>JAJJWX010001118.1:0-600000 GCA_023529315.1 Papaver bracteatum
TGTTGGGCCATAAAGGCGTGAAAAACCCAACAATCTCCCCTCATGACTTATGGCGAGTTACCTATCACCACCGCATCCTCCTTATTGCATAAATTTACATGCTTGTACGTCGGTATTGACTTTGTCATCATATCAGGATCATTGTCATCTGTATGGTTCTTCTCAACTAACTCCCCGTGCTTCTTATCAGATGTCATCATATCATTGCAATCATCCATTATAATAATATCACCATCATCTACTGCAACACCTATATCATCCCTGCCTATGTTATTTCCATTTTTTGGTTTTTGCTTCGGCTTCCTGCATTCAGTTGCACAATGACCCCTCTTGCGACAATTCCAACATTCAACGTTTTTTCTGCCTTTTCCTCTCCCCCGATTCTCTGTAACAAGAGCTTCTGAATGAGATGAGTCTGATGACTTCCTTCTAACTTCTTTATTCACAAACTGTTTGATGCAATAGCCATTGTCAACTTCTTGTCTTCAGTAGTATAACTTAGAGACATCCTCAATGCTTCCCAACTCTCTAGTAAAGTATTTAGCAACAGATAAGCTTTCATTTCATCAGGAACCTTCAAATCCATAGAAGTGAGTTGATTCATGATGCCTTTCATCTCATTTAAATGTTGCGCCATTGAATTTCCGTCCTTGTAATTTAACTTTCCAAGATTTGAAAACTGAAGAGCTTTTGCGCACGGAGATTGCTGGCCATATATTTCCTCCAACTTTTTCCACAAATAATATGCTAGTGTCTCACTAGCCACATGATGGAAAATAGAATCATCAATCCATTGTCGAATAAAACCAACAACTTTACGGTTAGCAAGACTCCACATATCTTCATCTGTCTTGTCAGTATTTACTCCCTTCTTCTCTATAGGAGCATAGATATCTTTGCAATATAATAAGTCTTCCATCTTCGCCTTCCATATCACGTAATTCTCACCGGTCAAACTAACCATTCTAGTACTAGTGCTACCTTCCATATTGCCCACGGTTATCCCGACCAACGTAGCTCTGATACCACTTGTTGGGGGAATTACCGATCCGGGATGCTATGCACAATATGGAACCTACATAAGCAATACGCAATACGACGAAAATAAAACCAAACGCACAACACCAGAGATTAAGGGAAAACTTCCACTATATCAAATAGTGGGATACAACGATATCTCCCAAATTGGGGTTCCACAAAACTTCAAGGTGCATATAGAGCTTGGATAACAATTCCCTCTTTCTCTACTCACTCACCTCTAACACCGCCAACGATGGATAACCAACTCTTTACCAAATACTTAGGTAGATTCAACCAATAACAAAACAAGGAAGATGAGAAACTTACTACTAGTAGGATTTGAACAAACCCTAGAAACCCTTTGAAGAGATGTAGGATGCGGTGGATAAATCTTCACCAACCAAACCGGTTCTTCGCTAGAACACCCTTCTTCTTCAAGTTAACACAATCTTCACCAAAAAATCCCTAATGGCGGCTGCACTTCTTTTCTCTTTTCTTTTTGTTTTTCTTCACGGCACAAAAACTCCTTTATCTGTTTTGGTCGCGGCTTTTCTCCACCTCTTTCTCCCACGGACAAGAGACTATATATATCACACTTATTTATTTTTCTAACTTAACCTAACTAGGAAACTCCTAGTTAGCTCCCCCTTACTTGATAAGGGTCACCGACTGTTGGGCCATAAGGGCGTGAAAACCCAACAATCTCCCCCTCACGACTTATGGCGAGTTACCTATCACCACCGCATCCTCCTTATTGCAGAAATGTACATGCTTGTACGTCGGTATTGACTTTGTCATCATATCAGGATCATTGTCATCTGTATGGATCTTCTCAACTAACTCCCCGTGCTTCTTATCAGCTGTTATCATATCATTGCAATCATCCATTATAATAATATCACCATCATCTAATGCAACACCTATATCATCCCTGCCTATGTTATTTCCATTTTTAGGTTTTTGCTTCGGCTTCCTGCATTCAGTTGCACAATGACCCCTCTTGCGACAATTCCAACATTCAACGTTTTTTCTGCCTTTTCCTATCCCCCGATTCTCTGTAACAAGAGCTTCTGAATGAGACGAGTCTGATGACTTCCTTCTAACTTATTCATTCACAAATGTTTGATGCAATAGCCATTGTCAACTTCTTGTCTTCAGTAGTATAACTTAGAGACATCCTCAATGCTTCCCAACTCTCTGGTAAAGTATTTAGCAACAGATAAGCTTTCATTTCATCAGGAACCTTCAAATCCATAGAAGTGAGTTGATTCATGATGCCTTTCATCTCATTTAAATGTTGCGCCATTGAATTTCCGTCCTTGTACTTTAACTTTCCAAGCTTTGCAAACTGAAGAGCTTTTGCGCACGGAGATTGCTGGCCATATATTTCCTCCAACTTTTTCCACAAATAATATGCTAGTGTCTCACTAGCCACATGATGAAAAATAGTATCATCAATCCATTGTCGAATAAAACCAACAACTTTACGGTTAGCAAGACTCCACATATCTTCATCTGTCTTGTCAGTATTTACTCCCTTCTTCTCTATAGGAGCATAGATATCTTTGCAATATAATAAGTCTTCCATCTTCGCCTTCCATATCACGTAATTCTCACCGGTCAAACTAACCATTATAGTACTAGTGCTACCTTCCATATTGCCCACGGTTATCCCGACCAACGTAGCTCTGATACCACTTGTTGGGGGAATTACCGATCCGGGATGCTATGCAAAATATGGAACCTACATAAGCAATACGCAATACGACGAAAATAAAACCAAACGCACAACACCAGCGATTAAGGGAAAACTTCCACTATATCAAATAGTGGGATACAACGATATCTCCCAAATTGGGGTTCCACAAAACTTCAAGGTGCATATAGCACTTGGATAACAATGCCCTCTTTCTCTACTCACTCACTGCTAACATATCCAATGATGGATAACCAACTCTTTACCAAATACTTAGGTAGATTCAACCAATAACAAAACAAGGAAGATGAGAAACTTACTACTAGTAGGATTTGAACAAACCCTAGAAACCCTTTGAAGAGATGTAGGATGTGGTGTATAAATCTTCACCAACCAAAACGGTTCTTCGCTAGAACACCCTTCTTCTTCAAGCTAACACAATCTTCACCAAAAAATCCCTAATGGCGGCTGCACTTCTTTTCTCTTTTCTTCTTGTTTTTCTTCACGGCACAAAAACTCCTTTCTCTTTTTTGGTCGCGGATTTTCTCCACCTCTTGCTCCCACGGACAAGAGACTATATATATCAAACTTGTTTCCTTTTCTAACTTAACCTAACTAGGAAACTCCTAGTTAGCTCCACCTTATTTGATAAGGGTCACCGACTGTTGGGCCATAAGGGCGTGAAAACCCAACAATGTGTAGATAGCAATTCAGCATTTATTTGTGCTTTTTGCCAAACTCTTTAAATATCGGAGGTACATGTTGGTGTTCTTTTTTACTGACCTTTAAATGGATAATATTTTAAAGTAGAGTGGCATAGGAAGCTTCCGTTCTTGGTGAGCGTAATGTTTTTTCTTTTTTTTTGATCGATCAAAAGGAATAGATTAAAATGCACACAAGTCATGTGCGGGCGAATACAACAACCAAGAGCGAAAAGCTCACTGAAAAGAGATAGGAATTTCTAACTTGTGAAACCTAAAACACAATGAGCAACTTGCAAACCGCAATGAGGACCACTGCCTAAAGTCACTTAAGACCTGTCAACATCTTCTATAAATAAATCATCGTGGTTTTTTCCCAAATCGCTAAACATCTCTTCATGGTTAGTCTTCAAAGGTGGAAATTCTAATCCCCAAGAAAATCCAAACTCCACAAGTTTATTTGCGGATACCTTGTTAGGAGCTTTAGAATTATGAGGCTTTTTATTTTTTAAACTTGAAAAAGAACCATTTGGAAACGTTTATCTCTGCCTAGTCAGTGATGAAAAACGTTTTACGTTTACTTGCATTCCTTAACTGATTCTTAGCCGAAATATATTTTGTGGTTTACAAATTGATTTTTCATGTTTCTGTTCGGGAAATGGATGATCCATATTGCACAATGCCAATGGAAAAGAAATAGAAAAGGATGAGATATCTGAACCAAATGTGATACATGTTCACCGAAAATGCTTAGGTGTTTGCATCCTTGCAACGTGTTTTTGGTTGGGAAAACCAAAATCCTAACCATTACGGCCCAATTCCCCCAACGTGTCTTTGGTTCTTCACTTCAATCAAATATCCTCGTTAGTCGTTAGTTTTGAATTTGCTCGTCTTTGGTTGACTAATTGATTAGTGGTTGCTGGTGCAAATTGATGCGGTTTGATTGGTAATTTTTCATGTTTTAGATTGATATTCACTACGGTTTCACAAGGGAAGGAACTAGGAGGAGAAAGTAGACGTCAGTTTTGAATGGAGATAGACTTTGGAGAGCGAAAAATATTTGTCGTCTATAAACCTAGAAGACAACTGTATATTTGCTTTCCTTCTCCGATTTCCAAGTTAATTTTATTTCCAAATAGGGAGTGCACAGGCGCACAGCGTCGCACTCTTCCGCATGTGTCAGCAGTTGTTAGCGTCGTCGGTGGTCTATATATACACACGAGAGCCGTTGCTTTCGTTAGATGCCAGTGCCAGGTCCCTATCATGCTGTTGAGGAATTAAGAAGATAAATCGGTTCTTGTATTTCGTTTGAGGATTATTAGGAGGAGGTGTTTCGTGCAGCTAATTCGTATTTCGTATCCATGAGGTACAGTAATCAGTCTTCTTTTGTTATTGTTTTTATTTTATCTATCCATATCAATTGTATCTGATCGTCTGTTTTTTTTTTGTTTTTTGATACCAGTACTCTTCTTTTGTTATTGTTTTTAATTGTATTTGATCATCTGTTTAGTTGTCTGACGGTTCTATTGTTGTTTTGAACATCTAGGGTTTAGTTCCCTTTCCATACCCCCACCTCCTCCTTGTCTTGTTAGTAGGGTTTCTGTATTATTTTTCTTTGAATGAAATTTATTGTGTTCATATATGTTATTTTCTTGTTTACAGCGATTCTATGAGTGGCTGTGAATATGACGGAGAATGTGACAATCCTGAGTATGATTGTAAGAGTGATTCTGATTCGGATCCGGAATCCTTGATGATAAAATTTAATGAAAATTATTCAAATTGTGTAAGTTGACCTAATTTTATCATCTTGTTGACATGCTATATATGTTGTTAGCAATTTCTGTAATTTGTATTTCTTATTACTAATGTCTTTTGCAATTGTGTAGTATGTCCAATGTTTCAAAACTGAACAAGACTGGAATTTATGGAAAGATGAGGAGGAGAAAAAGATCAAGCATGGTGAATCATTTTCTCTGGTCATCCCAGCAGAACCGCCATGTGTAAGTAATATTTTCATGGATTTTAATAGTTATATGTCAAGATTACATTTAGTGGCTATAATTGTGCTTGAGTGTCTTATTTTACCTTATTAAGAATCGCTCGACCGATATTGCAGGATGGTGAGACAAGACTTCAAAACAAACGCCTCAATGTCCCTATGGTTGATGATTATGAGAAAGTTTGGACAGATTGGGCTTTGGATTATATGAAGAAAACTCCACGCCTTATAAGAAGGTATAATAAGTCTCGTGTTTATTGTTATGTTCATGTAGCTGGTTTTTATGGAAAAAACGGAGGGTCGGGTGTTGGAGTTCTTATCCGTAATCGTCAAGGGGTACCCATTGCTGCGCATTCTTCTTATGATGATGATGACACAAACCGGGTTTCTGCATTTTATCAAGAGTTGTTAGCAGCAGACAAAGGTATAGACATGGCCATGAAGCTCAACGTTCGGTATATCTATCTGATTTGCACTTCTGCAGATGTTTCCATGGCACTTTCTGATTGTGATCGTGGAAAACCTTGCTATGGAGGTCGTGAGGATAAACTTGGCATGGTCTACAACCTCTCTTTGAAAATTGTGAACAAACTCAAGAAACGAAGGGCTGAAATACAAAACGATGATCTTTCAAAAAAACATAAAAAACCTTTTCGTTTTTATTTCACCGTTCTTGCAGATGGCAAACTTGACAACACTCCTGCAAGATATCTTGCTAGGCTTAAAACCACCGTAGAAGAGATGGGACCGGAAGAGTTGTGTAAGAATACTGATCTAACACACTATATCTACAAAGATTCTAATGGTATGTCTGAAGTGAACTTGTTCCGAACAAAATTGAAATCATTTATACCACCGGAATGGATAAGAAGCAGGGAGCACCTACAAGAGGAAGGGGACCCTGGATCCTTATAAACTGGTAATCTCTGTTGAGTTTGATTTTGAATTTGGATAACAAGTTACTTTTCATTGTCTTAGTTAACAATATATCAAGACGACTGTTATTTTGTCTTTGTATCATCTATACAACTTAATGGGGATGTTTTTTACTTTCTTATAGCCATATCAAGACTGCAATTGAATTAGTCTTACAGTATTTCTTTCTGTCCTCTTTCTGTCTATGATACTGTTTCCGTAACTACTGTCGGGTTGAGAAGTTCTTATATCTAAACTGCTTGTTAAAACATGTTTATGTGTGCATATCCCATTATGAAGCCTCTGCATGGATACTTTGTTAAATTAGGTGAACAAGGTGAGATGGTGGGACTGGATTGAAGAGACTATCTCATTACCTTGTGCCTGGACGGTTGGTATGGATTATCTCCATAAGGAAGCATTAGAGCTATTAGTTTTTGACATCCATTTGTTGTTCCTCAGCAGATAAGCTTATAGGAAACACTAAGTTAATAAAACAATGTCAAGTATTTAAATCAATAAGCCATACCAATTCTTGGAGACAAATCAAAAAAGAAAATTTATATATAATACTCTTTGAAAGTTGATTATCATTCAGTAAGTCCATTTTACTAAGAAAGACCAGAAACTTCACCAAAAATTCCCATTTGGTGTGTGTGATACTAATACTGCCATGGAGCTGTGGAAGCAGATCTGAATTTCTGTAAGATAATTTGTTTGTCTTCAGTGTAGCTCCTCTGCATCACCTTCAGGGTTTCGATTTCTTCATCTTGAGTCTTTGAGAGGTTTGTAGCGTGGGTTCCGAGGCATTGCTGTGAAGAGATATCTCTTGAACTCCTTTACTCATTGCTAAGGAAAAAGAGATCTGTGATGACCGGGAGATAGTCTCAATTATCCAATTTCCGAGACCGCTCACACCGATTATCCAAATCAACCAATTCGCTGGGTTCTTCATTTTTAGATTCAATAAATTTTTCTTCTTCTTCCTCTTCTTTTCCTTAGTCTCCGATTTGGTGATCTCACCATCTGGACAACTATAGGCATTTTAATGGAGTTTTGTTTTTTCACTTTTTGATGGTTTCAGTGGTTTTGCAAAACAAAGGTGTGGGTATGGTGTTTGGATTCAGAGAGAGAGTGAGAGTAAAGGAGCTTTAAAGAGGGGGTTCTATTGTTGTTGATGAGTACAAGTCATTTCTCGACTGTGTTGCTTTTCAGTATTCAATGATCTGCTGCATTGGGGGGAATATATTCGCATTTTAAAAGTAACTTCTTGCGGATGAGTTTTGTTTTCTATGAACAGTGTAATTGCAATGGCCAATGGGTGTTTTAAAATTAGTAGTGAGTTTTGTTTTGTATGAACATTTGCTCAACGTTAATCACCACCACCCATAGATTTTTAGTTATTAGTTTTCTAGTTTTGTATGAAAAATATCTCTTGGGATGTTCAAGTGAATATCATGACATCGATGGGAGTCCATGTTAATTTCGTGAACCGTAAGAAATGGCCAACCCAGGTCACCAACCCCAAGGGTCTTTTATTTCTTACTTTAAGTTAGTCTTATTCGGGGAAGGGTTTCCTGAACCGGTTAGGGTTTTTGGTGGCCAAGTTTATGACTTGTATAAATAGGTTATTAAGCCTTGTAGAGATATACAAGTGATTTACAAGCTTTTGTGGTAAATTCTTGAGGAAACAAGAGACAAGGTGATCCTTTCGGATATAATTTATCTTTCTCGTTTATTATTTTTGTTTGTGCTTGGTTAACTAATATTACAAAATCATGTTTATTTCGCGTTTATATTCTATAAGAATTGTGTGCTCGGCTAGATTTCGTGACAGTCGATGCACCTGTAACCCATTGCTTTGAGTATGTTAGGTGAACATTCGAGGAAAATAGATAAAAATATGCTAGCGGGTGCAATGCTTTCCAATTTTTAATCAAAGTGGTGGAGTGTCCTTTGCAATTCTTTTATTAATTTTTTTTCTGGAATAGAAAACCAATGACATCGGTTATGATATTTTCCATCGTTATTGCTTCGCCCATTATCTAATAAGTATGATAGTATCCTTGCATATATATATATATATCTGGTTGGACAACGGTGAAATGTCTTGACCGAGAAACAAACTGGACATGGTATAAAACAGCATTCCCAGTGGTCACTACCCACGAGTAATTATAAAGATTCGCAAGAATGTGTTCTAGTCACAGGATTCACTATTACCAAATGGTACCATTATTATTGTACTGCCTATGTATTATGTACTGCCCATCTAAGAGTTGCATTATATGAATTCTTTGTTAGGTTTGGTTTGGTTCTTTGGGAAGAATATCTAAAGTTTCTAAAGAAGAAATAGTGGGAGACGAGAAGAGTTTGTTGGTGAAGAAATTGGTAATTCATCTCATTATATTACTTGGTTCATGTGAGTGAGAGTTTCGTGTTCTTGATTTTCAAGACATCAATTGCTTCTAAAATTTAGTTTTCTTATAGCAAATCTTAGCCAAACTTGTTTTCTTTTCACCTAATTCCCTAACTCTATCACTACTTGGCTCTGCAGCTTTGCTTCTCCTCTTATCATCTAATAGAAATGGAGGTGGAATACCGATGTTTGGTTCGTAATATTCCTGCTGGTACCACCAGTGACGTGCTAGAACAAACTTTCGAAAAATATGGAAGTATTTTTCAAGTTCAGGTTGGTTTAGAGACATGTAAAATTTGTCTCTTTTTTTTCTTCTCATTTCTTCGGTAGTTTTCCTTTCTATATGTTTTTTTTGTTTGCTCCCCTTAAGTCCACCATGTCACAGCTGATATACTTGTATTATAGGTTTGGCCGGCTAAACAAAGATACACAATTGGATTTGTCACTTTTCATAAGAAAGAGGATATGGATGCTGCCATTAATGGCACGAATCTCATTGGCCAGACGCAACTTGGGGTATCAGTAGCGGAACGCAGAAGCTACGCCTACTTACTTGCGGGTGGTGATGATGATCAAGGTGGTAGTAGTGACCAAACTGGTCAAAACTAAGGTGGTGGTGAATTTTCTAAGTAGCTCTTGGGAAACGAATCAGAAGAACTATGTTTATTAATCAAATCTGGACTATCTTTCGGGTCATGATGTGCGAGGGCTATTTAGTAGTCAAAATGAAGCTTTCGGTTTATTTTATTACCATGAATTGCCAATTAAGAAAAACCGTTTGTTAAGAAAAAGTGCACTGCATCTGTGTGACATCTATAATTCGCGTATGGATGATATTTGGACCTCATCGGCAATGATTAATTCGGCGCCAATTATGCCCTCATTTGCTATGAAAGAGCTTATACGCCAACATTGCCATTACTTCCCCACTTCGGTTTTCCATTTCTCTGTCTAAACTCTAAAACAAAACGATAGAAAAATATTTTTTCCAAGGGGTTTGTATGGTATCACTAGAGGAAAAATGATTTGCAAGGGAATAGCAGTCACAAATCAAGTGGTTACAAGTAGCCAAATTCAACATCGTTAAAGAAGTGAAGTCATACCATGATGGGCTTTACCAGCCACTGGAAACCCCTAGTACTGGTAGGCTGCTATTAACTCCTCTTTCATTCAAGTCATAACAATTCATAATTTATACCAGAAAAGACGCACGATGCCAGTGCCATTCCATTCCAAGACCAACAAAACACATCCTTTATTGATTTTTCCTTCTTTAAGATGCCTACCCCAACAGCTGAAGAACTCGAAATTGAGACCAAATGCGCACTTTGCATATAACTCAGCTATCAGGTTCACAATCTGCAACCTATTCAGAGTCACATAAATTCCATGATGAAGCTAGCAAAATTCTTCATTTCAAAGGTCCAACTATCCACCAAAGTGCCTAGACTACAGATACAACAACAGATAGATAGATAGATAGATAAACACCCTGCGCAGAGCACTATCATGTGCAAGTAACTACTGAAGTGCCTGCAATCATACATAGAATATAAATTTTTAAACATGTCCATCTGTCTTTGTTTCTAATTTGTATTCCAGATGCAAAGCCATTTTTTGCTACTGGTGGATTCAAGTATTGCATATGCAGACCTATCTTATCACTACACTGACGCTGTGAGATATCTCACACCATGATGATGTGTGTTCTTTCGCACTACTCGTGGTCTTTCACAATAATGACCAGGCGTAGCTAAGCAGGAGACATAGTAGCAGAAAACAAATACTAAGACAATTTAGTGGTGGCAATGAGACTCCCACATACCCAAAATTATAATTTTTTCTTCTTCCAACTTTCCTACATTACTCTGTTCTAAGTATATGTTTATGACAATGAGGATTATCAGAATGTGCAACTTTTGGATGGACTCTTCTACTTCATTTTTTCACAATGCAGTGAGTTTGTAACTACCCATCAAGCATTCAATTGTACTGCACATGGACCCTAATTCAACAACTCAGAATTCGAAGTCAGTTCTCAACCTGGCTGTCCATATGAGATAATTGAGATGACATTGTTTGATTTGCTTCTAAAAATTAAGTTTCATTTTGTGGTGTTCACTTGATCTACAACATACATTACATCATTCTGAAAGAAGAAAAGAATCTAGACTAACAGGGTGATTCATATGATGCTACTAATATCAGGGATTCTAAATTGCTGGAAAAACTAGCAGAAAGAAAGAGTTTGGTCTTTTGTTCAAGTTGAAACAAACATCAAGCATGCATCAGAAGAAGAAGAATCAGGTAGATCTTAACATACATTGACGATCGCACTTACCTATTTGGAATTCTGGCGAAAAGTTTGATGTTTAAAACCCCAGAGTTGTGAATCCAAATCATCTGAATCTACTCAAATTAGTGAAGTAAATTGTGCGTAACGAAATTAGAAGCAGAACCCGTTATTTGTGAAAAAACTTGATTTGGAAATCAGATAAAATTGAAAGAGAGAGCTCAGATTCTCGGTAAAGATTTTTGTTAAGGTTTGAGGAAATTAGGGTGGTGGAGAGAAGGAGGGCGTGGTAACAGTTGAAGATGTACTATGACATATTACAAGAGCAAACGTTTAAGTGAGGATAATGAGGCAAACAAACATAGTGGGAGAAATCATTCATAAATAATCACAGAGGAAAGGAAGCATACCTAGTTATAGGCCTAGAACTATCAATTTGTGAATTAAACATCATATCAAGAAAACAATCCAAAGTCTTACAGCCTATTACTAGTCATGGGAAAGCAGAGTGTTCCAAAATACAGGAAGGCCAAGGCTATGGAGCAACCCGAAGAGAAGTAACAATCTAGATAGAAAGAAACAGGTAGAGCAAACATTAACAAAGAACCAACCTGTTAGAAAGTTAAGGAAACTGCCATTGGTGTATGCTTCATGAGGAATCCATTGAAGGGGATATACTTCATCCAGAAAACCAGTACCACATCTTAATTACATAGATAATAGATTCCCCAATTAAACACAACAACCTAAATATCTATACCAAAGTTAGGGTTCTTAAGGTTGAGGAAGGATCCTGGGATTTCGTATCGCCAGCCAAAGATGCGTAAGAGATGGTTTTATTTACGATATATGATCATTTATGACTCCTTAGTTCGAAATTGCTATGAATCTATTATCTAATCTATGTAAGTAAGCTGTGTTACTGTTTTGTCCATTTAACCTTAATGATCAATTGTCGTAAATAAAACCATCTCTTATGCATCTTTGCTGGCGATAAGAAATCCCAGGATGTGTTTTACTTTGCCATCGCTCATGTACTGCATCCAAGCAGTAACACCCAGCCCCGCAAGGTTACCCTCTAAAAAGTACTTAGCTGGTCCAAGAAACTCCTTATAACCTTCTTCAGGAACCTCCTTGGCTGTGGAACGGACACTCCTTGCTGAATGGTAATTCCTTGGTGAAATGAACTTGGCACCTCAATCCCTAAATTTGGGACCCATTTTTCTGGGGGCTATAAAACCCTAATTAATCCAACAGAGATATCGAAATACAAGAGGAAATCGGAATACTACTTATAAGATGTCATTAAGTAAGAGAGAGAGAGATTACCTCAAAGGAGCTGACATTGTTACAAGTTTCTTTCTCTTCTTCTGGAAATAGTATACGAAAGGAAGATGAATTGTCACACAGAGCGGGGTTGAGCCTATCACTAATTTAGGGCTTATGGCATTTATGTTGGGCCTATCACTAGAAAATAAAATAGCTCATTTTTTTTCTTTTTTCTTGGTTGATTAGTATTCTCTCTGTGCCACTTTACTTGATATTTTAAGGTTTATTTTTTATTCCAAAATAGATGAGAGTTTTAGTATTTTCCCCAAATTTTTTCAGATTTACCTTTGTTTTGGAATCACACCAGAGCATAAATTCTCATCGTAATCAACACATAAACAATTACTCCAATTTTTCTTAGATATTTCCCATGGTGGATATATATTTTAATCTATAAAAATTTGGTACATCCCAAGTATATTACAATGGGATTGATAACTTTCTCTAGAATCTAGAAACTAAAAACTAGGTCATTTAATTTTTTGACAAGGTATTAATATGGGTAGGATTGGAAAAATTTAACTCTCTTTGATGTTCCTTAATCTACGTGAAAAACTCTATAAAATCAAGTAAAATGGAAAGGAGAGAGTATTAATTTTCCTGGATTGATTGGGGTATACCCAGATTTATATGGACATAGTTCTCTTACTAAGGGAAGGCCAAATATGGGTGAA
Source organism: Papaver bracteatum (assembly GCA_023529315.1). Lineage (NCBI taxonomy): Eukaryota > Viridiplantae > Streptophyta > Magnoliopsida > Ranunculales > Papaveraceae > Papaver > Papaver bracteatum. The sequence continues at coordinate 13,050 of JAJJWX010001118.1, forward strand.
GTTACAATGCTAACCTTGCCCTTTATAATTATATTACCCTAATCAGTTTTTTATTTTCATTTCATCTTCCTTCTTCTCTTCTCTTCTCCTCCACCACCATACCGACCTCCCCACCACCACCATCAAAACTCAACAATTAAATCGAGTGGATCGTCGATTCAAAAATTCCGATTAATCTTCAAACATGGATCCGCCACGACTTAGGGCTAGTCGTATGAAAGACGCTAATCGAAAACCCAATGAGTATGGAATTGCAAGTTTGGTTCAAAAGAAAGTCAAGAAAAAAACGGCTAAAGAAGAAGAAATCGAAGTCGCACAAACGAAAGAAATGGTGCGATTAAGCAAGTAAGGGCTTACTTAAACTCACTCTAGCACTTCAATTTCATGTTTGCATGTCAAATTAGGTTAGAAAAATCGAATGTTTGAATTTGCAGTTATTTTCCCGGCAAGGTTTTTGTTTCACGACCTTGCCGGCATTTCATATTTAGTGTTCCGCCGGCATGCTCTTAGGTTAAATATCTTTCCCGCTGTTTAGTATTTGTAACTTCTTTTACAGGGTCGGCAAGTTATTCAACCTATAAGCTTTCTGGCGTCAGTAAGTTTGTAATCCGGGTCGGTTATAAATTTTTACCTTGCCGGCTGTATTTCCGTTTTTTAGTATTTCCTGATGCCTTGAATTATGAAAGTCGGAATGTTATTTGGATAAAACCGTGCCGGCTATTTTTTTAGCCGGAAATATACGGGTAATGGACCACGCCGGCTGTAGTGGAAAATTTTAAGCATCTCCTGATGTTGGTGTTGTTTTTAATATAGAGCGTGCACACTATTGATGTTGAAAACCATGCGTTCATACTTGTTAAACACCGGCAGGTTATTGGAATAAAACCCTGTCGACCATTATTTACCCGGCATGTTTTTTAGATATCCACCCTTTTTCAGCCAGATTGGTTGTATATGTTGACCCTGCCGACTTATAATTTTTTTCTTAATTGTTCTTGTTCAGGTTGCAAAAGGAAAAGAAGAAAGCTATGAAAGCTCTTAGTCCCCCTTCAATACCTCCCCGTGTTGGTGATAAACTCTTGACTTCAACACATCGAGGGGCATACGTTATGCAGGGAACACTCAAGATTTGTGTACCAACTGATTCTGAACCACCATCGAAACCCAGTGATTCGGACGAGACTCCAGATGAAGACCAATCAATTCCATCTGGTAGAAGAGGTGATGATGATGATGTTGATGAAAGAACTACGGCTGCTAGATGAGGTAACAATAATGTTGATGATGGTGATCAAGACATGCCAAATATTGGAGGAGGTAATGATGATGATGATGGTAATGGAGATAAATATAAGGATATCGAAGAAGAAATTGTTGAAGAGGAAGAAGAAGAAGAATAATAATAATAAGGAGATGGAGAACAAACTCTAGCTATTGTTCAACAAACCGAAGCTTCAACTTCAACTGAAACCAGAAAGAAGAAGAGGGTTATCACTAGACCAGCTAATTCCCACATGCCTCCCTCTCAATTGAAGGTTAAGCTGAAACCAGGTGAGGCTCTAAAGGGGACCCCAGAAGATGGTGGACATGTTCTTTATGGATACTCATAGGCATGTGAAATCTAAAATACTATCGTAACTAATCTCAATCCGTATTTATTTTTTATTTAAGTGTATCTTATCTCTTTTAAATTTGCGTCAAGTGTTTGTATTTTTTTCATTATGTGTTTTTAGTATTTAGGATCACAAGCATGACATCCGTCTCTTGAGGAGCCAAGCTTCATGTTCAGTGACTAAGAACTAGGACCTTGACGAGGAATGTGACGAGGTGCAAGCGATTGTCAAGAACTCCGGGTTGTGGCTTGAGGTGGAGAGTTCGAATATTGAGTATGATAGAGTTACGGTGTATGCATTCTGTGAGAGGTTTTACGGAGAGACTGATACAATGTTATTCCCATTCGGTGAGATGCCGATAAATCTCGATTATGCTCACCAAATTTTAGGCCTCGAGGTTGAGGGAAAAGCAATCAGTAAGGGCTTCGATAATAACATTTCTTGGGAGGATATCTTCAAATTGACCAAAACTTTGTTCGGTTGGAATCAGGTTGAGACGGAGTCTATGCTTGTGATGAAGGATGGTAATCTAAGAAAGAAGTTTAATCAGAAGAAGTTGTGGGACACATTTTCTGGGACCAAGATAACCTATGATAAGGAAGAAAGAGTGGACTTGGTGCGAATCAATGCTACCGCGTCAGCTTATCAGCTCTACGTCCAGGCAAATATATCTTCACCAACAGTTCCGGAATCTTGGTCGACGCCATGTATATGAAACTATTGGATCCCTTAGATAATATGCATGAGTATTCTTGGGGTACTGCGGTGGTCGCCTTCTTGAACAATGAGTTTACAAAGGCTTCAAGGGCACTGCGCAAGTAAATGGAAATATATGTCTCTTCCAGGTAATTTTATTGTGTAAATCATTTATATTTGCAAAATACTTGTAATTTAATATTCTTACTAAATTTTGTTTTTGCATAGGTTTGGATATATGAGCACTTCCCTACTTTGGTTAAAGCCAACTCCTACATCAAAGTGAATGACAAGCTTGCGATTGATAAGCCAAGAGGACAAAGATACATTTTTAAGGGTGCTCAGGATAAGGATATGTCGCAACAGCTTATCAACATGCGAATCGCCTTGGACAACTTCACTGCGGATGAGGTAATATTTGATCCGTATCGAGATGCTATAAATCAAGGTTTAATCCAAATGAGAGATGATGTTGCATTATACTACGGACCTTTGTTGTTCTCCCATGGATTTTCAATGTACGATCCACATCGGGTAATGCGACAATTGGGTTATGTCCAAGAAGAACCCCATTTCGATGCTGAGTCGTTCTTTAAAGTGTTAAGGGAGTGGTGCAGCATGTCCCAAAAAACTATTAACGTTACTTACGCTCCAGCGCCAGTTAAAAATCATTGGAATGGAAGACGTGACCATAGTCGATACGAGTCTTTTGGACGAGGTGACCGAAGGTCATGAAGCTCATGAGAAATACATGACATGGTTCTTGGGATGGGATCATCCTACTATGATTAGGGAACAAATTGCTGAAAAATTGGCTCGTAAGAGGAAGATGGCAGCGAAATTCCCAGCAACAATTCCTAAGTTCTTTGTAAGTATTTTAGAATTTTTCTTACTGTTTTAAGATTACATTATCGAATCATTCTATCAATTGTTTATTGTTTAACTGAAAATAGAAGGATCATTTGAAGACCTTTGTGAAGGTGTTGTGTTGCGTGAGGGAAAGAGGAGAACCTTTGTCGATTGAAGAGAAAACCAAGCACACTCACTATGCTAGCAATCTTGATAATGAGGATGCCTATGAATTGTTCAAGCAAGCTGATGTTGAAGTAAAGGGGGAAGAAAAAACCAGGAGGGAAGCACAATCCAAGATGAATGCTGACAAAAGGAGGGCTCAATCTCGTGGTGATGTTAGTGGTAGTGTTAGTGGTAGTTATGGTGGTCATGATAATACTAAACGGGGTCGTGGTCGTGGTGGTGAATGAATGCATTTCTAGTTCATTTATTTATGTTGTGGTAGACAAATATTAAGGTTAATGGTTGGACATATGTTTTTTTAAAGGTTTATGGGCGTGTTTTCGTATTTTGGACAAAAAATGTTGGATTTCTAGTTGTTGAATGAATGGTTTGTTTAACTATGTAAAGTTTCAATAATTCTGCCGGAATGGTTTTGTTAAGTTACATTGTCGACTAAACCAGGGCCGAGAAGGTTGTAAACTGCCAGAATGCCGGCCCTGATAGCTTTAATGGTGTAGTTACTAAGGTCGGAAAGTTAAGAAGTTCAATACCCTCCAGGTTGTTGTACATCCGGTAGGGTATTAAATTATAGACCTTGCCGGCTATGTGTTGTAGAAAACACCTTTTCCAGATGCCTAAAATCATACTAAGGTTGGCATGGTTATAAATCACGATCCTGCTGACTATACAATTGTCGCCACGCTAATATACATATACTTTTATGACTGTTACACAGAAGAAATGCAACTCATGACGCCTAAAATCATACAAAGGTTGGCAGGATAATAAAATTATGACCCTGCCGGCTATACGTAGTCGGCATGTGTTTGGGAAAAAAAAACCTAGCCGGCTAATTCAAAATTAAAATTCTTGCAAGTAAAAGTGCATTGATTGACTACCATAACGGCCAAATTTGGGCACAATCCTATAAATACACTACTTCTCTCTACAAAACAACACACAACTTTTTGCATATACTCTCCAAAGCTCATATCATCATACACTTCATCTAACTCACCCAATATCTATACATACAACAATGGCATCATTTGATTCGAGTTAGAAGGCAGTCCGCCGTAAGGGTTGATGTCGTAACCTTATGGGCTAGGGTACCTAAAAAATATAGGAAAGAGTTTGGGAATCCAAATGGAATAAGTGTTCAACAAATCCATGCTAGGCACCTAGTCATCGAAAAAGCGATACTTGCTTTTTTGGCTATCCAAAAACCGATTTTGAACGCTACCCACTTTGGATTGTCCATTGAACAATTTGTAAGCATTTTTGTGGTTTATTTTACATGATCCATGTTGTTTGATCTTCCAACTAAACACCACTAAAAAGGTAAGTTTGTGTTTTGCTTTTGTAGCATGAAGTCGTCAAAGCGCGCTACTTGGAGGAAAAGGGGGAAGCATTCGCATTCGATGCAAGCTATGAATTCATGGTATCTAAAATTCCCCAGTATGCTCCGGACCTCATGTCGTCTGAATGGAACTCGGATTCCTCCGGCGAAGATTGATGGTTTTAGTGTAGGTTTTGTGGGTAGATCTATATTTAAACCATCACGAGACTATAACTCATCCACTAGGGTTGCCTAGGGGTTCAAAGGCTTGATGCACATGCTAAGTGCATTCGTTATTCCGTCGACAAGGATTTAGATTTTACATTTCAATCAGTATAGTAACCAAAATTGCATGAATAAAGTGAATTACATCTTCCCATATTCTGTTTTTAGTTGGGTATAGCTACAGGTCGGCAAGGTTACATTGCCGACTTTTCAACAGCCGGAAATGTTAGAAATTATTCGCATGCCGACTATAATTCAGCCAGAAATGTTAGAAATTATTTGCATGTCGACCATAAAAGAGCTAGCCCAAAATAGTCGGCATATTCTTCATTCAAAGACCATTCCATCCTACAAATACTCATCTTTTTTTTCATCCGCGGACCATGCCGACTAGACTTAGTCGGCACCTTATTCAAACTTCAACCATGCCGGCGGAACTTAGTCGGCACCTTATTCAAACGTCGACCTTGCCGACTTTTCACATTTTCAAAACCAAATTTTTTGATCGAAATCGAACTCATAACACAGAATCAAGGTTTAATCTACTGGATTCATAATTTCAAAATTTTAATCTAAACTCAATTAATTAAGCTAATCAAAATTTTAGTGTTAATTAAACAAGGGTATATTAGCCATTTTGAAAATACATGGTTAAGGGGTGACCTCTTTTACTTCAAAATAACCCTATTTTGTTTGGGTATATGTAGTGTACTGAGTACAACTACAAGGTGATGAAGATGATAGTAGTAGCAAGCTGCCTTCTCTCTGATGAATCAGAGCCTAACTTTCAAATTGAAAGCAAATTAAATTTTCATTGATGAACTCAGGGTTTACATGATTGGGTATTTAACAACCAATCAAGGATAAAAGGCATCAACGGCCTTAGTTACATCAAGAAAAGAAAACAGAACTCGAGGAAAAACTAATCTAACTAACTAGCTAACTCATCCCACTCACTGAGTGACATATGACTCGGTTAACAGACTCGGCCCTAAGGTCATGGGTATATGACAATGCCTCTCCCTTTAAAGATCCTTGTCCTCAAGGATAAAGTTTTAAAACTGAGCTTGGATGTGAGCCTTGTCTTCCCATGTGGCATCTTCTGCAGATGAGTTAGACCAGTGAACAAGTATTTAAGGGATAGAGTGATTACCTCTGAGTGTAATTCGAGTGTCCAACACTGCTACCGATTCAATGATAAAGTGGCCATTATGGTCTACTATAGGCAGAAGGGGCATAGTAGAAGCTTGGACACCAATATGCTTCTTCAGTTGGGATACATGGAAGACAGGGTGAATCCGGGAACCAACTGGCAACTTCAATTTGTAAGCTACTGAACCAATTTTTTGAAGTATTTCAAAGGGCCCAAAGTATTTGGCAGAAAGCTTGAGGTTTCTTCTGATAGCCACTGAAGATTGTCGATATGGTTGAAGATTGAGGAAGACCAGATCCCCCACTTCAAACTCTCTATCTAAGCATTTCTGATCAACATAGAATTTCATTCTAGCTTGTTCCTTAGTGAGATCTTCCTTCATAAGTTGCAGCATTACATCTCTGTCTTTTATATAGCTTTCAACAGAGGCCATTGTAGTTGGATCAACAATTGGTAATATGAGATGAGGTGGTTGATAACCATATAAGGCCTGAAATGGAGACATTTTCAGACTAGTATGGTAGTTGGTGTTGAACCACCATTCTTCTAGAGACAGCCACTGAGTCCACTATTTAGGGTAGTTAGAACTAGTTATGCATCTGAGATACAGTTCCACACAGGTATTAGTCCTTTCTGTTTGGCCATCTGTTTGTAGGTGGTAGGCAGTAGAGCTTGAGTGTAGTGCCAAGGGATTTGAATAAGGCCTGCCAAAAGTGGCTGATAATTTTTTTATCTCTGTCACTGACTATGGGGCAAGGGATGACATGAAGCTTGAAAATATGAGTAAGGAATTCCTTGGCTACTGTTATAGATGTGAAGGGATGGCTCAAAGGTAGAAAATGACTATACTTGGTAAGTCTGTCAACAATTACTAGAATAACACTCTTCTTGTTAGACAATGACAACTCTTCAATAAAATCCATGGAGATGTCCTGCCATGCTCCATTTGGTATAGGTAAAGGCTGTAGAAGTCCCCCAGGCAATGAAGTACTCCCCTTATTGCATTGACAAGCCTCACAAGTGGTTACCAACTACATAATATCAAGGTTCATTTTGGGCATGAAGAAATGTGCTTTGTCCCTTTGATAAGTACCTTGCATACCAGAGTGTCCTCCTACTGCAGAAGAATATAATAACTAAAGGATAGAGTGTCTAATTGCATTACCTGAACTAATGTAGATTCTACCTTTGAATCTCAAAATGTCATTAGAATAAGAAAATTTGGAGTAAGCTGGGGAGAGAAGCACTGCTGCAATTTTTTTGTTGGAAAAAAGAATCACCTTCATAGCTAGTAGTAATATCATGTGTCCATTGGAGAGTACTGATGGACATTGCATTGCAATCTGCCGAATGAGATGGTAGTCTTGATAAGGCATCAACAGTTGTATTGTATTGTCCCTTCTTGTACTTAATAACATAATCAAATCCCAAGAGTTTAACTAGCCATTTATATTGGAGAGTAGTGGATATTCTTTGGTCCATCAAATATTGCAGGCTCTGGTGATTAGTGTTGATAATAAATTGACTGTGAGAAAGATAGTATTTTCATTTCTGAACAGCCATGACAATGGCTAAGAATTCCTTCTCATAGGTGGATAAGGCTAATGCTTTAGGACCCAAGACTTTACTATAAAAAGAAAGTGGTTTGCCCTCTTGCATTAGGACTGCTCCTACCCCTCTGTCACAGGCATCAGTTTCCAAGGTAAACTGCTTTGAAAAATCAGGTAAGGCTAGCACTAGAGATTGTGTCATGGCAGTCTTGAGGGAAATGAAAGTTTGTTGTGATGCAGGGGTCCAGTGGAAGGAATTTTTCTTCAACATATCAGTAAGTGGTTTAGAAATAGTGTCATAGACCTTGATGAATCTTCTATAATACCCTATAAGAACTAGAAATCCCCTCAACTATTTCAAATTATTGGGCAGTGGCCAATTCTGCATAGCTGAAATTTTTTCAGGATCAACAACTACCCCATTAGCAGAAATTAGATGTCCTAGATATTCCAATTGAGATTGAGCAAACACACATTTAGACATCTTGGCATATAATGAATGCTCTCTCAGAAGTGAAAAGATTTGTTGTAAGTGAATGACATGGTCTTCTAAGGAAGCACTATAGACCAGTATATCATCAAAAAATACTAAAACAAATTTTCTAAGAAAAGGTTTAAAGATATCATTCATCGAAGCTTGGAATGTGTCAGGGGCATTGGTGAGGCCAAAGGGCATCACTCTGAACTCATAATGACCATGATGAGTCCTGAAAGGACTATAGATTTGTTGTAAGTGAATGACATGGTCTTCCAAGGAAGGACTATAGACCAATATATCATCAAAAAATACTAAAATAAATTTTCTCAGAAAAGGTTTAAAGATATCATTCATCAAAGCTTGGAATGTGGCAGAGGCATTGGTGAGGCCAAAGGGCATCACTCTGAACTCATAATGACCATGATGAGTCCTGAAAGCTGTTTTGAAAATGTCAGGGCCATAAACTCTTATTTGGTGGTACCAAGATCTTAAATCAATCTTACTGAAAATAACATCTCCTTTCAACTCATCTAGTAACTCATTAATCAGGGGAATAGGGAACTTATCCTTGATAGTTAAATCATTGAGCTTCCTATAATCAACACAAAACCTCCAGGAGCCATCCTTTTTTCTCACTAGAAGAATGGGTGAAGCAAAAGGACTGTTACTATTTTGAATGAGGCCCGCAGAGAGCATTTCTTGAACCACTTGTTCCACTATAGTTTTATGAATGTAAGGACATTTATAAGGTCTTTGATATGTAGGTGATGAATTAGGTTTAAGAAGAATTTTATGGTCTAAGCTTCTATATGGAGGGAGTTTAGTAGGTTCTGCAAAAACATCAGAGAAAGAGTCCAGTACTGTGGAAATTTGGGTGGGGGTGGAGGGGGGGGGGGGGTGTTGTAAGGGAGTTAATGGTGGGGTGGAGATGGCAAAAAAATTGACCAATTAAAGTAGGAGTATTATTTTTGATAAACTTTCTCAAAGAAGAACCAGAAATCATACTAAGGGAGGGTGTAGAAAAACTGCCCTGAAGTGTGATGTAATGACCCTGGTGCATGAAGGAAATCTTTAGTTAAGTAAAGTTGAAGGTGATATCTCCCAATTTTTGCAACCAATCAGCTCCCAAAACCATATCATAGCCCCTTAAGGGTAGAACTCTTAAGTCAACAAAAAATGGATAGCCCTGCATTTACCATTGAGGATTATAACACATGCCATTACTAGTAATGCTTTCTCCATTTGCCACTGTGACTAACATTTGACCTGTAGGTGAAGCATGGAGCTTAAGTTTATTCATAATCTGAGAGTCTATAAAGATGTGAGTACTTCCAGTGTCTATAAGAACCATAATAGACTATTTTTGTTAGTGCCCTGTAGTTCTAATTGTACCATGAACAACATGGCATGTTAAGGCATGGAGTGATATTTCAATAGGAGAGTCACTAGAGGAAGGGAAGAAACATTAGTGTCTTCAGGGGAATGTTGGACTTGTTCTTCCATTTCTTCATCACAATTATAACATAATCCCTTATCTTTCCTCACCTGCATCTGAGCATGAGTAAGTCTTTTGATTGGAGGAAATGAATTGTCAGAGGAGGTTTTTGTTGGTGTTGTAGGGTGTGTCACAATGGGTTTAGTGGATAAATGGTGTTGGTTGGAAGATAAAAATGGTTTAATAGATGAAGGGGGATAGGAAACACACAGTGGTGTAGGGGTGAAGGGTTTAGAGAATGAACTGAGAGGCTTAGGATGATGATGCAGTGAAGCTTGGTGCATCCTTGCTAAGAAAAAATGTCTCAGATGTAGTTTCAGTCTTGAACATCTTCACAGTATTATGGATCTCATCTTTGAAACCACTAATGAAACTAAGGGTGTAAAAACTCTCTGGTAAGGAGGGATTATTAGCCACCATAAAACCCTTGTAGTGTTCCAATTTATCAAAGTATTCTTCCACAGTTGAAGTTTGAGCTAATTTGTTAAAACTTCCCACATAATCATCCTGAGCAACATCTTCAAATCGAATACATAAATCACGAACAAAATCATTCCAGGTAATAGATTCCTTACCTTGGTGGTAATTTAAGTACCATGAATCGACCTGAGAATCTAAATGAATTGCAGCCATCTCCACTCGATCTTCATCTGGAAATTTGTGAAACGTAAAATAACGTTCACATTTAAGAGCCCAATCTCGAGGGTTAGAACCATTAAATCGTGGAAAACCAACCTTGGGTATACGAGAGAATTGATTGAGAGTAGCATATAAGTGTTTGATAACGTGATGAAATCCAGTGAAGGTGTTATTTGAAGATTCTACATCATCTCCCTGATTTGGATCTGGTGGTAAATCGAATTGTGGTGGGAAGGACTTTTCAAGAAGATTTCTAATGAAAATAAGTTGTGATTCAACATTAGTAACATATGTTTTCAAAGAGGTGATATCAGATTCGATATTGGAGATGGATTGAGTGTGTTGATTCACTGTCATAGTGAGATCGGTAATTTTTTTATTTGCGGCCATGAATACAGGTCCAGGAAGGGAGTCTGATACCAATTGTAGTGTACTGAGTACAACTACAAGGTGATAAAGATGATAGTAGCAGCAAGCTTCCTTCTCTCTGATGAATCAGAGCCTAACTTTCAAATTGAAAGAAAATTAAATTTTCATTGATGAACTTAGGGTTTACATGATTGGGTATTTAACAACCAATCAAGGATAAAAGGCATCAACGGCCTTAGTTACATCAAGAAAAGAAAACAGAACTCGAGGAAAAACTAATTTAACTAACTAGCTAACTCAACCCACTCACTGAGTGACAGATGACTCGGTTAACAGACTCGGCCCTAAGGTCATGGGTACATGACAGTATACCCCAATCAAGCCAGGTTAATTTGGTCATTTTTTTTGATACACGAAAGCCGGACCTAGGCCCCTACCCGAACCTAATCTATTAGAAACCTTTACGATGGCGGGGATTGAACCCCTGACTTCCTCCTTACTAGAGTTGATGGGATACCACTGAGCTATACTCTTGGACCCAACCGTTGTTTAATCTTGTTAAACTTTTGATAGGTGTCTAAAAACACCTCTCTAAGTATCGATTGATTATGCTTTCTTAGCTAGTTTTCTTGTAAAATTGTATTATTAGCTATCTTTTATATTTTATGGGAATTTCGGAGCTTATTCCCGAAAAGAACAAGAAATCTTCCAATTGACTAAAAAAGAGAGAGAATTATCATTGCATGAGAAACTACTATAGACAGTTGTGTGGGTGTTAAGAAGCAACCAACTAAAATTCATGAGGAATTACTGGAGGAAGCCAAAGAAGGCGGTCATTTGATTCTAATTGGGTTCACTAAGAGCATCCCAATTGTTTCCGCATATTACTAGGGGGAAGCATATTGTTCCATGAAGTGCTGCTATGGACAGTCACTAAGAAACCACTAAAGCCATGGTACAAGGCTTATCTACTAGGGGTACAAAGAGGATATTGAATACAAGAAGGAAATGAGCAGAGTTATACAAACAGTTCTTTACCTAGAATCCCTATGAACAAGGCTATGTACTTCCATTGTTTTGAAGATGAACAGGAAAGAAATAGAAGATGAATTGAGAGAATCTGAAGTGAAGCATTAAGAGTTGAGAAGGAATAGAAATTGTGTTATAGTAAGATTCGAATTTGTGAACATTGGTGGAGTTTTAGAACTTGATAATACCAATAGAACATGAAATGAAATTGCACGGTTTTGATCAAAAGGTGCGTTTTGAGTTTTCGGGTATGTTCAGGATAATGGGTTTGTCTTTAATTTGAATTACAGGTTGAAAGAGAGCTTATACAACACCAACTGGGGTTGTCTCCCTGTGACTAGTTTCACACAGACAAGATGTTGGGAAAATTCCTAAGTGACCAAGCACTCTTGCACCACACCAGTCCATTTCGCAGCAGCAGCAGCTAACCAGGAGTCTGGGTCATGTATTTCAGGGTTCAAACTACAAGGGATATGGGCTCTCTAATGTGCCGAGAAGTCGGTGCTGGCATATATATTTGAAGCCTAGAAGAAGGGTATTGAATGAGTTGATGTTGTTACCGACCATGGCAGTAAGGATTATCGTGGTGATTGATGATTGGCAGTGATCGCTGGAAGGAGTTGATTGATAGTGGTGTTGCTGCCATGATCGATAAAGGAAGACTGGGAGTTGTTGGTGATCTGTGATGGTGGAACTCGATGTGTATGATGGAAGTGATTGGAGATAGTCGTGATTATAGCGGTGCTGCTGCTGTCATTTTTTGATCACAACAATGACGATGGTGGATGTTCGAAGGTCAGGAAGGGAATGCATTTCTGTGAGACTATGGAGAACGAACGATTATTGTTGTTGCCATATCCAGTAGAGATTGATGGTTGCTGACATTAAACTCGAGACAGAGTCTGTAATGGATGGATCGACTGAGAAGATTACTAAGGACGTAGATGGCTTGGTGGGGTTGACTGGTGATCAAGAACATGCTGCTGATAGAGAATAGCTCGAGTCTATGTAAGTGGTTGATGACAGTGAAGAGTGGTATATATGCTCGAGTAAATGGAGGAGTCTGTGGTAATGGAAGAAGCTCGAGTAGGAGTAATGGCAGAGATGATCACGAACTGTTGCCACTATATCATTGCTGCCATGGATTTGAGTTCCCAAGGAAGATGGAGATTAATGAGAAGCTGGAGAATTGGAGTTGGGTTTGTCTGCGATTGGGTTTAGCTGAGATATATGAGCAGTTAAGAACGAGTTTGGAAACTCAGATGTTTTTAGTTCTCACGGACAGACATGTAATCGAGGGTAGGGGTCCCAACGGGTCCGGGTAGTGTGCTACCCGGAACCGGTAATTTTAATCAGTTTCAGGTCCGGTTCTTAAATTGATGGACCCCGAACCAGACCCGATAAAACACTAATTACCCGTCGGGTCCGGATATTTATCTAGTCCTTAAAAATCAACTAAACTTTTTGATATTTTACTTTTATATTTGCTATATTAGCTTGAATCTAATAATTTTTCATATAGAATTATTATTATATCTATGTAATTTTTTTAATTAAGATAAAACATAAGAATATGAAGGATAAATGGAAAAAAAAATTGAACGAAATTATACTAAATCTTTTTGTTTTATGTAAAATTAACAAGTAAAACATATATATTCGGGTACCCGATACCCGACGGGTACCCGTTAGGACCCGAAACTTATCGGTTCATAACGGGTCCTACCTGCCGGGTAGTGATTTTTCTAACGGTTCCAATCTTGGGACCCGGAACCGGACCCGACACACCCGGGTCCGGGTCGGTTCCTGGTAATCGGGTACCCGTTGGCATCCCTAGTCGAGGGAATATGACGGGAAACCCAAAAATCCCGTAACTATTTTTCACAGAGGTTGGTTTGTCTGAGAGAAAGAGTAGGTTGTCAGTTCTACGTGACCGACAAGCCAAGAACAATTTACACGACAGGCCAATGAAGACATGGGCTGGGCTTCTACAGCTGCTGCACGAGCCCAATAGGCTAACACGATCACATTAAGGGTGCAGCTGTTTCAAGTTTCAAAAGGAGTTTGCAGCTTACTGCACACGGGGTGTAATGCACGGGACATAATTTTTAAGGAGGTTCACTTTCCTATCTTAGTTAGGTTTCTCAGTTTCTTCAAGAAGAGGTTACAAAACTCTATATATAGGGAAGCCTAGAGACAATTTTAGGATATCTTCTTTTCACCGTTTTTCTCACCCTAAGGGAGGAGAACTATCTCTTTTGTATATTATTTTTATTGTTAAGGATGAATTCAAAGTTCCAATTGTGAAGCTCAATTATTTACAAGTTTATTTCAAGTTTTAAAGTTAATCATTGTGGATTGTTTTTACTATATTGAAGGTTTATGATTGATTCTTAGATTGGTTTGGGTGGCCAACTAGATTAGTCTATTAATCATTATAATGCTAGTAGAGAGTTGAGTCGATCCGTAATTGTCGCTTACCTCCTACATAAGTAGAAATTGCAAGACCTTGAGGAGGGATTCTGTGGAGCAATTGCGAGTAAGGACAACACCAGTAAGTGGACCAAGCGTACCGAGTTTAACTGCTGAGATCAAACCTAAATTCACAAATCTTAATGCGTTCGGGGAATTACATCTTGTAAGAGAACCTCAAGGTGGTTCTTTTGAATAGAATCCGGTAGTCTAGCGCTTCCATATCCAGTGATACAATGAGTTTTAGGGATAGCTAAGCGTACATGCTATTCTACAGTTGGTTACAATTGATTCTAACAAGAGATAAACGGGTACAATGTTGAGTTAACGATTAGTAACGACGAAGGATTTCTTCATCCTCTTTATCTTATTTTTCTTTTTATCTTATTTTTATATTCTCGCCAATTTAGATAACATATCAATTGCATTACTCTTCGTGGGAACGATCCTTACTACCACTTTATTACTTATTGATTAGTGGGAAACATCTTATTATTTTTTTGAGTAACGACGCTCACAACCTTTGTAGTAGAGGATGCGAGCAGGCGGGAGCACTAGTGGCATGTGAATCTATTAAAGTAGCCAGCAGGTGCAGACGAAACAGTAAATCGATAATAGGTGATAGCTTAAACAAATTATCGAGACATAGTATAAGGTTGAGATAATTACTAGGGTTGCGCAGATGAAAGCATGCAAATTATGTTGTTACCCCATAACATCCGTCCCTTATCATTGTGTAACAATAAACATGATCATCTGAGTCGTGAGATAACATCATAATCGGCCTGGGAATGTGTTCTTGAGTGGTACATTCGAAAGTTTTCATTTTCCTCCTTGTTCTTGTTGAAATTTTTATTGAACTTCTCCTTCTCCTCCTTCTTCTTTATCATCTTCATTGTCGCTTTCTTCTTCATCAACTTTCTTGTCACCGCTTTGTGCTTCATTACCTTTTTCATCAGTAGGTGTAGCACAATCAAATTCTACGTCAGTTAATAGAAGGAAGATGTATCATTCCGAAAAGGGTAACTTTCTTAAGAATCAATCTATATTGTCTTTGTGTTGTAGTGGAAAACATGGAGAAAATAAAGAGACAAATAGAGGTTTATATTGATCAGGATAATAGGGTTACATGTATAAATTGTCCTTTATATATATGTAAAGGTAAACTCTAGGTAACTAGATGGACCGCACATCCATGGGCCATAGGCCCTATAACACTCCCCCTTGTGCGGTTCAATAACAAAACTTTATACATAGAGCTTCACATATAGTTCTTTGAATGTTGTTCTTCAAATGTCGTTCCCTCCTTGATGACTTGTGCCGAAATCAATTGCCTCATTAAAACTTTGATAAGGAAAAAATCCAGTGGGACAAAACCTTGGTATAACTCTTGACATGTGTTACTTCACATGTTGTCCCGTATTTTACATGTAGTTCGTCACATGCAATACAATCTTTAAAGATCGAAGAGTATAAGTTAATTGCCTCGTTAAAACTTCGTCCGGAAAAACCCATAGGGGAAAAACCTGAACTAAAGAAAAGGAGTACAATATTAAGAAAACTTAGAACATAGATGAACTAAAATATGTTGCCTCATTAAAACCTTGACAAGGAAAACCCAGTGGGATAAAACCTTGATGAAGGGAAAAGAGTATAACATGACATATGCAAGTAAAATGTGATCCGTTGCAGATGATCACTTTTCTCCATTGAAGTTGACTAGTTATTTCACAACTCTTAAGGAAGAAAATCCACGTGGGAAAGCTAATATCCTTGGTTGGGAAATTACATTTCTGGTGTTTGTTATTGTCTCATTAAAAACCTTGCCGAGTAACAAAACCATGTGGGAAAAAGTAACCTCGGTGAAGGAAAATAGTTCAACACACCATTATATTCTCCCCCTGATGTCAGACAATTTTCATTAGTCTAATGCATTCAAAAGGAGTTTATCACACTTTACTTTTGTGACTTGAATGTTTATAAGACCATGTTGTTGATTCTGGAAGTTACGTTGCTTAACAGACTATCGCATTTCATTTCTTTGATTCAGATATTTTCGGTAATATCAACGCGATCTTTATGTCTTCAACATTCAACATACTTGATGCTTTTAGTGTTGTCTCGCTAAAAACCTTGTCTAATAACAAAACCCTTAGGGAAAAACTATTCTCGATCGAAGGGAAAAAGAGTACAACACAACTTTGATTTCGAAGTAAAATATGTCGACATCATATCCTTGGATCCTCCCCATGATGTCGGCATCTCCCTCTGATTACTTTCAGAGTTGTTCCAGACTGTTCCTTTAGTCATGTATTTTTCGAAACTGAATATTGGTAATGACTTAGAAAGTAATCTACCATATCTCCCTCTGATTACTTTCGTTGGAGAAGAGATTATTGTTCTTTCTTAATCAATAACTTTTGGATTGCACTTTCATTAGCATTCCTTTTAATGTCTTTGTAGGGATAAAACAGATTTATGTCAATGGTTACTTTTAAGTACATGATTACATTCACTATACCATTCCAATGACCTTGCGTTGGCGCTGAGCTATATCTAGCTAACAAGTTCCTTGAGGATGAAAATTTTTATCGAGTACATTATTATACTAAGTACAACAATGCGTCTATTGTACTTAGATATTGGAATTTCATCTCCCAACACATCTTCGTCATCTTACTTTAGACGAAATGGTCACTTACTTACATCTGAACCTCGACTAATCATGGGAGTGCTATCAGGATGCATGTATTTGTTAAATTTCCTGATAACTTTAGAAAAATTCAAACTGATGGGATAATATACCACAAGCTCAGTATTCGGTCGATCTTTCCACAGATTTTTTTATCTCAAATTCGGATTTCAAATAGATTTTAAGATCTCTTATTACATCAAGAGTACCCATCATGTCTGTACCAACGACATAGATAGCTATAATTCCAAATCATGAACTTTCTTGTGAATACACAAGGATAAATAACTTACTTGTCTATCTCCTCCAAATCATAATAGTCACTTAGACGGGTATACCACATCCGCCTGATTGCTTGAATCTATAGGTGAGCATTTTATCTAACTGTAAACGCACTCTGTGGTTTAGAGTCATTTGATTTGGGCAACAAAAGTCTATCAATTACTTTTGTAAATATCTTCTATCTCTTGATTCTTTCAGAGATACGTAACAACCACATACATATGCTACATTTCAAGTCCTTTTGAAATTACCAATCTAACTAAGTAGTGGAACTCTATAACGTTCATTACAAGAGAACAATTCTTGGGCTTTGTGAGAAACCACACGCCACAATACGAGTCATTGTACTTTAAGACTACTTTCTTCTCATTATGCTTTATGACAAATTAATTGTGTATGTCCAATAGGCTTTACACTTGGTTGGTTATCCCTACAACACCAAATACCCATATATTTGCCAAAGAACTAAGTTCTACCTGGATTGTGTAGGCCAAATATGTTGTTTATTTGAAATTAATCAAAATAAAGCATGGTTCAATCTCATTGTTCTCTACTTCTGGAGCAACTATTTATGGATTATATCATCACTATGCACGCATGATCCTTCCATTGACTCATGTGCATTCTCATAATCCGTTAGGATTTCATTGTTCTCTAGAATCATTTAAAACTTCAGAGCGTCCTCCAGTTTGATCCATGGACATATTCAGAGACAATCTTATGAGATGATTTCTGATGATATAAATAAGTTGTTCCTTACTCACCTATTTCCTTTCTAGGTGAGGATTGATTGAACCAAGTGGTCTCCCAAACTTCCTTTATGGAGCCACGGCCTCAACCACACTTCCAATGGGTGTAGTTGAAACACATTAGTGTATGGTGTATATCTTGTATTGAGGATTTGTAACTTTGCAGGTAGGTTTGCAGCTGGTATGTGTGATCTCATTACTTTAGCAACATCATTGTACATTCTGAAAATCGAATATTCTTTATCACTTCACATTTACATTTGTGGAGTACAAGAATCAATATGAGACACATTAGGAACACACCATGACAATTCCCGTCGTTCCCTTAGAAAATATTTTTTATTCTCTCCCCCTAACGACGGGAAGACTGTCTCATTAAAGTGATAACCCGCAAATCTAGAGGTAAGAGATCTCCTGCCAAATATTTTAAAATGTGGATAATTGTTGGGAACTCATTTCCAACATAACTACTTAACAGTTTTGAAAACCCATCATAGTACGATGTGGAGTAGTAATGGCACATATATAGTGCAACCAAAAATGCGTAAAAACACGAATGTCATGCTTAAATCCAGTTACCAACTGGTACGAAAAGGTTGACTAATATTCGGTTATAAAAAATAAAAAATTAAGTAAGATGCGTGTAATATTGCATATCCCCAAAGTAATAAAAGATAGGCTGGTACGCATAACCTATTCCTTAGACACCATCTGTAACCTTTGATGGTAGCCTCTGCGAGACCATTTGGTATAAGATGCTCTATATTGATCCTATTATACATGCAATATTCATCAAGTCCTTTTGATGTAAATTCTCTAGCATTAACAAGGGTGGTTAGCCTTTGCACTTTGCATTGTGTAATATGTGCTAGGAGTTTTCAAACGCAAATTTCTTGGGAACTATAACTAGTCCAAAATGTCAAAACATTCACCAGATTCATCAGTCACTTTAATGGTCCGCATTCTGCATGAATATTTTTCTAAAGTTCACCTTGTTTTCTTTGTAAGATGGAATTTTTACCATTTGCATCTTAGGATGGTCTCGATCCTGTTTTACTGAAGACTTTGTAAAAATTAGTGATATGCTTTCTTACCTAAAAGCATAATGGGAAGGGGGGTTGTACATCTAGTAATTTAGAAAACACTTATTGAGAGATATGTCGTCACTTTGCATTCTGTCAATCTTTTTCCCATTTTCGTTCACTCAAATAAAGTGATATTTGTATTAGTTCTTTCAAAACAATCATCATGTCACAACCAAGGTTTCTTTATAGCTATTCCCAAAGTATGTATGAGTCAGTTTCCAACATTTCATCGTTGGTGATGATCTGGATTCAATTATCCAAATATTAGTGATTTACAGTTCACTAGACTAATTGTCTCATTATTTTCTCTAAAATGTGAGTCCTTTCACATTCATTAGAGGCAATTTATAGTGTAGTTGCAGAATATCCTACAACTACACCCTCAGTAGAATTAGTAAACTTAAGAAGTTTATGATGATGATTAACAATTTTCTTATTAATGCTCTCAATTGATCACAAGAAATATCTAAATGGAACTAGAATAGTTACAACTTTCTCTATTCTCTTTCCTTTAGTATTTTTTCACACTCACTAAAAAGAACTCCCTAAATTTAACATTTGAACCACTATTTATAGTGAAATCTTTACAACTGTAATATCCTGCAAGGCATCATAACTTATGATCGCAAGTTTATTTTATACTCGCAAACTTTTCATTCTTCCCCCGCGTTTCTTCTATCATCGTGTTATTCCTTGACACTTCCTCTTATAGTCGTTACTATATTCGCAGCCCTTAATCTTGCGATATTCGGTACCTACATCTTGCCTCTTCTCATGTCATTCCTGCGAAGAAGTAATGATCGTGAGAATATAACCGTTACTTATTCTTTTTATTTGGACACGTCTTTTGTAACCGTTCTTTTCTAAATATTTCCTTATATATAAACTCCTTTTATTCCCTTCCTTATCTTTCTCTCACTTTCCCTTTTCACTTCTGTAACTTCATCTTCTTATTACACTTTCAGTTATCATTCTATCTTCTTGTTTTACCTCATCATGAGTTCTCCAAGGTAATTTTCTTCTATCTCTCGCGTCTTTCATTTGTTTACTTCTTTGATTTCCGTCTAATTTATTGTTTGATTTTGATTTATTTCAGCAAAATTATTCCTCAGGAGAAACCTTCAACCAAAAACTCAAGTCCTAATCTCCGAAGAAGAAAATCTGAGAATCAAAAGGTAGTTAAAATACTCTGTTTTCCTTTTTAATCAATATATATTGTTGCCTAAGTTTTTAATCCACCTTTTGATTCGTAGGTTGGTGAAAAATCAAAACCTAATAAGAGATCTCGAGTAACTAAACCCACACCATTAATTTCAATCGATGACTTCCTTCCTGAAGTTGATGAAGAATTTCCCTCTCCCCCTCGTGGAAATACTTCTTCGCAGACTCCTGCCTATACTCCATTACCCAGTTTTTAATCTCCCACCAATGTCAATTTATCAACACTTCTTCAAGATCAACCTTCGCAAGATACTTCCTCAACTTCGTCTCCCAAAAAACCTATTTTTACCCCTAATTCCTTGAATATTGTTGCTCCAAGCAATTTACAACTTGCTCTAATTCCTTCAAATTCTTCTCTTCTTTCTCAAGAAGCTCGAGACGGAATTTATTTAACTTTCCAAATGTTATCTGAGGTCTTAATCAGTACTGCGAAGTCTTCAAACGTTCGTTCGCAATCTGAATTTTGCGAAGTGCTCAATAATTTTATCAATCCTGATATTTATATTTCACGCCAATCTTTGGAAAAAGAAGTTGAATTGCTTCGCCAATCTCAGGAATCCTTGAAAGCGGAATGTGAGAATCTTCGTAAAATGAATCATCAGCTTCAGAATGATTCTCTTTATTGTGCGATCCTTCGCAAGAGGAATGATGCATTAAAATGTATTACTATTTTCTCTATATTTTCTTTCCCTTTGTTTACTTCTATTCCTCACATGCTTGAAACACCCATTTAAACCCATTCCCCTTTATAGAATCTATCCAGAAATGTAGAATGTTGGTACTTCATCATGAATGAGACGCACAAGAATCTCAAGCCAAACATGCAAGTCTTTTGAACCAATTCTGCCACTTATCTAACCTTCATTCATGTGCTCTAGATAATTTTGATGCCCTTTTCCAAGAGAATACTCAATTAATTTACGATCAGAAATTTTTGAATGATGAAATATCTCAGCTCAATTCTTCTTTAACTAAATCCGATTTAAGGATAGAATCCCTAGCAGAAGAGAATAAAACCTTATCAAAAGAACGATGTTTGTACTTGAATACAATGAACGCTTCTTCGCAATAATTAAATATTCTTCAGAGTAAATGTTGCGATCAAGAAAATCTCCTTTATATGTTAAAAGGTGAACTTGAAGAATTGAAAAGGTCTTCAGATGCCGAAAGAAGTTCATTTGTTGCCGAGAAGAAATCCCTTCTTAATAAGAATATGATATTAAGCACTAAGAGGCATAAACTCAAAGAAGATTACTCTCAACTATAAAGTATTAATGCCAAACTTGCGAAGGATAAAAATTATCTTTTTCCAAAGATCAAAAGCTTCAATCTAGACTTAAAGGATTAGTTGGCGATGGTTTTGACAATGCGATGGATCATATGAAGAGTTGTTGTCTATCTTTAGCTCAATTTCTTTCTTCACAAAGAGAAGGTAGTCATTAAAATTTGACTGCCTTTGGGATATCTTTCAATTTTGTTATACTCGCAAAACTAATTCTTTAACTTTTGTTTCACTCGCAGAATCTGAGAACAACCTCCGCAGTGCTAAAGTTGGACTAGAAGCCTCTTGTTCTGAGCTTCGCAAGAAAAACGCTCTGCTTTCTACTCGTTTAATCAACTCTCGTGATCGTGCCACTCGAAGATTCAATTACCTTGCTTACGCCAAAGATATCGAAGATACCAACCATTAGAAGGCTATACTTCGTGAAAGTCATCTAAAAGCTCAAGTCTTTGCGAATAACATTCTCTTATCAAGGTCCTTGCCTCCCGTGAGAATTACACCTCTGAAAATATCTGATGATGAGGTTGCTCGTGATCTTGATAGTGATTTTGATTACGAGAGTGACGATGAAGGACTTGATTTGGAAAAAGAATCTATCCTTCAAGGAGATGTTCCTGTTGATGGTCCTACCCCTCCTAAAGATCCAGTACAAAACGTTGATGAGGAGCTTTAAACATGATGGATTATTCTACTATTATTCTTCTTTTTATCAACTTTGTTTTCCTTTCTTTTGAATTCTTTCTCTTGGTTATTGTTGATTCTCTTTTCTATGAACGATCCTGCTTATTGCTTTTTTTACTTAAGAAGCATACTTTGTACTTTGCGATACTACTTTGATCTTTCTCTAAATCTGCATGACTTGATCATATGAAGAGAAATACTATGTCTTGAAGACTTAACTTAGTATTCCCTTTCCCCTTATTATTGCACTTCAAATGATCAATTATTGTTGTAGATATTAAAATACCTGCCTCAGTCTAAGTTGCGAAGTTTCAATTTGTTGCTAATTAAATAATAAATTTCCCCTTTGAAGTATAAGAAGTATGAAATCTCCGTGAAGAATTACGAAACATGCTTGAATAAGTATAAGAAGTATGAAATATTCTTAAAGAAGCAAAAGAAGTATGAAACATCCTTAAAGAAGTATACGAAGTATGAAATACCCTTGAAGAAGTATATAAAAAATATTCACTCTATGAAGAAACATTCAATGTTTGAAGAAGTATAAGAAGTATTGAATCTCTGAAAAAGTATAAGAAGTATTGAATCTTTAAAGAAGTATAAGAAGTATTCAATCCTTATAAAATTTAATGAATATGAAATATCCGTCTTTGATTGCGAACAAAATTGCCTCTATGATTATGAACTCTTTATATATATTCTCGCAAAAAATTTCCAACAATATTGATGGAATTGATTTCATTAGTTGCTGTGGTCTTATCATGCCTTCCTAAGTAAAGGTCTTATTTTGCCACCTCTTTTGTGGTAATATTTTTGCGATAATATGACAAGTCTGAACATTCTTACGAATATACAACCTCGTGACATTATCGTCTTGCGATGACATCGCAGGACGTTATCACACTTTCATGTAATAACCCATTGATCTCATCTTAACTTTATTGTATGTAATTCTGCGAGAATGTATATATATATATATATATATATATTTTCACAGAAATATTATTTTTGCACAAATATGACAAGCCTTTATGTTCTTGCGAACAAAAAGCCTCGTGACATTTGCGTCTTATAGCACGTATCAGCTCCCTAATGGAGGGTGATGCCCTTTATCTTCCCCTTAGTTGCCCCTTCAAGGAAGCGTACATCGACCATACAAGGTTAGCTCTTCCCATCTGGTTTTGCAAACAACCAGCTTTTGATCGCAACCTCTTATCCTTTTTGCCTATAGGGCTTATAGTTACGAGGTTGCACCTTATGGGGTATCTTTGGGCCAAGTGCATCATTTGCCAAGACTTGTCAAGAATGGCAGATGTGCTTCAAACCCATCCGGCACTCTTGACTCAACCGTGTACCTCGGCGTCTTGATCGTTTTCTACACTTCTTGAGAAAGACAGTATGCCTTAGTCGCCCAACCTATATCTTGGTACTTCGCAAGATTAGATTGAGAATCCAAGGTGTCTAACCCGGATAGGTACCCCGCTTTTGGGTTGTACCCGTAATGTCCATGTACTCAGGTTCCTTGGTGGTGTTCCGGTTTCCCTGATCCATGCTTATAGGTACCCCCTTAAATGACGTACTTTAGGACTTTGCCTCTTACGAAATGTTGCTTCGCGAACTAGGGTGTACGCCACAAAGGTTTGCATGTGTAAAATTTTTGCGGCTCTCTTTATTTTTTGAAAGCTAATCACAGTTTGCGGTCTTTTATTCGCAAGTAATTCTTGCGTCTTTCTTTGATGAAAGCTAATCGCAATAAGAATTTAAAAATTCGTAATTTTGTTAAGCTTCTTGCGAGCAAACCATATTCGCAAAATGTTTCATGAAGTTTATGGATAATACCTTTTTAAATACAATCTATTCCAGGGTCGACCAAGTCTTAAACCCATGTCTCTCCATTCTAGATCCATCAGCCGATAAGCTCCACTTCCTACAACATCTTTGATGACATATGGTCCATCCCATTTTGGTGCTAATTTTCCTCCATTTTCTTTCTGGTATGGAGGTGTTTCTCGCATAACCAAATCCCCTGGTTTGAACTCACGTTCAATAACTCTCTTGTTATATTCTAGAGCTAATCTTTCCTGATAAACTTTCATATATCACAACACCTTTTCTCTTTTTTCTTCTAAATCATCCAATTCACTTAATATCACCCATGCGCTTAAATTTCTTTCCCAGGCTTCTTTCTTTGTAGTCGAAATTATAACCTCTGTTGGCAATACAGCTTCTACTCCATATGTTAAGCAATAAGGATACATTCCAGTTGCCTCTCTTCTAGTTGTATTGTATGCCCAAACTGCGCTAGGTACTTGTTCGCACCACCCTTTGAGATGTCCTTCTAATTTCTTTTTGATCGTGTCTGCGATTGTTTTATTTGTTGCCTCTGCCTGTCCATTAGCTTGTGGATATAATGGAGTTGATTTCCCATTTTATCCTAAAATCACTGAGTAACATCTCTATATTCGCCCTTCAAATTGTTTCCCATTGTCGGATACTAATTGTCTGGAACTCCATACCTACAAATGATATTCTCGAATATGAATGTAAAAACATCCTTATCACGAATATGTTGTATCGATTTTACTTCATGAGCTTTGTGAAATAATCTGTTGCGACTATTAAAAATCTTCTCTTCCCTGATCCAGGTAAGAATTGGCCAACAATGTCCAATCCCCATTTCCCAAAAGTCCAGCAGCTTGTTGAAGAGGTTAATGTTGCTCCTGGTGCGTGAGTTATTTTCCCATGTCGTTGGCATTCTTTACATCGTCTTACCAACAATTTTGCGTCTGTGTGCATATAAGGCCAGTAATATCCTTGTATTTTTACCCTATATGCCAGAGATCTTCCCCCACTATGATTTCCAGCTTTTCCTCCGTGTAACATCTTCAATATTTTTTCTCCTTCTTCACGGTTAAACATCTTAGAGGTGGTCCACTAAAAGATTTTCTGTATAAAATCCCTTCTCATAGTTCATAATTTGTTGCACGACTCTTTAATTTATGTGCTTCTAGTCTGTTTCTGGGTACTTCTCCTGTTGCGAGATATGCATGAATTTCCTTTCTCCAATCTGCGATGTTATCTGGTAATTCCTTTTCTACTTCCATCGTAATTGCTTCTTCAATTTCTTCTTCCTCTTTATTTACTGATGGGTGTTGAATTGTTTGGATTTTGATATTTCTTGCATTAGGGTTTGTCATCATACTTGGAATGAATGCAAAAGCATTTGCGAGTCGATTGTATTTCCTTGTGATATGCCTCCATTTTAGCTTTGGTATCTTCGCAGATAATTCATCAACGAGTTTCTTGTATTTCTTCAAGGAAAACTCATTCGTGGTATATTCCCCTTTAATTTGACAAATTACCAACTGAGAATCACTTGTTATTCTTATACTTTCAAGCTTCTTTTCTATTACGATCTTCAATGCATGCACTACAACTTCGTACTCTGTTTCATTATTCGTAGATGCAAATTCCAGTCTGAATGAAAATGCTATTCTTTCTCCTTCTGGTGAAATGAACACAACTCCTACTCTATTCTCCTCACTGTTGGATGATTCATCTACCAAAATTTCCCATCTATTTGGTTCTGTTAACAAATCTTTTGGATTCCCAAATTCTTCTTCAACATCCATCATCTCTTCTACTGCCTCGTATTCCTCCAAAGGAAATTCTTCCAAAAAATCTGCGACAACTTGTGATTTTTGCGATGATAATACTTCGTACTTTATCTTGTAATGGTTTATTTGTGCATTCCACCTTTCTATTCTTCCCGATCTTTTTGTGTTCTTCATGACTGACTCAATTGGAACTTTGGTAACCACTTTTATCACATGTTCTTGAAAGTATATTCGCAATTTGAATGATGCATAAACCAGAGCTAAAATTAACTTCTCCATTTTGTAATAATTCCTCTCTGCTGTATTAAAAGTTTTGTTGATGTAGTAAATGGGCCTTTCTACTCCTGCGTCCGTTCGCAATAAAACTGCACTTAAAGCGTATTGAGTTGTTGCGAGATATACCAATAATTCTTCATCTTTCTCTGGTTTCTGTAATATGGATGTATTCATGAGATACTCCTTGATCCCTTGAAAAGATTTTTCACATTCATCAGTCCATCTGAATTTTGCTCCCTTCTTAAGTATGTTGAAGAAATGTTTGCACTTATCTGGCATTCGCGAAATAAACCTTCCAAGTGAAGCTAAGAGTCCATTCAGCTTTTGCACTTCTTTTACTGTTGCAGGTGTTGGCATGTCACGAACTGCTTGTACTTTTTCTGAATCAACTTGTATTCCCTCCTTTGATACTATGTATCCAAGGAATTTTCCTGACGCGACTCCAATTATACATTTTTCAGGATTTAATTTGATGTTGAATTTTCTCATTTGTTCAAATATTTCCTTCAAGTCCCGCACATGGTCTTTGGCTTCTTTACTTTTTATCAACATATCGTCTACATACACCTCTAAGGTTTTATGTATCCACTTTGCGAACACCTTTTCAACCATTCGTTGATAAGTAGCACCCGCATTTCGTAAACCAAATGGCATCTTCACATAGCAATATAAACCTCTTGGAGCAAAAAATGCAGTATGTTCTTGGTCTTCTTCTGTGAGTGATCTTTGATTGTACCCTTTATACCCATCAAGTGAAGTGACTCTGTCATGTCCTGCAGCTGATTCCACCATTTGTGGTATATCTGGCAATGGAAAACTATCTTTTGGACATGTTTTTTTTAGATCAGTGAAATCTATGCAAATCCTTATCCCTTTATTCTTATTTGGAACAATGACCATATTCGCAATCCATTCTGGATATTTTGCTTCTCTTATGATTCCCGCATCCAACATCTTTTGCAATTCTTCTTCTATTTGTGTATGGTAATTTTGTGAGATTTTTCTTATTCTTTGTTTAAATGGTCTCACACTTTTTATCTATGTTCAATCTATGACACGCCACTGATGGATCAATTCCTGGTATTTCATCTACACTCCTGCGAATATATCTTTGTATTCTCGTAAAAGATCAATAGTTCTTTTTTCTTCTTCTTCGTCCATCTTAGTTCCAATTCACAAGATTAAAGGCTCCTCTTCACTTCCAATATTTATTTCTTTGGTTGGTTCTGCTGCGACATAACTAGGATTTTTCCCTCCCATAGGTGTTGGCTCTTTGATTACTTTCATTGGCTCTCCTTATTTTTCTGGGATCTCACTTGGTATTCCTCTTCCTTCTTTTGCTCTTATTGTGTACACCCTGAACTCTTCTTCCTTTTTCGCTTCTTTTGCAAGCTTTCTGCGGAACTATTTCTTTCTAGCTCTTCCTCCACACTGTTTCACTTCAGTCTGATAACAAAATTTTGCACTATCAATATCTCCTTTTATCTCTTGTATTCCGCTTGGTGTAGGAAATTTAATTGACTGATGTAATGTCGAAACAACAGCTTTAATCGCATGAATCCATGGTCTTCCTATCAGCATATTATATGGAGATTCCATATCTACTACGCATAAAACTATGTGTGTTTCAATTTCTCCCAGCGATACTCGTAACATTATTTCCATTTTGGATTTTGTTGCAGATTTCCCCAATCCATGGATAAGATATTCTGAATTTGTAATTTCTTCATCTTTGATCCCCATCCCCTTAAATGCATGATAAAATATAATATCAACAGAACTCCCTGTATCAATCAAAACTCGGTTTAATTTCCATTTTTCTATATATTTTGTAGCTTTCCTTTCTTCTCGCATGATCGTAATTGTGACTACTAATGGTGAAGTGTGGTTCAAGTCTTCATTTGGAATTTCTGCTACTGAAAACGTGATTTTCTGCTTTTCCCATTCTTTCAAAGTTGTTATCTTCTCCACCTCCATGATCTTTCTTCCTCTACAATCTCGTTTGTGTATTTTTCCCTTTATGTTGTTATGAATTCATCAATCATTGTATTTGTGATCATATTACATTCTTCTTTTTTACAACCTTCATCTGCTGATTCCATTTGATCTTCAAATTTCCAAAATTCCTTCAAATTTCTGCTATGATGATCAATGTAAATCCTGTTTCTAGCGCAAATTATGTAGTTGCAGAATATCCTACAACTACACCCTCAGTAGAATTAGTAAACTTAAGAAGTTTATGATGATGATTAACAATTTTCTTATTAATGCTCTCAATTGATCACAAGAAATATCTAAATGGAACTAGAATAGTTACAACTTTCTCTATTCTCTTTCCTTTAGTATTTTTTCACACTCACTAAAAAGAACTCCCTAAATTTAACATTTGAACCACTATTTATAGTGAAATCTTTACAACTGTAATATCCTGCGAGGCATCATAACTTATGATCGCAAGTTTATTTCCTACTCGCAAACTTTTCATTCTTCCCCCGCGTTTCTTCTATCATCGTGTTATTCCTTGACACTTCCTCTTATAGTCGTTACTATATTCGCAACCCTTAATCTTGCGATATTCGGTACCTACATATAGATGCATTCCCATTCTCACAATGAATTTTTTTTACGATAACCGTTCACACAGATTTCGTAGGAAATTGACAAAGTGTGATTAGCTATTAGTTCTTATAGAGCTTATGTAACTTTTAATCGTTATACCAATTAGGCAACAAAGATTGAGCATTAATTCGCTCAGCTATTACATGTAATGATCCAATCATCACATGGTATTACATAAGGAAACAATTCAACAAGCATTTTAATATATTTCCTTAAGAGCTTCGTGTAATATGTGGTGTGGCCTTATTACGTAACAAAAGAAAAATTATCTCATTTACTTTAGAGTGTTACAGTTCATGAAGATGATATACTTTTCATCATAATGTACGAATGATCTTTTTAACTCAAGTACTTTTGAGTATATCTCAAGTGCTTTAGAGAATTTCGGTCTCATGGAAATGATATACTATTCATTCCGTAAGAGCATACAATGGATATAATTATTCGCAAAAAAAAATTCTTTATTTTAGCTAATATAATATCGGTCAAACTATCATGTAGACAATAGTTTAGGATCAAATCATGCAAAATATAGAATCTAACCATACGAATTTGATTGAATAAATACTTGCATTACAACACTTGTACTATTCTCAGTAAAATGCTTATACCAATATTTTCAACTCTCATTCATATGAGTCAGAATTACATCTCTGTCCCATAATAGGTAGATACATTTACTTTGTATCATTATTACTGGATCCAGAATTACATCTCTGACTCATGAAAACTTATGTGAGTTTCTTTTCACAAAAAGTGTGGTTTGCTTTTAATTACAACATATCATTGTCGAAGTTATTGACTCATTATAGTCTAACAAGTGGATTACATCCCACTGAACATTCAAGTTTGGGGGAAAATGAATGTTTCGACAAACTTCCTTCAAAGCATTACATCGTCTGAAGTTAATATGTTGCCTTGGAAATGTTGAAGGAATGACTTCCTCTTTGAAAGGCGTATCTTTACAAGTTGAAGATTTTTATGATGAAAGTATTGTACTTGTGCAGACATACTTCCACATCATAGACTCTTTAATGGTGCTCAAGTACTTCTGAGTTCAAAAGGTCAAATTAGAGCCAAATTGGTTTAGTCAAAGTCTGGTCAACTATTTGGTCAAGACCCGGTCCATTAGGTTGACAAGGTCATGGCTAATGAATATAAACATATATGGTTCATTATATATGAAATATTCAGGCCCGTTGATAATAAGTTTGAAACTATTAGTATATGACCTGTTCTGATCGACAGATAAATGCATCGTTGTCCGATCATGATATGTTTTTTACATTGGATTTATCATAATGTTTCTACAAACATATTAAAATTTCAAAGACATCCAACGGCTCGATAAAAATATATTTATGACGCCGTATGACTATTCCGATTCACGTTTCTATGGACACAGCAGAAAATATCACGTACTTTGGAGTACTTTCCATGTTTGGATCTTTAAGAAATTTTTACACTACTTTAAGAAGAAAAATATGTAACACATAACAAAAATACAGAATAATCTAACGGTTGCAATTCCTAAAACATATGTTTTTATACGTTGTTATAAATTAGGGTTTTCCTGAACGTACACAGATTCATTAAAATCCAGTTTTGGAGATTGCATCTTATTCCGATTTGATTTAAATTTTAACACACATAGAATGACTGATCTGGTTAAACATATTAAAATTTCATGAAAATCTAACGGTGTAATATCTAGGTTTTATAATCATACGTTTGTGGAACCCTAATATATACTACGAAAACGAAATTTCTTTGTTCAAAAGAAATACCTGGTAACGCATCCATGATGATAAACAAATAGAATCAGAACCATGCTAATCTTCAAGTAATAGTCCGTAACCAATCTTGAACGAAGAAAAAAAAAATTGCACCAATTGGTAGAGTCGTGCATGATAACGTGTTGCAGTGGAAAACATGGAGAAAATAAAGAGACAAAGAGAGGGTTCTATTGATCAGGATAATAGGTTACATGGATACAATGTCCTTTATATATATGTAAAGGTAAACTCTAGGTAACTAGATGGACCGCACATCCATGGGCCATAGGCCCTATAACACTCTGCCCATTTTTAGAAAAAGAAGGGGTATCATTCATAAAATGGTAACTTTCTTAAGAACCAATGTATATTCTCGTCGTAAGTAAATCACTATTCATTTCATCTAAAGTTAGGGTTTTTAGGATTGTGTGTTTGTTTTTTTATTCGGAAAACTATTTTTTTTTAATGAGAAAAGACCTTTTCGAGGTAAGATAAATGATAATGGTACTGTTGGAAAATGGTTTCAAATAGAAGATGAAAATTACACAAAAGAAATTGTTGTACTCGTGACTTTCAAGGCTCGAATAGATTTCTTTTAGACGATTATTTCTACCCTCCCAATATCAATTGGCGATTGCAACAGGTATGCGAAATAATGCCTTCAGGATACAATGAAAGCCCTACAACAGAGAAATTGGATTCTGTTGGAAATCTAAGGCAATGGATGCTATAAATGTAAGTAGAACTTGATTGAGGCGTGAACATGTCACTGTCCTTAAGAATAGATTTCGCCCCTCAAGGTGCAACTGGTTTAATGACGTCTATTCTCTAGGATTCAACAATCACAATCCGATAAGAGTGCACTCTCTTACTGGATTCTGATAAGAAACAATTTGTTTCTTGATCAACGGCCAGCAGCTCAAGCTCAAAAGGTCATGATTTAAAGAAATCAATAATCCAAAGGGTAGAAATTTGCTTAATAATTTTCTTGTTCTCATTAATCAATTAATAAAGCCTATTTATAGGCTACATTACTTGGAAAATAAGAAAACAATACTACTCCTAAAATACTATTCCAAACAAATATAAACTCTAAATAAAATAATTAAATACTTAAAATATAATAAAATACCTAAATAAATATATTATCTCTAATAATAAATAATTTATGCTTATCCAATGCCTTGTGCCTCCATTGGACTTGTGTGCTCGTTGCGCCCTTCACTTGCTAGCTAGGGTGGATTCCACAATCTTGAGAGACTTGACCCGTACAAAGGATCATATATGCCAAATAATCCTGAGTGACGCATCGGGTCAACACCGTTGACATTTTCCATAAAACATGGTCTTATCATTCCACCCTCCTTAAATGAGACTTTTCCTCAAGATCCGATCTTGATATAGATGTGACTTGCTTTTCTTCTTCGACATTTTTCAAAGGAACACTGACGATATCAAAAGACTGGATTTGCCCACCGGATTTTGGGGTTGTAATAGTGGGATAACCATAAATATATGGACACACAAGTTCTTCCGTTGTTGCCTCGACACGTGTTACTTTGGTAGCATTAGTGGAACAGACATTTTCCTCTACAAATATAGGTGATGATGCAGAGTTAAAATCATGAGTTGCTTCTGTATGCTGATATTTAGCTACTTTAGCCGTTTGATACTTATCGTAAGTCATCTATCCAAGTTTGGATAATATTCCACACAAAAAATTATACCAAGATCCCATATAAAGAGTTTCCCACTTGTACCATCTTAATGCATCCCCTTCGATATGTGCAGCGGCTATTGCAGTTTTCCCATATGGTGGGATATCATTGGACTCAAAATATGATTCAACTTTAATTAGCCATTCAAGTGCCCCTGTTCCGTCAAAAATTGGAAGTATTGGATTTGGATTTTTGTTTCGGTATTTGTTGTACCAAAACATATCGGCTCAAAAATCTATATAAGATGGACTATTGGGGTTACTGTCGGCTTCACGGGTAATGGGCTTAACTTGGGCTTCACGGGCTTAGATGAACCGCGCTGCTGGCTACCGCCTATAGTTGTAACTTAATTGGGAACTAAGATGGAAAAATAAAACAGATTTGGTTGAAACGTGCAAAATGCAATAACTACTTGCTATCTAGGGTTAGGTTTTCGTAAGTGGTGATGATGATATGCTGGCATGCATGTGATGGTATGCGGTGATGGATGTAGGAGTAATGGACAATGGCAAGAAAACTTGTACGTCCCAAACAGCGAAAATATGCGAACTAAATCCAATTGAACTAAATAAACATATATGCAAACGAAAACTAACCGAACCAACCAAACAATAATTTCCACCTAACCTTTGTAATGATAAGCCTTGACCATGAACAAATCCAATATATAACACTGTTGACCTTCACGTGTTTGATCTATGTGAGCAAGCAACTGCACCCTTTTTTTTTTTTTTAATATGGTAAAAGATGGAGATATTGTAATGGGTGTAGTGATGATGATGGCTGCGGAAATTGAGATAGGAGCGAACTTTCTCTGATACCAATTGATAAGAAACGATTTGTTTCTTGATCAACGACCAGCAGCTTAAGCTCAAAAGGTCATGATTTAAAGAAATCAATAAACCAAAGGGTAGCAATTTGGTTAATAATTTTCTTGTTCTCATTAATCAATTGATAAGGCCTATTTATAGGCTACATTACTTGGAAAATAAGAAAACAATACTACTCCTAAAATACTATTCCAAACAAATATAAACTTTAAATAAAATAATTAAATCCTAAATAAATATATTATCTCTAATAATAAATAATTTATGCTTATCCAATGCCTTGTGCCTCCATTGGACTTGTGTGGTCGCTGCGCCATTCACTTGCTAGCCAGGGTGGTTTCCACAATCTTGAGAGACTTGACCCATACAAAGGATCATATATGCCAAATAAGCCTGAGTGACGCATCGGGTCAATACCGTTGACATGTTCCATAAAACATGGTCTTATCATTCCACCCTCCTTAAATGAGACTTCGCCCTCAAAGTCAACTACATATATTGATACTGGCTCCAAATGTGATCTTACCATTAACTCCTTAAATGACATGTTCCAAACGAAAACTAACCGAACCAACCAAACAATAATTTCCACCTAACCTTTGTAATGATAAGCCTTGACTATGAACAAATCCAATATATAACACTGTTGACCTTCACGTGTTTGATCTATGTGAGCAAGCAACTGCACCTTTTTTTTTTTTTTGAATATGGTAAAAGATGGAGATATTGTAATGGGTGTAGTGATGATGATGGCTGCGGAAATTGAGATAGGAGCGAACTTGCTCTGATACCAATTGATAAGAAACGATTTGTTTCTTGATCAACGGCCAGCAGCTCAAGCTTAAAAGGTCATGATTTATGGTGGGTTTGGATGTAGAATTTTAAGGGTGTAATTTATGGGTCCATGGGATTTGGTAGAATTATATTTCCCTTCGTATGTTTGGTTGCCCGAATCCTTGGAATCACATTTCCTACGTGATTCAGTTTTCCAGCAAATCCTCCATATGGAGTCCCCCCCCCCCCGAAGATTTGCTGGGAAACTTATCAAGGGATTTATGAACCCACTTTTTTTTAACTCTAAATCCCATATATATGTTGTTTTAAGATTTGAGGGCAATGCCAAACGGTACAAAGGCTTTAATACGAGAAAACCCTATAAATCCTAGGAATTTTAATTGAGTTACCAAACACACAAGGAATTTACATGAATCCCAGAAATTGTAATCCCATGGGATTATAAATTCATGGAAACGGTGAATTCTGCAAACAAACCCACCATTAAAGAAATCAATAAACCAAAGGGTAACAATTTTCTTAATAATTTTCTTGTTCTCATTAATCAATTAATAAAGCCTATTTATAGGCTACATTACTTGGAAAATAAGAAAACAATACTACTCCTAAAATACTATTCCAAACAAATATAAACTCTAAATAAAATAATGAAATACTTAAAATATAATAAAATACCTAAATAAATATATTATCTCTAATAATAAATAATTTATGCTTATCCAATGCCTTGTGCCTCCATTGGACTTGTGTGCTCGTTGCGCCCTTCACTTGCTAGCCAGGGTGGCTTCCACAATCTTGAGAGACTTGACCCGTAAAAAGGATCATATATGCCAAATAATCCTGAG
The DNA here is from genome assembly GCA_023529315.1 of Papaver bracteatum. Classification (NCBI taxonomy): domain Eukaryota; kingdom Viridiplantae; phylum Streptophyta; class Magnoliopsida; order Ranunculales; family Papaveraceae; genus Papaver; species Papaver bracteatum. Next base: position 47,589 of record JAJJWX010001118.1, read on the forward strand.
TGACGCATCGGGTCAACACCGTTGACATTTTCCATAAAACATGGTCTTATCAGATTCCTATGAACAAAATGAACTCAGATTCCGGCGTATCACAGTGTTTACGCACAATAAGCACAAACATAAGATATAGAAGTATTGGTAGAGAAGAAGATTACTCTGAACAAGATAGAGAGATTTCATGTATTTATAGAGATCCAATAGACATGACCATAAGTTGCAATACTTTGTGTGGACGTGTTTCATGAAGTGACTGTTGAAGAACCAACACAACTGTCCACCAAACAAAGCTATTTGTCCCTTTCTGTAATCAACCCATTCTACCTTTTCGATGTGCCTGTTGGATTGGTATCTTTGTAACTACTTAAAATTAGTTACCGTAACTAATACAATGGGTACAATACATTTCCACTACTGTATTTTGAAACCCATCTATACAAAATCCAACAGATTCAAGGTGGAGTTTGAATTTGAGCATTACATCCAAAGGATGTTGTTAGGCCCCTTCCTATGGCAACTGGATAAATCCTTCATTTGCCATGTCAGCTGGCCTGGCAAACTGGCCGCGCCACTATGGTAAAAACTATTAATGATCTAATCTCCACCTACCGGTCGAGACTACACCGGTAGCGGTCACTCAAAGACCGGTAGGTTTACATTACACCGGCAACGGTTTAGTCTCAACCGTTAGGTTGATTTGAAACCTCCAACGGCTCTTTCTCCACCGTTATAAAAGGGCCAAAAATCACACTAAAAATTACACCAAATTTTTTACACAAAAATTTCTATCTTTCTATCTTATTATCTTTCAAAATGGCAAAGTTTGTATCCCAACTTGACTTGGCTACCCAACTTGATTTTTCTGGAGTGGTGCTTGTATCGGCCCTTAATAAGATATGTGAAGGTTATAAAGAAATAGGTAAAAATCAAAGAAGTCTACAAGTTTTGGATATTAATCAAATAAAACCTACAAAGAGAAGACCAAGAAAAGTTCAAGGGAATAAAAATGTTCAAGGGAAGGAGAATTTGAAGGCAAAGAAGAAGATAAACAAAGGAGACTCCGTTCATGAGCGCATTGATTGGAAGTTTGGTGAAACGAAGAAGATAAACAAGATGAAGAATATCATCCCTAATTTTTACTTTTAGAGTCTTTATTGTAAGTTATGTCATTATCTAGATGAATGAAAGAGGCACTAATGTAAATTAAAATTTTTACTTTTAATGAAAGCTGAACTAGTTTTATATTAAAATAAAATACAAATTTTTATAGCAGATTAAATTAACCGAACGATTTAATAATATCTTAAAATTAAAATTTGATACAAATGATAGATGTATCATATTTGAGCAGCTAATCTAAACTGATCATATTCGGGCAACACCCTCAAGATAACAACCATCAAATTGAAAATCTTTTCCCATTCTGTTGCGCCATTCTAGCCGACACATTTGCTCCACATCAAATGCGTTTTGACCATTTTGTCGGTTTAGATAGCCTTCAGTTAGTGTAGCAACAAACAACTTCCCTGCTGATTTCTCGGAAGCGTTCACCACATCCATTTGCATCTCGATTATTCAGGTTCATTGTATCTTCTTGAAATCTATGAAATATACGACTCCATACAGTCTCTTGATGTTGATGTTGTTCATCAATGACCATATCTTGCATAACAAAAACATAATGCCTGCAAATGGATTCATCTTCAGTTGTGTTAAATTTGCGAGCTCGAGATCGAACAGACATGTTGGATTTGTTGAGCGAAAGAATGGAGATTAAAGAAATGGTGTGAATTGAAGTGAAATTTGATATCGTATTTATAGGATGAAGAAATTATGACCGTTGGATGAGATGATACTACCGGTTTAGTATGGACCGCTGCCGGTGTAGTTTACACCGAACGGTGTCAAACAGACCTACCGGTCGAGACTTGACCGGTAGGTAGAAACTCCACCTGACCTGGCTAAGTGGCAAATTTGCCACTTAGCCAGTCCAGTTTGCCACTTTGCGCCCTCCATAGTGGGTGCTTAAGTAGATTTGCCACACCCATAAGAAGGAGCCTTAGTCAACACTAACAGTACAAGTGGTACAACCATTTATTTGCCACAGCACTCGCATGTACTGGATATTGAAGTTAAATTCTCAAAACTATTATCCAGGAAAATCCGTACACTACTAAGTGGCATTTCCCTAAAAGCAATCCAAGGGAAAACTGATCACGGACAATTACCATAGATGTTCTTAGTTTACTGTCCCAAGGAATAGGCAATTTCCTTTACTGCCAGCATCATAGATGGACTTACACTTGAAAATGATTACACTTTTGTGTTCATACTGAGAGGGTGTATTTTGACAGGAACAATATACGTATATATACCACCGAAAAACCAACCAGTGATATCAACAAAAACCCTACCAAAGGTGTTGAGAAATTTGATGATGTGACTTGTCGTCATCAACTTTCTGCATATGCATGTCTATACCCATCAAAGGGTATGTATATCTCATGCATCTGATTGACTGACAAACTAATTACTTAGTACAGTAAACATAGAAAGGGAACGTACACAATTGACGTATGTAACTGTTCACATGACCCTCTTAAACATGTTTGCTGCATACTGTTACCACTAGTTCATACAATTATGAACCCGCTTATATTTTTAAGCGATAGACATGTCGAATTTATAAAGTTTGTACTTACAAGTCTACAGCATGTAACTTATTCCCATAAGCTATATTACTTGGTTAGGAACAAAGTTTTGAGTAAAGTAGGACGACATACCATGTTCGCTTTAGTCCATGCATAGTGCTTCTTCTGTTCTTCATAATATTCATAACCTTCACTTTGTTTAAATTGCGTCAACTATTACGCCAAAGTTCGCACGTCCAAACTTCGAACCATCAGGATGAAAACTTAACTTCAATAGCAGCCATAAACATCTATTCTTAAGATTGTTGGAAATCTAAGGCAATGGATGTTATAGATGTGAGTAGAACTTGATTGAGGCGTGAACATGTCACTATCCTTAAGAATAGATTTCGCCCCTCAAGGTGCAACCGGTTTAATGGCGTCTATTCTCTAGGATTCAACAATCTCAATCCGATAAGAGTGCACTCTCTTACTGGATTCCTATGAACAAAATGAACTCAGATTCCGGCAAATCACAGTGTTTACGCACAATAAGCACAAACATAAGATATAGAAGTATTGGTAGAGAAGAAGATTACTCTGAATAAGATAGAGAGATTTCATGTATTTATAGAGATCCCATAGACATGACCATAAGTTGCAATACTTTGTGTGGACGTGTTTCATGAAGTGACTGTTGAAGAACCAACACAACTGTCCACCAAACAAAGCTATTTGTCCCTTTCTGTAATCAACCCATTCTACCTTTTCGATGTGCCTGTTGGATTGGTATCTTTGTAACTACTTAAAATTAGTTACTGTAACTAATACAATGGGTACAATACATTTCTACTACTGTATTTTGAAACCCATCTATACAAAATCCAACAGATTCAAGGTTTGCACCCCTTGACCTAACCAAGAACACACGAGAGAGATTTCTGATAATGCTTTAGAAAGAGAGAAAACAAGTTGAGTTGAGTTGATTGATTAGAATGAGAGAATTCCTTCACTATTTATAGGGATATTCATGCCTGTTAGTGATACCTTTTCATCACCAACAGACGCTTCCAAAAGCCATTAATGGTGACTTATGGGAGAGACGCGTCTGTTCAATTTTGAATAGAAACTTCTAGGTTTTCCAAAGTAAAACTAGAAAAAAAATCCACGAGACACTGTCTCGGACTCTGCTAGGGGGTGTTGCCCCCAGCCGGGAAGGGTTACGCCTCCCCCGGATAGCGGCAAACAATCTTGAAAATATCCAACAAGTACTTGTATAGGAACATCAACAAGAAAATGAGGATTTGATTTAAAAGTGATCTTGACAATTTCGTTGTTTGCGTATTCTGATATTAAGAATCATAAGAACACTGATAGTTTTGAAAGTACATACTAAAGTGTGTTGATTAAGTCCGCTCTCAGCTAACTGTTGTTAAGTTCATACAGATGGCATCATATGTACCTTATCTAAGGATGGTGATAGGGGTGTAAATTCGGGCAGGCCAGGCCGCCCGGCCCAAAAACTAAAACAGGTCGGGTAGGTCAGGCTTAATATTTTTGAGCCCGTAAAATAATTCACAAGCACTATTTTGAAAATATTGTTTTGTTAAAATAGAATCCATGATAGATCAAAGTAAAGTTCAGACGGGTAAAAATAGATAATTTGCTACCCAAAGTCCGCCTAAAACCCGCTTTTTATACGGGCATGCCAGATCGGGCCAGACAAACACTATTTTGAAAATATTTTTTTGTTTTAAATATACTAATAAATTTATTTATTTTTAATACAATATGCTTTTCTTTATAACATTGCATATCATAAGTGATACTATTATTTTATATTTAAACTACAATGACAAATTTCTTATTTTAGCCAATAATAAATAATTAATTAGAGTACAATAAACTTTCTAAATAAGAAAATATATTAACATTAATGTTTTGAAAAGGTTATTTTATAAATAAAAACAATTATATATTTTATTTTTCTAGATACACAATTGACAATTATAAAATGGTAAGTTTTAAGTATTTTTAAGAGGATACTAAATGATTAATGTCATTAAGAAGGTTATCTAAATGATTAATGTCATTAAGAAGGTTATCAGGCCGGGCATCATAATTAATTGCAAAGCCCGAGCTCGCCCAATAAATTAATTCAGGCCAGGCATCCCACGACGGGCCATAACAGTCTTTGGGCTACTTCGGGTACATGCAAGCTCAGGCGGGTACAGGCAGGCCGAGTATTTCTGGTATTATTTACACCCCTAGGTGGTGAAGCTCCGAGTTCAACTGTGAGACCAAAATATGTAAGGATGGTGACCGCACGTGTGCGAGATACCTTATCTAAGGGTGGTGAAGCTCCGAGTTCAAGTGCGAGACCAAAATATGTAAGGTTGGTGACCGCAAGTGTGAGAGATGTTGGTTGCATCAACTAGCCCATTTCTTAAGTCCTTTCCCTCACATTAAAGTGTGTATGACCCGAGGGTTATTCTAAGATCCAAAAATCCTAGTAATATGGAGAGACAACATCTTTAGTTTTACCCTATATGGGATTAAAGGTTTCATTCCCAAATAGTAAAAAAGAGGTTGGTCCTAAGTTCCATTCCCATCAAAACCATAAAAATAAACATATAAATTTCTTCTTTTTTTCCAACAACCTAATTCTTGTAATTATGCTGCCAAAACTTGGAGACATGTTGATAGAAATATTTCTTGGAGTATGAATAGTATGGATAATGTGTAGAATTGGATGAAGTCTTGGACTCAAATGAAGCTTATATGTCCATTTCTGAACCACATGATATCAACCTTATTCTCATCACTATGTGGTTCTTATGGAAATGTAGATGTGAGCTTTTGTTTGAAGACATTCGTAACACTTCCGGAGAATCCTATTACAAAACAATGCACTTTTGTGATCCGACTTAAATTATCATATTATCTCATATTCGAGAGAACTGTAACTACAGAAAATCCATAGTTACACCCACTCTCGAATTAGATAAGTACAAAGTTGAATGAGAACGTGTTTATACACCAATCTTCTTCTCTTTTATTAAAATCCTTACTACCTTCGGTTACAAGTCGCTCAAGAACACTCTAGATCTGGGCTGCTCTCTTACAAAAGTTCTCTCTCTCTCCAATAATATCCCAACCCCCTCTCAAGAGGCTAAGTCTCCCCTTTTATAGGGCAAAATTACATAATGGAATACAGCTCGATTTATCTCGGACTGACGCTTTTATCTCGCTCTAAACAACTTTTACGCTTACTTTTTGCCTTAAAGATCGGTTCATGTCGGGGACAACTGTCCCTTTTCTTGCATAACAATCCACACTTCGAGTTATTACTTCGGGAAACCTCACTATTTCTTGGACAACAAGTCATACCTCGCGCAATCGACTTCGTGCCCCTTCCCTTTTCTTGTGCAACAATCCATACCTCATTAAATGTCTTCTCGAGCAAATTATGTCAACCTCACCAGATGTATTTCCGATCAAGGTAGCTCTACTTCGCTAGATGCCCTTCCGAGCAAGTTAGCTCTACTTCGCTAGATATCTTTCTGAGTAAGTTAGTTCTCCTTTGCTTATGGGACCTTGTTAAGGAAGATCTGACAGTTGATTAGACTATTCACTTACACTCCTTCGGAAGTGGTGAATAATATCTTTCTCGAAGATTCTTCTCATTATCTCGCCCAATCTTCCTCGGACACGTGGCGGAGTGATTTTCTGCACCTACATTTTTCCTTTTCTCATTCCTTTCGCGGGTACCAAGAAAGGAAAGAGAATCCTGCATTAATTTCGTAACCGCCACGTACGCGGATTTTCCGCTATCTTGTCTCCCACGATTCTTATCTACAGTTACCAACCGGTTCCCCTTCCTGTGCAACCGTTTTTCCAGGTCATACCCTGGGTCCATTATAAATAGTCATCTCCCTCATCTTTTTCTCTTCTTTACGTCCTTCAACTTCTTCTTCCCCGGCACTGCTCTTCTGTAAACTCTGCTCGCTTTTGATTTCCTTAGTTCTTCCTCACTTATTTCACACCGTCTTCTCTCCTTTCAACAATGGAACCCAGAAAATTTTCCCTTGCCACTACATCAAAGGACCTTGAAGATTTCCAGGCTGATTTCAAAAAACTAGGTTTAACGCTGTCACAGGCGGTGGATCTTTCAGTTGTGCCTCCAGTAACCGCAACCAAACGGATGGAATTGAACAATCGATGGATTTAGGCTGAGACGTGGTCATCTACCAGGATGATTGCCACTTTGGGTCAGTTGAGAGCGGGCTTATCCTTTCCTCTGTATGACACCCGGAATCCTCTTCTCTGTGAGATTCTTGCTCATCTCAACAGGGGAGCCTTCCAGTTGAACGGTAATTCAATTCGGATTTGCAATGAGTTTGTGAGGCGTTCCTCTGGCGGTTTATCCCAGATCCCAGCTGTGGCGAAGAGCTTCAACCCTGCGGACTACAACATTGCTTCTTTATCGGAGAATTACTTCGATAAGACTCAAGGTAAAAGAAGGAAGTTTCAAGAGTGGGGTGTTGCTTTACATCGGAGGTCCCTGAAGGATTCTTCCAAAGTTCTTCTTTTGGATGTTGAGCATGTTGGTTCTTCGAAAGAGGCTCCCAAAGGCCCTTCCTTGCGTCTAAATAATGATGATGGATGGATGATGTTCCCAGTTGTTATCGAGGGCCCCCTTGTCTGGGGTTATGATGAATCCGGGAATGCTCGGGAAGGCCCCCTCCAAAGTCACGTTCATCTCGCTTCCTTTGAACCTTGGAAGTTCAACTGGTCCGAGAGGCCCTCCGATGTGAGCTCGCTAGTCTTCTTCCTCGTTTCATTTTGGTGTCTTTTATTTGAATTCCTTGTTGTTGTTTTTTTTATGTTGTGTTTTATTTATTATTATTTTTTATTTTTATTTTTTTGTAGTACTCATTGCCTGCTCCCGGCTTGATCAAGGATAGATCCTCTAAGAAGCTTGCCATTGGATCTCCTGCTACGGACCAGGTAACCCGCTTCCTGCTTCGCTTTTGGTGTTCAAATTATGCTTTCGGAATCTAACCTTTGGTTTTGACAGGAGGAAGAACCCGTGGAAACTCCCATCGTAAACCCTCGTGTCCTTCTAAAGCGAAGTCATCAAGAGAGCTCTTCTGGTGCGGCTGCTGCTACCAAGGTATTCTGCTACCATATTTACTTCGTAATAGTACTCCCTTCTTGTTGCCTTAGACTTTGTTCAAATCCGAGATATTAACCCCTGTTTCCTAGGTTCCTCAATCCGCTCCTGCCGCCGAACCCCAAAAACGTCGCAGAGTTTTGAATATTGGGGATCTCACCCGTATACCTTCTGCTCAGAAGCCAACAGAGTTTCCTTCTCCTCCTAGCAAGAACAAGCACGAGAAGCTAAAGGGCGCCACTCCTTCTCCGAAGGTTCTCATGCCGACTCCTTGTATCACGGTGGAAGAGCCCCCGGTTAAACCATCATCAGGTCCTTCTAGTGGGAAGACTCAGAAGGTTTTTGAAGCAGAAGATCCAGCCTATGCCCCCGACATGGACTTCTTAAGGGACGCTCTCATTTTAACTCGGAACAACCCTTCCACAAGGTCTGCAGCTATGGAATCTGTAATCTCGCTATGCGCCGATACTTTTCTAGCTCAAGATCAATCTTTCATGCAGAACGCTTCGTTGAATCTTTCCACCAACCAGCACGCTTCTATTATGGCCTTGGTTAGTATTATTAATCTTAAAGTCATTTGACGTACAAATCCCCATCTTACTGAAAATACTTCGCAGGAGTTCAACCGTCACATGGCTCAACTCGTGGAGATGAGGGTTGCCCGTGAGAATCTAAAGACTGCTAATGAACGAATTCAGGATCTTAGGAATGATCTCGCTGATGAGAGGGAGCATTCAGTTAAGAAAGATGAACAGACTTCGGAGCTTCGCAGTAAGTTTAATATTTTCTCGGTCTTTATTTCTATCTCGTTCTCGTTTTTACTATCTTGTTGTTTTTATCAAGCCCTTTCTACGAAGTATTATATGAATTTTGAAGAAGCAAAGTCGACCGTGGACGATTACCAAGAAGAACAAGCAAACCTTTTGTCCCAGGTTAACTGCTACTTATCTGAAAATGAGATCTTGAGCGAAAAGCTTTCGACGTCATATTCTCTGGCTGAGCGTCTAGCTAATGAGTCTGCTAATCATGAAGAGTCAAATTTCCACCTTCGTGAGGAGAATGAACGATTGAAGACCGAGCTTCGACAGCTCAGTAATTCTCTCACTACTTCCCGTAACCTTCACTCCTCATCCATGGACCGAGCTAGGCGCCTTGAGGAGGATAAAGAAAGAATAATTAAGAGGAAGGACAGGTCCGAAGCTGAACTTCGCAAGCTTCGGAGTGAGCTCTCCGAGTTGAGGTCTGGATATGAGAAGCTGAAGGCTGAAAATGCTGAGTTAAGAAATGAGAACAACGAGTTAAATAACGACATGTATTCTATCTTGGTTCGCTTGGAGAGGCTTCAGGGCAAGAAAACTGCTTCCACTCCTCATGTGAAGAAGAAACTTGTTATGCCTCCCCGAGGCGGTAAACTTGTTATCGGATCCCCTAATGAGGATAGATCCATGTCCGGCCCTAGAGAGGATGTGGAAAAATCACATCTAGAGCATCACAGCTTTCTCGAATCAGAAATATCAAGACTTGACCATTTTAATCTTGATGTCCAGAAAACCTTAAATTTTGTTATTTCGCAGAAAGAAGGTAGCTCTAGGTGTTGTTGTTGCTTCGTGCTTCGCTTGGTTACTCTTGTTTCTCATTTCGCTGTTATCTTGCAGAATCCGAGGAGAGTTTGAAGAGTCAAATTTTGCACTTGTGTCTCCAAAAGGATAGCTTGGCTGAGGAGTTATCCAAATTGCAGGGAGAGTTTTCTTCCTTGAACGAGGATTGCGATAAGATGGAGGAGGACGCTAAGAAGGTAGAGAAATGGACTCCCCGAAATGCCCAGGAAGAGAAGGTGAAATTTGTTACTGAGTTCTGCAAATCTCATGGTCTCGACGTCCCTAACATGAACCTCGAGATTTTCTCCGATGATGAACCCACTGTCTTCGCCGAAGTTGAGAACGAAGATACGGAGACTGATGAAGACATTGAAAAACCTCATCACGAGGTTCCTCAAGGCACAGGAGGTAACGATGCTGGGTCTGGTGCCAATGCTGGAGCTGGTAACAATAATGGGGCTGCGGGATTTGATGGCAATCTTGATGAAGAGGGAGTTAACAATCCCTGATTATTTGCTTTGATGTTTGTGATACTTTGGTTCTTTGTCCTTTTAACATTTTATCTGGGCGCTCCCAAGTTTGGGGGGCATGACAATTTTTGCTCGTATTTTGCCTTAATATATTAAATTTTTTCTTTCTTTGCTTTTCCCTTTCTTTGCTTCATTTGCTGCGCTTATATATAACCTGCATGTTTGTTAATGGCTGCTTTGCCCTGGTATTTCGGAATCACTCCGAGATACCAAGTATATACTTGTCGAAGGAAATAATCAAAGAATAATTAATGTTGCTTAAGTATATACTTGCCCCTTATTCTTTGGGTGTTTCCGAAGATTTTTTTTGTTTTTTTTTTGTTTTTCCTTAATGCGAAATAAATGCTCGAAAGAATAAAATCGTATTTAAAGTATATAATTGCCTCTTATTCTTTGGTGGATTTATGTAGCATACCTTGTGCTTTTAACTCCGCTCGACCTTACTTTAACTTCCTTAGTTGTTCATGCGAGTCGATCTCGCATTATTGTCATCTCGCTGCAATTATTATTTTCCAGTTCATAGCATAATCGAGTTAGTGCATATATCATCATGTATAAGATATCAAATGCGAGTGCTTCTTATGCAATGTAAGAAGTACTCCTTATAATTGTATGGCTTGTGTGGTCAAGCTTTGTAATGTGCTTGCTTTTTTCTTTGTAGTATATACCTGCCTCTTTGCAAGTATACACTTGCCCTTTTGTTTTGCCTCGGGTCTCATATATATATTTTTTTTTTCGCATCCCTATCATCAGTTCGGGGTCTTATTTTGCCTCCTAGTTAAGGTCTTATTGTGCCCCACCCCGTTGGTCAGGGTTTTTCGACGAAGTCTCAGGCGCTCTTTACTCTTGCGAAGTAAAGATCCATCAACCTCGCCTTATCTCGCTCATTGAGGTCTTATATGCATCAATATCACAGGTCTACCTACTCCCGTGAGTACCAGCCCCGTAACATTGCCGACTTTGGTGGTCACTCAGCTCCCTAAAGGAGGGTGACGTCCATTCCCCTCTGAATACCCCCGTGCTTTTGTGCTTAGGCATCAGTTATTTCGTGACCTTGTGCCCTTTCGCCGATATGGATCCTGGTTACGAAGTCACACTCTAGCTGGGGTGGTTTTGGGACCGAGCGGAAGAAATACACCAGGCCATCTTCTTCTCCACTGGCTAGTTCTTACACCCCTCACCGAAGGTAACCCAATTGGGGCCCTCGGCGGATGGGTCTTACGATTGCCCCTAGCTGGTGGTTGTTAGCCACATCTGAGATTATCTCATGACGCGCGTGTAGGTCTTACATTTTCCCCTTGAACTTTGTGCGAACTAGGTTGCACGCCACGAGGTCTCAGCCTCCCTAAATAGAGGTTTTATATAGGACTTACGATCGCCTATTTTGAGGGTCGTAAGCAGACCTCCTAAATGAGGTCTTACTTGTGGCCCTCGAATTCTCATGTTTTGAATTTGCATCTGTTTTTTTTTTCTTTGCTTCTGTTGATTTTTCAATGTTGCTCAACAAATAGTTCATTCATTTTCTGATTGATACATATATATTTTTTTTATCAATTCTTCAAGAGTTTCTGTTGCTTATGGATAATACTTCTTGATGTAAATTGGATTCCACGGGTGGTCCAGTCTGCGACCTTGCCTTTCTGCTTCACCATATATGATGTCCCCGTTACTGTCTGTATCCTTTCCTTCACAGTCCGCGAGTTCATAAGCTCCGTTTCCTACTTTTCTTTTTACGATGAAAGGTCCTTCCCACGTAGGCTCCAGTTTTCCTCCGGGTCCCTTTTGATATGGGGATATCTCGCGCAGAACCAGCTCCCCTGGGATGAAACTTCTTTCTTTCACCCTCTTGTTGTATTCACGAGATAGTCTCCGGTGATAGTTCATCATGTGTTGTAGAGCCATCTCCATGTTTTCCTCCAAGTCATCTAACCTTGCTAGGATCATGTCCGAGTTTAAACCCTTTTTCCAGTATTCTCGTTTTGTAGTGGGGAACATGATTTCAGTAGGCAGAACTTCCTCAACTCCGTATGCCAAACAAAATGGGGACATTCCTGTTGCTTCTCGCCTTGTGGTTCTGTATGACCATAGCACCTTCGGAACTTCTTCGCACCAGTTATGGTGATGTCCGTCTAACTTATTTTTTAAAGTGGCTGCTATTGTCTTGTTCGTTGCCTCCGCTTGCCCATTACTCTGTGGGTATAGCGGGGTCGACTTCGCGGACTGTATCTTAAAAGCGCTAAATAACATCTTCACGTTTTCCCCCTCGAATTGCATCCCGTTGTCAGAAACGATTTGCAGAGAGACTCCAAACCTACATATGATATGCTCAAGTATGAAATCGTATATGTCACCATCTCGTGTGTTCTTCACAGGTTTTGCCTCAACCCATTTTGTAAAATAGTCTGTTGCCACTATCAGGTACTTCCGCTGCAAGCTTCCGGCAACAAATATCCCCACGATATCTATTCCCCATATGGCAAACGGCCACACACTTAGCACGGAATTTAGGCTTGTCGATGGTGCATGTATACACTTTCCGAATCTTTGACAAGCTTCACACCTCGTTGCCACACCCTTTGCATCTTTATGCATGCTCGTCCAAAAGTATCCCTGTGTCTTGGTTTTATTATCCAATGATCTGGTTCCGCTGTGATTTACAGCATCACCGTAATGTATTGCCTTCATAATTTGCACTCCTTCTTATCGTGACAAGCATCGCAATAGTGGCCCTAGGAATGATCTCCGATATAGGATTCCTTCTCTTAGTTCATAATTTATGGATCTCCCTTTGATTTTGTGAGCCTCAAACCTGTCTCTAGGCAGATCTCCCTTCTCGAGGTATTTGTGAATAGGTGTCCTCCAGTCATCTTCTTCCATCTCGTCAAATGAACTATCCTCTACTATCATCACGGACTTCTCTTCTTCCAACTCGTTTGTTACTGAGGGGTGCATTAACCTTTCAATTCGGATATATTTTTCCGAGGTGTATTCTATCATTGATGCAACAAAGGCTAAAGCGTATGCGTGTCTGTTATTATCTCGGCTTACTTGTCTCCATATTATATTGGGTATTTCCTTTGAATATTCTTTCACGAGTTGCAAATAACGATTCATCACTGCATCGCTCGATTGATACCTCCCTTATATTTGCCTGACTACCAGCTGAGAATCGCTAGTTATTCTTATTTCTTCCAACTTCATCTCGATAGCCAGCCTCAAGGCATGTATGACTGCCTCATATTCTGTCTCGTTGTTAGTGGCTTTATATTTCAGTCGGAAGCAAAATACTATCCTTTCTCCTTTTGGCGAAGTAAATACTATTCTTATTCCTCCTACAGCATTGTTGGATGATCCGTCTACAAATATTTCCCATCTCCTTGGGTGATTTTCTTTCAGTAGATCTGTAGGATCCGGACGCTCCTCATCTATAGCCAACATTTCTTCCACTCCTTCGTCTTCTTATATTGGGAACTCATCCAGGAATTCCGCAACTATGTGTGACTTTGTTGAAGTTTGTACCTCGTATTTTAATCCGAATTGATCTATTCGGGTGTTCCATCTTTCAACTCGCCCAACTCTCCTCGTATTCTTTAAAGCTGACTCTATAGGGATTCTTGTTAGAACTTTTATCTTGTGAGTCTGAAAATAAGTTCTTAGTTTTTCTGATGAATACACCAGCGCTAGAATCAACTTTTCCATCTTTTTATAGTTCTTTTCAGCAGCATTGAGTGTTTTGATGACGTAAAAGATAGGCTTTTCAACGCCTTCATCTGTCCGAAGCAACACTGAACTGATAGCGTTTGGTGTAGCTACGAGACAAATCAATAGTTCTTCATTTGGCTCGGGCTTCTGGAGAATTGATAAGTTGATAAGATACTCTTTTATATTTTGTAGGGCCTGTTCGCATTCTTGTGTCCACGAAAATTTTGTTCCCTTCTTAAAAATATCGAAGAAGTGTTTGCATCTATCCGAGGATTTAGAAATGAATCTTCCCAAAGCTGCCAACTTCCCATTCAGTTTTTGCACGTCTTTTATCGTCGCTGGCGATGGCATGTCCAATATGGCTTGAACCTTGGATGGATCTACTTCGATCCCTTTCTCGGACACGATGTGCCCCAGGAACTTCGCTGACTCCACTCCGAATATACACTTCGCAGGATTTATTTTCATTTTGAATGCCCTCATCTGCTCGAAGATTTCTTTCAAGTTTTCAACATGGTCCCCTGACTCCTTAGTTTTAACCAGCATGTCGTCGACGAAGACCTCCAGCTTGTTGTGCACCCATTTTGCGAAAATCTTCTCCACCATCCGCTGGTAAGTTGCCCCTGCGTTTTTCAGTCCGAACGGCATTCTCGTGTAGCAATACAAGCCTCTAGGAGCGAAAAAGGCCGTGTGCTCTTGGTCTTCTTCCGCGAGTGGTATCTGGTTGTATCCACAATAACCGTCCATTAAAGTTAACCTCTTGTACCCTGAAGCTGACTCCACCATTTGCGGTATATTGGGTAGAGGGAAACTATCCTTTGGAGAAGATGTATTTAAGTCGCTGAAATCTATGCATATTCTTATTCCTGTAGTTTTCTTTGGTACTATCACCATGTTGGATACTTCGCGGGTCTTATTATTCCCGAGTTTAACATTTTTTGTAATTCTTGCTCTATTTGCTCGTGATAAGCAGTGGCTATTTTTCGTATTCGTTGCCTTATTGGCTTTATTGTTGGGTTTAGATCCAGTCTGTGGCAAGCAACTTCAGGATCTATCCCAGGCATCTCGTTCATTCCCCATGCAAAGATATCATTATATTCTTTCAACAACTTTATCAACCTTTCCTATTCATCCGCCTCCATCGTCGTTCTGATATTCACCGTTTTCATTTCATATTCACTGCCCAAGTTTATCTCTTGCGTGGGTTCTACTACTGCGAAGTTCATGATTGGGTCTCCGAGCGGAGACGGACCCTTTAATTGCTGCACGGGCTCATCCTTATCTTCTGGGATTTCACTTGGGATAGCCCATCCTTATTTTTCTTTGAACATATACACCATTAATTCTTCTTCCCTCTTTGCTTTTTGCACTCTCTTCTTTTGTTCCTTCTTTCGCTTTATCTTCTCGTCATAGTTGTGCACATCTTCATCGTTACACTCTCTGGCTTCCTTATGGTCTCCCTTTATCTCGCCAATACCGCTTGGCATAGGAAATCGGATAGCTTGGTGATATGTGGATTTTATTCCCTTGATCCCATGTATCCATGGTCGCCCAATCAGAGCGTTGTAAGGAGATTCTACATCCACCACGCATAATGTTACCTCAGTTTCAAGTTCCCCTGCGAAGATTTTCATGATCATCTCCCCTTTTGGCTTCGATGCTACTCCGTTAAACCCATAGATATTATAGGTCGACGGTACCAGATCCGAATCTCGGTAGCCCATTGCTTTAAATGTGTGGTAAAAGAGAATATCCACCGAGCTCCCCGTGTCCACCAAGATCCTATCTATTTCCCATACTTTCTTTTTTTCCACGAAACTTTCTTCCCACTTCGTACGCTCTCCGAAGTTCAAAGTGATCACCAAAGGATCTGTGTGCGAAGCTCCCCCTTCCGAGGCGTCTGCTGCTGAGAAAGAAATAGTCCTTCTCTTCCACTCTTCTAATGGTTCTTTCTTCGCGATGTTGTATATCTCGTTTCCTTCAAAATCTCGCTTATGAACCCTTTGTAACATATTATCATGAAAGTTTTGTATATTTTTCGCAGAGTGAATGATGGAGTTGCAGTTTAACTTCTTTGCTCCTCTGTCTATTTCGATTCTGTATACTTTTTATCACTTCTTTGAGGTGGTGGCGGTGGTATGGGTCCTGAATTTTCCAAGAAATGCTTAAGTTTTCCCTTTTCAATTAGACGAAGTATTATTCGTCGGATGTTTCTGCAATCTTCTGTGCGGTGTACATGGAAGCAATGATACTTGCAAAAGTCATTATTTCTCACACTTGACAAGGGCTCCACCCCAAAATTTTCCGGGGGGGGGGTTCTTCCGTCAAGACAATTGATTCCCATATCTTCTCGACAGTGGTGTTGAGCTCGGGCAAAGCTACGTCCTCGAACTGTGGTTTCTTTCTCCCATATTGCTGCCCCGGTAGGTATCTTCGTGAGTTCCTCGGATTATCATCTCGGAACCCTTCGTAATTCCGAGGTCTAGGATCGATATACCTCGGATGTTGATCTATCCATTCTTGGTCCCCGCTGGATACTGCTACCAACTTCGCGGGTATTGTTGCCAATGGTTCTGCGTCCTCATATTTCATATCACCCTCTATCACATTTGTTATTCTTGGCAAAAGACGCGAGTTCCCCTCCTTGGATTGAATATGGGATGCTTCGATTGCCTCCCTTTGTTTCTCCTCCAATGCCACGTACTCCTCCTGATATTCTCGGAGTTCACTCATTGATATTGTGTTACAAATTACGAAGAGTTGTGTGTGCAAGAGGTCGGTTGGTATTGATGCGTTCACGAAGGCCAGGATGAAATTTCTCTCATCTACCCTTTCCGCGAGTTCACTGCACACGGTTCTCCATCTCTTAATTAGACTTCACAAGTTTTCTCCTGGATTTCTTCGCAAGTTGAACAAGGTTTCTATTCTTGTCCTTAACATGTTATTGCTTATGTAAGTTGTCAGGAATACTCTCTGCAAATATTTAAACGACGAAATTTAACCTTCTGCTAACCCTTCGAACCATTTTTAGGCTTCCCCAGTTAAGCTAGCTGGGAAATATTGGCATAGTACTGTTTTCTTACCTCGCCCACTGCATTAATGAGAGAGTGTACTGTTTCAGGTGTTGCACAACATTCCCTGTTCCGTCGAATATGCTTCCGAAGGTAGGTAGTGAACACCTTCCTGGGATTCTTCCCTCTAGTACTTCGCGCGAGAATGGTGATTTTTCAGCTTCCACAATTGCCTCAGCCAACTGTAATCTTCCTCCCCTTCGTGAATTATTGAGTAATGCTTTCATTTCATGTATTTCATTCAGGACTGTCTGATTAACTTCGTCCCTTCCTTCTTCTCGCCTTCGTTTTCTCTTCCTATTACTTCGCTCACCATCACCTTCTCTCCTTTCTTCCTCTTGTCCCTTTCTCTCTGCTCGGTATCTCTCTTCTTCCTCTGCATACTTCCTTGGTTCCTCCTGCCACTGTTGTTCTCTGTATCTTTGTTCTTCCCTAGATCTTTCCTCCCTCCGGATTCTCTCAGCTTCTCTTCGCCTTTCTTCTTCCCGAAGTCTCTCCTCCTCCCGAGTTATCTCTTCCTCAAATCGTTGTCTTTGGTCTTCCCATCTTGTTTCCTCCAAGGCTCTCCTCAACAACCTTTCTTCGCTGCTTTCTCTTCGACGTCTCCTTCTCCTCTCTCCTCTTTCTCCTTCCTGTTCATCCTGAGGCACTTCCCCTCCTTGGTTCACGTTTTCTCCCATACCAGTTTCACCTCGTGCATCTTGAATAGTCCTTTCTTCATCAAGTTGGTTGTTTCGATGTACCAAGATCGCGTTTTGCCTCATGAGTATGGTCCTTTGCTCCATTAGAGCTCTCTCCCTTTCCCTTTCTAAGCGCAGCACCTCTATGATCTGCTCCAATGTCATATTTTCTTCACCGGAAGTTTCCCCTCCGTTCTCTTGCAGAGGTCCTTCTTCCACCTCTGTTTCAGTGTTAACGGTATGGATCGATCCTTCCCGGTAACGTTCTTCCTCTTCCTGTTGGATCTCACCCTGCCTTCCTCCTCTGCTTGATGTTTCACCTATCTCCATCCTGCTTCCTCTTCCTGCTAGACGCAAGCTTCTCCTTGATGCGATGAGATGCCGTGCTCGTTCCGGTACTCTTGCCATGGACAACCTGTTAAAATCTCTTTCTCCGATTTATCGACTTTTGACCAGATCTAGCTTTTTTTCCTTCCGGTCAGCAGGTTTCAGATCTACCTTTCCTCTTTTAGCACTATCAGGCTTCCTTGACCACTATTCTTCAGTTCTTCCAAAGTAACAACTCACTCAGTAATTTGTGTGACAACAGACTTCCCAAAAAATCTCAAGTGAGACTAAAATCTCAACATGAGATCCCTGTTTCTTGGCGCCAAAATATAACTACAGAAAATCCATAGTTACACCCACTCTCGAATTAGATAAGTACAAAGTTGAATGAGAACGAGTTTATACACCAATCTTCTTCTCTTTTATTAAAATCCTTACTACCTTCGGTTACAAGTCGCTCAAGAACACTCTAGATCTGGGATGCTCTCTTACAAAAGTTCTCTCTCTCTCCAATAATATCCCAACCCCCTCTCAAGAGACTAAGTCTCCCCTTTTATAGGGAAAAATTACATAATGGATTACAGCTCAATTTATCTCGGACTGACGCTTTTATCTCGCTCTAAACAACTTTTACGCTTACTTTTTGCCTTAAAGATCGGTTCATGTCGGGGACAGCTGTCCCTTTTCTTGCATAACAATCCACACTTCGAGTTATTACTTCGGGAAACCTCATTATTTCTTGGACAACAAGCCATACCTCGCGCAATCGACTTCGTTCCCCTTCCCTTTTCTTGTGCAACAATCCATACCTCATTAAATGTCTTCTCGAGCAAGTTATGTCAACCTCGCCAGATGTCTTTCCGAGCAAGGTAGCTCTACTTCGCTAGATGCCCTTCCGAGCAAGTTAGCTATACTTCGCTAGATATATTTCCAAGTAAGTTAGTTCTCCTTTACTGATGGGACCTTGTTAAGGCAGATCTGACAGTTGATTAGACTATTCACTTACACTCCTTCGGAAGTGGTGAATAATATCTTTCTCGAAGATTCTTCTCATTATCTCGCCCAATATTCCTCGGACACATGACAGAGTGATTTTATGCACCTACAAGAACAATATAAATAACACTAGTATTAGGAATATTACCTGCACTAGATTCTTACAACGCTGGATTAATATTGTTGGTGTAGCTCTAATTCTAAGGGAATTTTTTAGGAAAAATAATGGTCGGCACAAGAGTCCCAACTTCTTGTGCTAGAGATGCCAAGAAGGTTGAAGTTTTAGTGATGGCGGAGGATGTGCAGGTGGGTCAAGCAACTTCAGCTTGACCAGTTCTTTATTGAAGAAGATAATATAATATTAATGCTATGTGTGGCAATTTTTGGTGTTTTAGATGGGATGATCAAAATATCATTCAGTAATCTAAGGAGTTAATTCAAAATTCTTTTATTGATAGACTATGTTTCACTCATATGAATAATAACAAGGCATCTGACAAGCTTTCCAATTTCAACATGAGAAGAGTACTAGTACTACTCTACTGCGATCTTTTTGCTCTGTGAATCGGGCGACATAGTGAGTTAACCCTGTTTTCCAAGGATTCAATTTTTGTGAACAATTTCTTTGAATTCTTGTTTGTCTACTGATTACTCTGCATCAAATCCACCAGATCCATAATCTACCCAGTTACCCCTACTAAAATCTTCAATCGTTTTTGAAAAAATAAAATAAAAATTAAACGTGTTGGAGAAATGATTTTTGGCTGATTCTTCCTCCTTACCTGGTTATCTAGAGCTCCCCATCTGGTTGCGATTGAGTACCAAGGTATGAATGATCTTACCTTATCTTACTTGTGTTAATACATCTGCTGTTTTGCAGGGTTTTCATGTTCTTTTTCTCTTACACCTGCCACTGTAACGAGTCCATCCTTTCCCACATTTTATTTCAAAAAACACCTCCCTATAGATCTAGTTGAGTGAGTGCAAAATTAAATCCTTTGAACCGAGAAGAGGCTACAAACCCAAGTTTATCCCGTCACCATTCAAGGTCACACTCAAGCTCTATTGGTGGTTAGTAAGTCTTATTGTTTATGAGTTAATGGAATCTTTCCGAAGTAAATGGTGCAACAATCAATTATTATTTCCGGTTTGCCTCCAACCTGTTCGAACAAATGCCAAGAAAGGAGTCACCAGCAGTACTTCAACTGGAGCTGGCTGGGTGAATCAATCGCCCTCAAATCTAAAAATCCCATCCAACCACATGTACCAAATGGGTCATAGAGCCGAAGGCTGGAAAAATAATGAAACATATCATCAAAGAAAGAATTGGCCAGTTGAGAATGGTAGAATGGATAAGCCTAAGAAGGAGTTTGAGGAGAAAATTATAAAGATACTTTCGAAGATATGGTATGTGGGAAATTTACTAGTACATATAACTGATGCTGTAACAAATTTTTCTTCTCTACATTTAAAAGAAAACATGCGGAGTCAGTCTGTTTCTAGTCACAAGAGTAACAACTCAGAAGTGGAATTCTCCCCTTCACAAGTTCGAACACCAAGTTTTAGAGTTGTTGTGAGTATATAAGAACAATGGGTTGAAGAAAATGTTTCCAAAAAAAGATGTGCCGATTCAGAGAGAAGTGGAGAACCACCGCGAAAGTTACTAAGGACTACCGGCTCTTTGGTGAAAATGGAGGTAAAGGAATTTCACAGCTCTCGTTTTTGGGATGGAAACTATACTACAAGAGTTTCTATAAAGAAAAATTCATCTCCCTTACCACAAATTCGTGAACCAGAAATGAAAACTTCAAAAACTTTATGCAATTCAATACCCCCATTTTTGGTCAGTGGCAGAAGCAAAGGGAAAACAAAGATGAACACCTGCTGGAACAGTAGTAGGGTTGAAGAGCAGAGATGGGTAAATGCCGAGCGTACTCATACCGTTGAATCTTATGTAATAAATACAAAGGGGGAAGCACGCTCACTCAAGGATAACCAGGTAAGCCTAAACTTTACACGTACTCTTTATTTTGGCCAGATAGTGGTCCGACTTAAGATTTTCATAAGGTGTGCTCGTAGCTTTATCCTTAATAAAATACTCTTAATTACCAATGGTGTCCATACTTTGAAGTGGTTCAACTGCTCTGTGAGGTATCTAACATGTGTTCTAGATGGTCCAAATCTCCTGTGTGGTGACGTCAGTTTTTATACTTGGTATTATGCCATCTGTCATTATCTGCATCCCTGCTCCGAGAAGGAATTTTATTTGATTTGCTGGTATTACTTTCAACCATCAATCATGTCCCTAAATTTATTGCATGGAACTGTCAAGGATTAGGAAAACCAACTACCCAATCCCATCTTAGCAATATGGTAAGTGAGCATCGACCTGATATTTTATTTCTTCAAGAAACTAAAAACCAAGAATCTACCATAAAACCTATTATAAAAAAGCTCAAATTCAATGATATGGTGATTGTGAATCCTACGGGAGTTATAGGTACTGCAGGTGGTTTGGTCTTGGCATGGTCCAGTAAAGTTTTCGTCCAAGTAGTGCACACAACTGACAGTCAAATAGATGTCATTGTTACTTGTAACACGAGTAAAAATGTTTGGATGTTGTCTAGTACTTATGGTTGTCCGTATAGACTAAAAAAGCATGTGATCTGGGAATATTTCAAAAACTTGTCTAGAACGGTGAAGGTCCCCTGGCTCATCATGGGGGACCTAAATTTCACTCTTTCTAATGATGAAAGAAGGGGTGGAAACCCACTGGATCCAAATGAGGTATTATTTTTCACTCAATTGATAAACTCTGCCGAGCTTATTGACTTGGGTTTTGTCGGTTACCAATTTACTTGGTCCAACAAAAGAGATGGCCACAACTTTATCGAGGCTAGACTGGATAGATCCATGGTAAATTCTGGTTGGTTGGATTTATTTCCTAGAGCCATGGTGTACCATCTGGCCCCTATGGGATCAGATCATTGCCCTATCCTCTTAAGAACCTCTCCCTGCTGGAAATATGGGGCGAAACCTTTCAAGTTCTTTGGTATATATATGTAAGAGCCTTCTTTCTTCCAAGTCATTGAGGATTCATGGGATTTCCATCCTGGTGGGTCCGCAGCCTTCAGTTTAGTGTCTAAGCTAAAAAATGTCAAGAAAAACATAATAATTTGGAATCGGGAGTATTTTGGAAACATCCAACAAAATATTAAAAAACTAAACCAGAATTTAAATCATGCAAAGAACAACCTTAAGCTACAAGACAACAACCAAAAAATTGTAGACATAAAAAATGATTTGGAAAAATGGTATACGAAGAAGCCTTTTGGAAAACTAAAGCCACTGATAATAAACTAAATTTGGGAGATAAAAATACTGGTTATTTTCACTCCACAGCAATTTATAGGGCAAGGAAACTGAGAATTGAAGCAATTAAAAAAAGATGATGGCACTTGGTGCAACGAAAGGCAGGGAATTGTGGATTCTTTCTATTCCCATTTTGCCTCGATGGCTTCCACATCAAAACATAGTATTTCCGACCACATTATCAATTTGATCCCAAATTGCATTAATGACCTGGACAATACTAAGTTGATGAGACAACCATCTGAACTTGAAATAAAACTCATATTATTTGACATGCACCCGAATAAATCCCCGGGGCCCGATGGATTTCCGGCGATATTTTTTCAAAAACATTGGTTTCTCCTCAAAGATGAACTAACAAAAATGATCCAAGACTTCTTCGTGTCAAAACATATTTTGAAGGAAATCAATTCCACTTTCATCACTCTTATCCCCAAAAAGGACTCGCCAGAGTCTCCTAAAGATTTTAGACCCATATCTCTGTGTAATACTATATACAAAATCATCTCTAAGATGCTTGCAAACAGAATAAATCCATTCCTTGATAAAATCATTTCTCTTTATCAGTCGGCTTTTGTCCCTGGTAGGCAGATAGCAGATAACATAGTTATTGCTCACGAGATCATCCATACGATGAGAACTGAAAAGAAAATAAAAAATAAAAAAGGAGGGTATATGGGGATAAAAATTGATATGTCTAAAGCTTTTGATCGGGTAGAATGGACTTTTCTTGTCAAAGTCATGGAAAAGTTGGGATTTTGTAAAGATTGGATAGACTTGATTCAACAATGATAGGAACCACCTCTAGTGATGTCCTCGTGAATGGGTCCCCAACAGGGTTTTTTAAACCAACTAGGGGACTCAGACAGGGAGACCCCCTTTCTCCGTACTTATTCATTATTTGTATGGAAGCTCTCTCTAGAGTGTTATTGGAAGAAGATCAGAAAAAGCTCATAAATGGAGTTAAATTCGCTAAGATTTCCCCATCCATATCTCACTTGTTGTTTGCGGATGACTGTCTCATCTTCACGAAGGCTGGGAAAAAAGAGTGCAAAAATCTTGTTAAAATCCTAGACCTATTTATCCAGGGATCTGGCCAACTCATAAATTATGAAAAATCTGGTATTTTCTTTAGTAACTCTGTTTCCAATAGAGAAGCTAGGGAAATCCTTCAAATCCTTAAGGTTGGCAGATTGAGACTCGATGACAAGTACCTAGGTGTCCCTCTGTTTACCCATAAGTCCAAAATTAAATGCTTTGAAATGCTCGTGGATAAGTTAAAGGTAAGACTCAAAGGTTGGGTGCGCAGTTTGCTATCCCCAGCTGGAAGAAGGGTTATGATTAAACATGTAGCGGATTCTCTGTCCACTTATCAAATGTCGTGCTTTGTCGTACCAAAAGCTATTTCGAAGAAGATGGATGCTTTGAACAGAGCATTCTGGTGGGGACATTCAAAGGATACTGCCCAAATTCTTGGGGATCTGTCTGCACTCCAACCGAATTGGGGGGTCTCGGGTTTAAAAAAATTGCAAAGTTCAACGTTGACATGCTCGCCAAAATGGCATGGAGAATTATTAAAAACCAAAATTCCCTGTGCTCGAGAGTCCTTAAGGCTAAATACTTCAAGTCTACCTCTCCTTTATGCATACAAAAACCTAAAAACAATTGTTCCTGGATATGGAAAGGATTATGGAATGGCATAAAAATCATCCAAGATGTTGCTATATGGGAAGTTGGGGATGGAGTGGATATTAAATTGTGGCATCACAATTGGATACCTCTAAATAGTCCCAATACCATAAGCAGGAGTGATATTAGGCCCACTGTGGTTAATACTTTAACCAGAGTAAGCGAAGTTCTTAATGCATCTACCAAGGAATGGAACTTGGATTTCTTAAATCAAGTTCTCCCTCCTAACATTGTGCAAAACATAGCAAGTATTGACCTCAATAAAAACTCTAGTCAAACTGATAATTTGATCTGGCCATTACATAAAGATGGTGTCTTAATAGTTAAATCGGTTTATGAGTATTTAGTTGGTGGACAGGTTAACCCGGTTACAGGAACTCATCTAAGCCCTATGTGGAGACATATTTGGTCCTTAGAGGTCTTACCCCGTATACAGGTATTTTTTTGGAAATGCTACAATGGGATTCTCCCTGTCAACGGTAAACTTAGCACTAGGATGAACACAATATCCCCCGTTTGTTGTATGTGCAGTGGCACGGTTGAGACGGATATGCATACACTTCTACTTTGTCCCTTTAGCAAGGCAGTCTGGTTTCGACTAAACTGTACCATAAGTAATAATAACAATCAGAATATGAAATAATGGATAGAGTCATGGATAAATAACAGCCCCTTGGAAAGACTAGATTGGAGTCAGCTGTGTGCAATAACGTCATGGTACATTTGGAAAGCTCGTTGCTTAAAGTGTTTCCAAAACATTAAGCCATCACCTGCAGCCACTATTAGTCTCATCCATAATCATATCAAAGCCTGCAACACAAGTTCAACCAAACACTCACTGAACAGAAACCCAAACCCAAGTCAATTAAACAACATCCAAGTTACAACCATCCAAAACCAATCTTCAATGGTATGTTACAGTACTTGGCATAAATGCCCAATTATTGCAATTGTTGTAATTGTTATGACAGATGAAAAAGGAGACGTCAAGGAAGAGATGGCTTTCAACTGCAGAGTTCTTTCCCTACAACAAAGCAACATTCTGGGAGCTCTAGCAGCAATCAAATGGCATCACCAACTCAAGAAGAAAATCTGCAACATGGAGGTCGAACAACATCTGCTGAGGAAGAAACTAATATCCAAGTGGAGATCCCCTGAAAGACGGACAAGCTGTGAAATAATTGATGAAAGCGCGGAGTTATTCTGCTATTTTAGACAATTTAATTGTACTACCCTGAGGCATGTTTGGTTGACAAAGCTTTAAATAATTGCGTCTTCATATGCATCAAATGTTAGAGATGACAGTAAGTGCCCTTTATTTCCAAGATGTAATATTTTCACTAGATACAGTGCTACTCAGATTTCTTCCCTGAGTAGCTAGTTCCTGCTCTTGTAACAAGTTTCAAAAAAAAAAAGTTCAACATGAGAAATAGTTGTATAAGAGACTTTGGAGAAGATATCCCTATAAAAGTTAAAGTCCAACTATGTTGGGATGGAGTTACGCCTGTCGGTAGAGTCGGTCAGTCAGTTACAATCCTTGTTTTTAATCCTTCCTAGATCGGGGCATATACGAATTAATTTGGGCCTATCACTACATGACAAAATAGAGACATTTTGAAGTAAAATGGATAACCCCTTAACTAATTATTTTTTTAATGGCAAATTTATCCCTAATTAATTAGTGTTCATTTGGATGATTAGTGATAAAATTTCGTGTTAGATGTGAAATTAACTTGTGTTAATGAATCATTTGAATATGAAAAAATTTAATTTAATTTAATTTTTTTTTTTGAAGAACACCAACTCAGAATCGGTATATGTTGTCAAAAACATATACCAATTGTCACCTCAAAAATATACAGAGATTTTTTGAAACTAGATTCTACCTAGAATCGGTTTATATGGACATGAAAATCAACCAATTATCCATAATAGGTTTATATTGGCATGAACGTAAACCGATTGTGGACAAATTTTCTCTTTTTTATCTGTGAATTATGTGTTGTTAAACATCAAATAAAATTAAAATTCATTCTATAGCCGAGTTAATGAAATGAAATCGAGTATGATTTCATACTCATTTTATGATCGAGTATTAACTGGAAAAAAAACGGGTTAACTAGAATCGGTTTACACGATACATATGTAAAAACCGATTCCGGACATTGCACAACAGGAATTGGTTTATAAGAATGCTCATGTAATCCGATTCTAACAAAAAAAAAAGATAAAGAATAATTGAGAACAACAATCGGTTTACTCGACACACATATAAAATCAACAATCGGTTTTTGTAAGTGCTAATGTAATCCGATTCTAGTTCAAATTTCTCGAACCAGAAAACATATCAAGGACAATCGGTCTTTATGGGCATGAACATAAACCGTATCTATTTGCAATCGGATCACATATACATTAACGTTAACCGATTCGGATTAACCAGGAAAATTTTGATTTCAAAATTTTCAATTTTTGAGAAATTTTATGTTACTAAAATTTATAGGATTGGGTTGAGAAGAAAAGAAGAAGAATCAGTTGAAGTGGAGATGGAAAAATTTGATTTTAGTTTTTAATTTTATGATTTTAATTTTAGTTTTTTTTATTTTATGATTATGATTTGATGGGGACAAATTAGTAGTATTAATATTTGATAGAGGGTAAAATGGTAGTTTCATCAAATTTAGACACCCCTTATCATTTTCTATGGGGTGGATGAAAAAATTCATAGGCCCCAATTAATCAGCATAGGCCCAAATTTAGAAAGGTTTTTAATGAGTGTGGAGTCTCTGTTGTTGTTTGTACCTAGGGCTGCACAAGAACCGGTTGAGATGACCTGGACCGGAGTAGAACAGGAAATACCGAACCGGGACAGGACCGAACCAGTCTAGCCAAAAGATCTGAGACACCGGTATTGGAAGCTGAGAACCGGTGTAGACCGGTACAGACACCGGTTCTAGGGGGGGGGAACCGGACCATATGTCCCGGTGTGTAATAGCCGTAAGATCAAGATTAGTTTTAATCCTGACCCTCCAATTCTTCTCATTTAACTTCAACTACCCTAACCTTTAACTTCACTTCGTTCCTTTCTCCTCTCCTCCTTCACTTCTTCTTATTCTTCAGTGAAGAAGGAAACTATATTCACAGATTCGCAACAACCACCGATTTCTTCTTCTTTGTTCTGCAAACATAACTCTAGCACAACAACCAGTCAACCACCATCTTGTTCTTCACTTCTTTTTCTTCTTTAGTTACTAACATCTCAATCTGATTTTGGGTAAAAAAGATTATTTTTTGTTGGGTTCTTATTATAATTGCATGTTTGATTAAACAGCAACAGGTAATTAATCTCTTTATCTCTTTTGATTTGGGTTTTGTTTAGCCATGATATCTTTTTTAATTTTTGTTTTTGTGATCTGATTTTGCTAATTTGGTTTGATTTTTGCAGTCAATGTTCAATTTCTTTCAGCTAGCCATCATTAATAGATGTTGTGAAGTTTATTTGATGATGAATCTGAAGCTTAGGGTTTCATAAGGGTCGGGAAGGATGAAAATCTGAATTTTAGGGTTGATTTGATGTTTTTGAAATTTGGGTTCTTATTTAAATTTAATTGCAAGAGAGGAAACATTGGTGGTGACTGAACATGAGAATGCAGAGGTTGATGGATTTTGGTAAATATGCAGATGCAGTTCTGGAAGATGGATTTTAATTTTTTTTATTGTACCTCTATTCAATTTCTAGCTAGTTCTGTTTACGTCTCTATGCGAACAATTTTTTATTGTACCTCTGTTCAATTTCTTATATCTCTGTTCAATTTCTTAGGAACCATTAATCGATTTTGTAACATGGGTTTTGATCTTGGGAGGTTTCGAAACTGTTTTGGGTTTTGTGAATTTTCCATCTACGCATCAAACTGTGGGTAAAAAACCCGCATCGGACTTGTCGGACCGGACCGACTTGGACCGGACTGCACGGAGGACCGGGACAACACCAGGTACAAGTACAGGTACCGGTCCTCAAAATGGGGTACCGTCAACACCAAGTACAGGGACCGGTTCCATAAGAGAACCGGGTCGTACCGTCCCATGTGCAGCCCTATTTGTACCTTCTTCTATTTTTATTTTTATTTTTTTTAGGATTATAGTTAATTTCGTGGGTGCATAATCATTGTTTTACATCAGGTGGCAAAATTTTTTTTACTGATCTCGTTTATTAATGGAAATAAATATCAATTTTCATTATTGTCCTTATTTTTCTCCTTTTATCTCTAATTCTCGTCATCTTCTACACTCGTATTTAAAAGCCTACCACTGTGTTAAAAAAATATCAGCTGTATCTTGTGGCGCACGACGTGTACTTTTGTCGATTTTACACTTTTGGTTGATCTAAAGCCACACCATGAAGCTGTTCTTAAACTACACCTTCTACGTTCTTCTTCTTGTTCAAAAAATCCACTTCTCCGAAAAACAGCTGAACATTCAGGTAATTCACCAAAAGCAGCAAACAATGATTCATCTTCTTCAACCGATCAAAAAAAAAATAATTCATCTTCTTCTCTCGTTGGAAATATCATTGCCATCTCATCATGACCAACACTAGATTCGACGCCACTAATTGGGCGGACCGACCAGAGGGCTCGTAGGTAGAGAGCCATTTCTATGACCAATTTTTTTTGTAAAATGAAGTCTAACATAAAATTTGACCGCAGCTATACACAGGGCCTATAAAAACTATTTACAAGACGAAATTATATTATATTGATTTTAGTCGGTGAAAATGGACCAAAAAGTTAATTAGTATTGGGAAAATCAACCTTTTAGTTTGACCTTTTCTTTTCAGGCCGATTCCACCACCGTTCTCCCCAGGCCATTACCGGAAGTGATGTTTGATATTTGTGCTATTGGATTCAAAAGTGAGCATCTAACATAAACCATTGCTTTAGAGTGGGTTTTTAGTACTCTTTTTTATTTTTTTCCTGAGGAGATGGAGACGAGATGGAGATGGAGATGGGGATGAATGAATATCTGGTGATGGTTATCGAGGAGGAGGTGGAAGTTTCTTTAAGGGAATAGATAAATTTTGGTAAGTACAAGCAACCAACATCTAATTAAAACATTCTTCCTCATCGGAGAAATATCTTACAAGCAGTCAAGCTAGTTTCATCCACCATAGTAGTAAACTTAAGGCAATTAGAATAATTGATTAATTTCACCCATTTCTTCAACAATTCCGGTGAATAGTTTTATCTGGATTGTATTAGAATAAGGAAGAGACTGAATTGATGGCTTTTTTTTTTTGCTCAGGTTGAAATCACTGCTGATATGAAAAAAATATCCTATCAAATTAATGGAGAAAATAAGGGTCTTATTTTACCTGTAATTAAGAATCTAAGATGAAGGAGGAGGGTTTTGAAGTGTTGATATAAGAAGAAATAAAGAAAAAAGTTCTGTTGCTTTACTTGAATTAGGAATACATAAAGAAAATGGTTTGAGGAGACTTCATCTATGATGGAAGAAGAGGAAAGTAGACGGCGGTTGTTGGCGGTGGTTTCTTGTGTTCTCAGGCCCTGAGAAGCTGACGCGGAAAGACGTGTGTATATCACTTACAAAGAAACTGCTTCAGTTTTGGGCCCTATGTCAAAAGTGAAAACTACAGTGAGACCCATTCTCACAGATTTTTCCACTGTGAAACCCACGCTCCCAAAACTAAAGGCACGCACCCATTTTTGGGAAAAAAATTATTCGGAAACCCAAAATTAAAAAAATTTAGTTTCTTCGTTTTTTTGTTTCTTCTTCACGAGAATTTTTTTCGCCTTGGATTTTTCTTTTTGAGGTTTAGTTCGATTTCAATTTCTCTTTTACGCTTTTAAGGGTTTCGATCTGTGCTTTGTGTGACTGTAGTTCGATGTGTTCAATTGACGGGAAAATGGGTTTCTGCTGGAATCGAAGATGGGTTGGATTTGATTTTGAGTTTGAGCAGAGAAGAAGATGAATTGCAGATTTAGATGCATGTTAGGTCAGGGAAGAAGAACAAGATGATGATGTTGTTGTTAATCAGAGAAGAATGGTTTTCTGCTATGAAGATTGAGATGGTGAATTTGGGTTTTTAAGATAAATTCACAGATATGCGAATAAATTCATTCAACACCAAAAACCAGTACCAGCTTCATCATTTCCATTTCAATTGAGAACCCACAGAACAGATCCATACAATACAAAACTCTTCTCAATCTTCTACAATCAATCACTAGAACCCATTGCAGACGTTGCTATTGAGAAGAAATCGAAATAATTGGCTTGAATTTCAACCCCACAACACCACAGATCGAGCCCAACATCGAAGCAATCAGCCACAGATTGAGATACAAAATTCAGTCGATCCCACAACCCAGAACTTGAACAACATACAAAACCCATTTATCAAAAGCTCCCAAACCATATACTACAGTAGTTCAGTTAAATTTATTTAAACTTATTTTTATATAAGATTGATGATTATAAATCCGGATGAAAAAATTTAGGAGGTGGAGAGAGTGGTTCCACCAAGATACAAAGAGATGAAAAACAAGGATAAGTTAACTCCCAACGCATTATCCTTGCTCAAACATAAAGAATTAGCAAAAGAACCTGAAAAGTGGATGAAGGAAATGTCAAAAGAGATTATGGATGATGGGATTTCAGTAGTGAATGGTAGCAGTGGTGTCGGTGTTACAGCTCATGGGGTTTGGCAGTGATGTTGAATTTCAAGTTATGCAGAAAATTTGTTGCATAACTTGTTATGTTGTCCGAAAAATGGTTGCATAACACGTTATGCAGCTATTATTGTAGGTGCATGACAAGTTATGCAGCCTTTTTTTGTTTGCATAACTTGTTATGCAGTACAGAGAATGGTTGCATAACACGTTATGCAGCTACTTTTTGTTAGTATTGAAACCAAAAAAAAAAGAAAAAGGTTGCATAACACGTTATGCACCTATAATAATATCTGCATAACATGTTATGCAGTCAAGAAAATGGATGCATAACCTGTTATGCATCCGAAAATATGACTGTATAATGCGTTATGCATCGAGAAAATTGCTGCACAATCTTTTATGCATCGAGAAAATAGATGCATAACCTGATATGCATCCGTAAATATGGATGCATATTGCATTATGCATTAATTTTTTTTATGTACGCACTAAAATCGACCAAAACAATGGTTAGATAACTTGTTATAGATGCATAACTTTGTTATCCAACTGCATAATTTGTTATGCAGTCGAGAAAATGGTTGCATAATTCGTTATGCGTCTGCAGAATGTGTTATGCATCGTTTTTGATGACTGAATAATGGTTATGTATCAAGTTTTCGAAAATTTTCCCTAAAATGAGCATCACCTCCGATTTTTTCGTGAAAAACAAAAATTTGATATTCTTGTTTGTACTCGTTGCGTAGCTCTTTCAAAAAGATTTCCAACGATATAAAATTTGTAAAATTCTAAGGCGCGGATTTTTAGATATGTTATGTCCAAGTTGCGCTTCCAATTATACCCCTGAAAAAGTAGGCTGCATAACGAGTTATGCCTAAAAAGATAGTATGCATAACGAGTTATGTATTGATTCCCTAATAATTTCATATAATTATGGGTGTGACAGTACCAAAAATTAATTGTGGGTTTGACAACGAGAATATTTTTTTTTTGGGTCTCCCCCTAATTTCCCCATGTCAAAATCGACCTGCGAACAAGATTATGGCCATGTATTCAGCTGGGGTCTAAAATTTCAATTTCAATAAAAAAAAATTGATTCCGTCCGCTTTTTTTTTTTCGTCACTCGACGAAAATAGCCCTCCCTCTTCATATCTTTTGTTTCTCAGTTTCTTCAGTTTAGAGAAGATATCACCGATAGCTCCTCCACCACCAGAAGTGCTAGACCACAGCCATTACCACCGCCGCCCCACCACCTCCACTGCCATCAATAGCACCACCTCCACTTCCATCAACAATACCACCAGCAACACCTTCGCCACCAATAAAAGACATCCTCCTTTATATTCACCTCTCAATCACGTAAACTCATTTTTCATCAGCTCTGCCACCGTCACCGGAAGCAACAACACCACCATCAGTATAACCAGCGCCGCCACAGCCACATAAGCTCTCTGTTTATCCACCACCAACACCAGTAGCACTACGCCACCATAACCATTACCAGCACCGTCGTCCCAGACGCCGTCACCACCGCCGCCACTACCAACATATCTTCCAAAAATGTAATAAAAAATCATACCCTTATGTATTTACGTAAATTACATGAGATGAATCGAAAAATAGTAAAAGAATCAAAACAATATACAAAAATTAGTGGATGGATCAAACTAAAATTATGTTCCAGATCCACACACAGAGAAGGGATTTAATCAAAAATTTAAAAATCAATATAAACCCAAAGGCCAAAAACATAAATTTTGATGATCAAATCAAAATCGAATGAAGCTTAAAATCTAATACAAACTTTAATTAAATCCTAATACAACATTACAACTCCATTTGCAATCATGCAGTTCTGATTTCTTCACTTATAACCACAATCACCATCATCTAATTCCATCAACCACTAATTCAACCAGCCAACACCAGATCCAATCCTCAAACCCATCTTCTAATTCCATCAACTAACTTCACTGCATCACACTCCAAAGGAAATCAAACCTAAAGTAAGCCCCAGTTATTTATAGTTTTTGGAATTTGAGGTAACCATCATCTCATTAATATAAGGATGATAATCGATGTTGTGAGCATAATTATGAATTCTAATAAATAAGAATGTCATCTACAAATACCACTACACTAAATAGTCGGAAAAATGTAATGAACCGGGAGCATTTGTGAGTCCAAATGGCATCACTACAAACAAAATTTTTAACTGACTGATATCAATCTTCTTTAGAAAAATTGGGAATCCTTCAACTGTCAATCCTAGGTAAGCAACTCATTGAGACACATGTTACTACACGTGGCCTTAATTATCAAAATACTATTCTAAGATAAAAGACTATTTTACCCTTTCTAGTAAAATGACATAAATACACCTTGAAATTAAAACAAGCCTTACAACCTTGTTTGAATGTGGGATAATATAAAAAAGCAACTTAGTATTTTTAACCTGTTAAAGTTTAGGTTAACATATTAGATAATAATATTGCTTAATATTCTTTTTCGTAGGTTATACTAAAATTTTGATCATTACTTGTTGTTTGATATTTATAGTCAAACTTTTAATAAGACCCTAAATAATTACCAACTAATTCGTGACACTTGTTAACCTTGTGCTAGTCTTAGACTTAGCCTTAGTCTAGGTGGGTTGTTTGAACTAGAATGACTAGGAGTTGGGTAGAAATAGAGTTATCTAAAAAAAAAAATGAGAAGGAAAGAAATGAAGTGAAGACTAGCACAAGGTTAACTAGAGATACCTAAGCATTTTCCTTCTCATTTTTTTTTTTAGATAACTCTATTTCTACCCAACTCCTAGTCATTCTAGTTCAAAAAACCCACCTAGACTAAGGCTAAGTCTAAGACTAGCACAAGGTTAACCAATCCGGGTATAACCCGACTTAAACAAAATAGTTAAAAATACAGGGTTGTAAGGCTTGTTTTAATTTCAAGGGTATTTATGTCATTTTACTAGAAAGGGTAAAATAGTCTTTTACCTTAGAATGGTATTTTGATAATTAAGGCCACGTGTAGTAACATGTGTCAGGTTGCTACTTCTCAGGTAGTTAAAAATACAGGGTATTACAGTCAACATCAATTGGCAGCAAACTTACCAATACCCATTCGTCTCTGCAATTCGATTCTAATTATTACAATCGAATTATTAGAAAGTTTGTTTGAGGAGGAGGAAGAGAGGTAAAAAAAGAGTTGAAGACGAAGGAGGAGGCAGAGAAAGAAATGAAGTGAAGTAGAGGCTGATCGAGTGAGATTTAGGGTTCTGTGGGTTTGGAGTCTTTGGACATGCTTTTGTTATACAGCTTACATCAAATGTTTGATGTTTTAGTGTCTAACCTTTGGACACGTACAAGTGAAGATAAGTGGGACTCTGTTTTCTATAATCTGTGTTTCTAATCCTGGGAATACGTGAAGGGTCAGGTGTGAATAAAGTACTAGATAGTTTATGTCTAGTGGGCATTTTTAGGATTAAATTTTAGGTCTTTGTGGACCAATATAATCAAGAGCAATCGTCACCTAAATCCTAAGGTTTTCGTGTTCCTACCGATCCATCCAACATTTGATCCAACCTAAATAGAAGGACAGGTGAGTCTGTCCGTATACATTTGGTAAGTTTGGAAAAGAAAATCCAACTTTACCCCTCAATCAAAGTTAGTAACCAACCATGGTTAAGACGTTATATTTTGGTTATGAGAAAGAGAAATGGGTGAGTTTGAGAAACCAGGAATATGGGTGGTATATTATAGAGACGTTTTTTCTCTCTATATGAAGTACTTTACCCTAGGATAAACACCATATGGGCAGTAATTAACGGAGAAACTGATAGACACATTTTTGTGTCTTATATAACCTGGCTTGATTGGGGTATACCCAGATTAATTGGGGTATACCCAATAAGACAAAATATGGTCATTTTGAAGTAAAGCTAAGCCACCCCTTAACCTGGATTTTTCTAAATGGCTAAAATTCCCCCACAATGATTAACTCTAATTTAACTAAAATTATTAGATTAGTTAAATTAATTAGATTAGTTGATTTAGTTATATGTTGGGTTTTAGAAATAATTTGGAGAGAGAATTAGTATGAAGTAGTAGAAGAGGGGTTTGGGGGGGGGGGGGGAGTTAGGGTTTTTGTGAAATTTGTGATATGAGTGAAATGAGTGATTCAAATCCTGATTTTGAAGTGGGGGAGCCTTCTAACTTTCATCCTACAGATTCGTACTTGTATGATGATCTACCAGACCATGATCGAATGGATTATTTGCATGATCTCACTTTTATTTTCCTCAAACTCAAGATGGGTATGGAAGTGATGAATGTCTCGAGCCAAACGTAGAGTCCAATGACCAAGAAGAAGATAATTGAGCTGCAAATAATCAGGTAGACAACCTAGGTGGTTGAGATTGTGATTTTTCCATGTAAATGATCGATTTTGGTTGTTTTTTTTTTCACTTCTGTTGTACAGGGTCGGCAAGGTCGTGGTTCTACTTTGACGAACGTTCCGACTTTTCATGAGCAGTACCACACCTGCAGTGTATAAAATTTGAACCTTTCCGACTTCCATTTTTTTGAAACACAGGAGCCATTACTTGAAAATGCTTAACTCCGGGGGTTATTGTCACCGACAATGAGCAAGCAATAATGAACACCGTGAGGATAGTCTTTCCCAATGCACAAAATTTCCTTTGCAATTGGCATATATAATGCAATCTTATAAAGAATTGTAGGAATCATATCCAAAAGCCAAAGGCAAAGAAAGGTACTAAACGTGAAAAGGAGGAAGATGAACGTCTTAGTAAACTAACTAAAGAGGAAAGATAGGAAGAGAAGAAGAAAGAAGACGAAGAATGGAAATAAGGTGATATCAAGTTTGGGTTATTCATGAAAGCGTGGGATAAGTTGGTTTGGTCGATGAGTGTGGCAAGATATGAGATAAACTTGAAGGAGTTAGAGGATGATTGGGGCACTAAATACCCCAAAGTGGTGGAATATTGCAAGAGACAATGGTTGACGCCACACAAAGAGAGGTTTGTGTATGCTTTTACCTACGACTATAAACATTTCAAACTTGAGTCCACAAGTATGGTAGAGCAAGCTCATGGGAGACTAAAAAGTCTAGTTTTCACGAGTCAAAATGGGATTGTGACGGTACAACATGCTATCCATGAGTACACTAATAATGATATCGACAAGATAAAAAAACAATTCCAAGAAAGTAGCTTCCGAAAGTTTAAGGAGTTTAAGGAGGATAATTGGTTGCTTGTTGGTATACATAGAAACGTCTCGCATTGGGCAATACGTTTCATGATGAAACATCTCGCATTGTTTAAAAAGTATAATCAGTTTGATGACCCGAACACTCCTTGTAAGTGTAGGATAATGAAGGCTATCGTACTTCCGTGTCGTCATATGCTTGGTAGGTATAAAACTCCCATTCCTCTTGATGATATCGATCCTTATTGGAAGAAATTATCTTTCAAACCGGCTCCAAGAGAAGATCCCGGTGAAGAGTTTGGCGACATGGATCTTGGGCGAATAATCCTCGATAAGTACCCCACGTTGAATAGGTTGGACAAACAAACTATGAAGGACAAGTTGATGCCGATTGTTTACCCTTTTATGGAAGAACTTGAAGAACCGGAGAAACAATATCTTAATGGTAGACCAACTACCAAAAAGACGAGGGCGGAAGAAAGAGAACAACTCAAAGAGTTTTTGAGTACAAATTGCGATGAAGATCAATCCGAAAGAGAACAAATCAAAGAGTTTTTAGTAAAAATAGTGATCAATCCAAAAAGAAAAACATTAAAGAGCATTTGAGTACAAAGTGCGATCCATCCGGACATGTTTATACCGAGGCGCAATACTAGGAGGAGCCCGCAAAAAGAAAAAAGGTCGTCCAAGGAAGGATTCAACTACACCAACGGTATCTAACTTGAACACAAATTGCACTCTACCTCTTGAGAGTCAAGCAAGTGTGGAATTTGTTGGAAATAAAAGGGGTCGTCCAAGGAAGGATTCAACTACACCAACGGTCTCTAACTTGAATACAAATGGAACTCTACCTCTTGAGAGTCAAGCAATCCAAGGAAATGTTGCGAATAAAAAAGGTCCTCCAAATAAGGTAGTACAACCGGTGTTTCAAAAGTATCGCAAGCAACTCCCTCCAATTATTCAAGATTTCGTGATTGGTACCGACGATGTTCCGAAAGATGGAAATTGTGGGTTTCACGTTATCTCACAACAATTGGGACACCTAAGTGGAGCGGTTGAAGAGAATTTCACCCAATGCCAATACATTAGAAAGAAGATGGCCGCTCGACTAGAAAACGACAAAGAGTTCCATATCTCAATGATGCTAGAAGGTTCCATGGAGGAGAAAGAAGCAACTTTCAAAGGTTTGCTAACTAGTGTTAAAGGCCCGGAGGAAAATATACCGATCAAATGGGAGCATTGGTTGAGAATTCCGGAGTGTGGCCATCTATTGGCGGATACGTGGAATTGCGTGGTACATTTCTTTAGTGAGGGACTATCTATAGCATTTGCACCCCAAACATGCGGTTTGCGTGAACCAACTCAAGCATAGAAGAATTGTCATTGCTTTGGTGGATAAAAATCATTTTATTGGTCTACAACTCAATAAGGAATGTCCATTACCTCCTCTATATAGGTTTATTTTGTGGGAAAAGTTCACAGATAACAAGAGCAAGGAATGGATGAAAATTTATGAGGACAACATGACCCTTTGGAATGTTATAGATGAGTCTAGGGAATGTCCAATAGATTTGACTAAAGGAGGTTCAATAGATTTGAATGAAATCCTTCCAATAGATTTGAGTGAGGAGTGATTATGATTAGGGAATAAAGAAGCTTTTTGTGTAGTGTACAATGGAGTACTAGACAAAACATTCGTACTTTTTGGAGTACTTTTGTAATCGCATGCGTGTTTTGTGTAATGTACTTTGGAGTGCTACAAATGAATGAAATGGATGTGTTTTTTTGGATGTATTTTCAATTTGTCGGCATCATAGTTATTACACAACCCTTCCGGCTTTCCCAGGGTCGACACGGTATTATCTCATCAAACTGCCGACCACAATGCATGACAGTAAAGGAAAAAGATGCCTCATATGGACGACAAGGTATTGCTTTTACCAAAATGCCGGCGTTTACCATGCCGAAAATGTTTATGAAATTCACTATGTCGGCAGATAACTCCCTTAAAAAGATTGTTCCTGGATGTTTTTTTCTATCAGGCCGGCATGTTCCATCTTTTTCCAAGTTGCCGGCTTTAATTGCGCCGGCATTGTGTTGAAGGATAACCATGTCGTCTAAGAGCTCACTCAAAAATTGGACATGAATGTTATCAAGCCGAAAATGTGTATTATAATATCCATGCAAACATAACAACCTTCGGCAGGCTTTTAATTTCGGATAATGCCGACTATAAGGCCGCCGGCAAGCCTATATTTAGAACGTCACCGACTATACATCGGATACAAACCTTAATTAAAGCATACAAACGTTAAAAATCTAACCCTAACACATTTGGGACATAGATAGTATCTTTTTCTGTTACACAATTTCTTAGGAGAGGTAATTAGCTTCATATTACCGCGCAATATGGATCTGTGCATGGTAGAAGGTTGATTTTAGCAACTTCATCTTCATACGGAGCTAGGCGCTCATCTATCCAATAGAAAAACCCACAACAAGTGCATTTTGAAGCATACGGCTGATATACACCTCCTATTGCAGCTTTCATGGGAAATAAGAATCCCTTACAACCTTCAATAATGCATTTGCTTCCTTCAAAGGGACAATCGTTTGCAAAATGACCACTAAGTGTACAAAGACTACAAATATTTGGTTTGGAAACTTCCATTCTTTATGCAAGGTTAAAGATGAAGTTGGGAATGCTTTTATAATAACACCATACCTAATATCTTGATTTTGAAATTACTAGCTGTTGAGCATTCAATGGGTTGTTAAAGATGAAGTTGGGAATGCTAAACCGAAAATTAAAATAAGTTTAATAACACAATCATCAAAACCTAATATCTTGATTTTGAAATTTCATTGTTGTTATCTTCCTCCCCATTGAGCATTCAATGGGTTGTACACCTCGCATCATTGTTAGAGCTGGCAAACCTAAAAGGTGTAACTACCCGGCTCGGTGTCTCAACAAGCCGGGTTCGGGTTGAGAAATGCCGCTTGTGGGAAAATGGGTTAACCCTACCCGACTTGTAAACCCGCTGGTTCACCCGTCAACCCGTCAAAAATCCATGAGTAATAAGTTTTATTTAATATCCACCGTCAGATCATCTAGGATTAATCCTATTAAACGTTTAAGATATAAAAACAACGAAAACCCTAATATGCGCTTCCTCCTCAAATCCTCAAACCAGTCACCACCTCCATCTTCCTAATGCTGATTCAATTGGGTTGGGTGTCTCAGTAGGAGGATTACAAGGCCTAACTTAATCGGAAAGAAGGAAGAATACGACAACAACTGACAAACATCGTTTTTGGTTTGTTAGGGTTTACAAAAATTATACGTTCTTTTTATTGGTTTGGTTGTTTGCCATGATGTTTTGGTGTCTGGGTTTTGTTAATATATGCTGGAAATGAGAATTCTTGATTGAAATTTTGTTTTTTGTTTTTTGTTTTTTAGGAGAATGATTGATCATTGATGTGGGCTTGTTTTGAATGTTTTTGAAATTTTTGATTCTCGCTTTTGCTTAAATAACGGGTTTCAATTTAATTTGGTTTTAAATTTTCAAATTCATTCATGTATGTATGAATTTGTTAAAAAAATTAGATCTAAGTAAAATTGCTCTTGATTTTTGTCATATTTGAATTGTTTTGCAGTTGTTGATCCGTTGTGGTGTTTGAACTTGAAGAACCGAAAATGAATTGAGATGAAAATGAAATGATTCCCTGATGGAACTTTTGTCACCAAGGTAAATATGAGTTTAATTTTTCCAATACAACACCTGATTATTATTTATTTATGTTAAGAGTGATCAATTTATGAATTAATGTCACAAGGAAGAGATTTCATCATTAGTTTCAAACAAACAATATGTCGGAGTGTATGTTACTTTTAGAGCTTTCCATTATTTGTTTTGATAATAGTATGTGTTGAATTGCTATTTTCTATGTATGTATGATGAGTATTTATTACTTTCTTTTGATGAATGAATAATTTCAATCCCAAAAGGCTTTTGTTTCCTTCTCCTTACCTTAAATTGAAAATAAGTTTAACAAGTCTATAACCACAATCTAAGAGTTCCAGAAAAGATTAAAACATAATATAATAGTGAAGTCTTGAAAAAACTTCGTTGATGAATCTTTAAAGGATCAAGTTTCTAAAGCAAGATATTAAATTTGAAAAACATAATAAAGTTTAATGTCAATTTTCATAGTGATACGGTGTTTTTGGTGATCCTTCAAGAGGATCATTGTTGTTATCTTCCTCCCCATCACTAGCATTTTAGGTGGAGGTTGCATGTGAGAGAAGCTCAGTCACATAAAGTCTGGATGCCAAGGATGAAATAAGGGAAATGATGATGATGATGATGAATATTAGATGTATGTTTTCCCTTATCTAATTTTTGTTTGACCATAAATTAAGATAATTAATTATTTTATTTTTTTAATTAAACAAGTCGTGAACCAAGTTTAACCATCATTGTAATAGTGGGTTCACTCCGAAAAGTCTAATCATTGTAATAGGGGTTCACTCCAGAAAAGTCAGATGCCCTGAAAAAGGTCCTTGGATCAACCTCCTCTTCTTCCTCCTCATCTGATGATGTGCATTAAACATAGTTGAGGGGATTGCTAGGACTGTTCATAAACCTTAGAAATTCTTCAGGATCTGCCTTACCCATCAAACATAGTTTTCTTATAGGGAAATTCTTTTCAGTTTCATCTTTAGGATATTCTACATTGGGATAAATTGCGTCAATATATTCTAATAGCTCTTCTGGAGTAACCGAACAAGGTAGATCTTCTTTGTTTTCCTCTGGGAACCTAAGAAATACACAAATAAGAGATATAAAAACAAACAACAATGTTGAACACAAATAAGAGATCAAAATTGTTACACATTGAAATTTGGTTATGGTCATCCAATAGCCGGCAAGGTATATAATATATAAACTGTCGACCAATAGGTGTCCGGCATGGTAATAATTATTCACCTAGCCGACCAAAACAACGCTGGCAGTGTTGTATTAAATCATAATGCCGGCTATAACTTAAAGATATCAAGTTTCTGATGCCTAAAGTTTGCAAGGTACAAGTATAATATAATGTCGGCTACAAATAATCCGGCATGATGTTGTTGGTATTGCATGCCGGCCCTGGTTATTTTCTAACAATCGACATGGATGATATGAAACGCCGGCAGGTTATTCATCCTCATACAATGCCGACGCTTAAGAAACAACAACAGCCGGCATGATGTTAAACTATCGACCATGCCGGCCAAAAGACCTGAAATTTTAATTTTTCAGTTTCTAACCTAATCTAACAATAAAAAAAAAACCAAACAATATTGGGTTGAGTTTAGAAATCAACTTACAGTCTTCTTTTCACCGGTGGAGGGTTGTTTTCAACATTCTCAGGGATTGAACTTTCGGGTTTACTAGTTCCATCTTTTCCCTTACCTTTTTTCTCTGATTTGGATCTTTTGATATTTCCTGTTGAATCTATGTTATCTCTTGATCGTTTGGAATCAACCATTTTTCAGGATAATCAAACTCTTCAATTTTTAGATGAGATGAAGAAGAAGAAGAGAAGATTAAGAGAAGATTAACGGTTTGGTTAAGTTTTTAATTTTATAATTATTAGTTTAAGTAATAGGGTTATTAGTTTAAGTAATAGGGTTAATTAGTCAAAGGGTAAAAAGGTAAACTCACTACATTTTGGCCTCCCCTTAGTAAGGGAAAATGTCCATTTAAATTTGGGTATACCCCAATTAATATGGGTATACCCCGATCTCGCCAGGTTATATAAACTCAATTGTACATATTGTTAGTGCCCGATTTTGTACTTATTTTGGAGTTTTATATCTTTATAGGTATTTTTGGAGAAAGAAACATGTGTGGAAAAATTGGCTCGAAAAGTGGCATTTGCGCTCGTGGGAGGAAATCACTAAAGGCACCCCCTTTTTGAATAAGGGGTACTCAATTACTAAGGGGTACCCACTTTTTATTTACACCCCAGATCTACTATTTGCACCCACCAGCTAAAGGGACCATAGGAATGGATAATGGGCTACCGTCTTCACCATTTGAAATTGATTTTTGGCGGAAAGAATAGCTTCACACCTGCGCAGCTTGCTGAATCTGTTGTGGGCTGGATTTGCTCGGATTTTCTTATGAAGATGGTTTGGTTTGGGCCAGTTATGATAAAACAGGTGAGGTAATTGATTTGCCCATGTAAGAAAAGAATAAACTTCAATCGGTTATTAATTGATTCAGTAACGGGAATATCTCGGGTGATTGGTTCGAAT
This sequence comes from Papaver bracteatum, assembly GCA_023529315.1. NCBI lineage: Eukaryota > Viridiplantae > Streptophyta > Magnoliopsida > Ranunculales > Papaveraceae > Papaver > Papaver bracteatum. The sequence continues at coordinate 89,587 of JAJJWX010001118.1, forward strand.
TATTTGGAAGTTAAGGAAAGCATATCTTCTCTGCTACTTTTACTGCTATGTTTATAAGATTTGATATCAACAGAAGACGTGGGAGAAGGTTTGTATACGGAAGTTTCGACAAAAAAACAGGGGAGTACTTCGGATTATTTTGGAAGTTACGCGAGAGTTAAGGAGCATATATTCTCCAATATTCGTCTTGCCATAAAGGAAAGAGTTTAAAAGAAATAAAAGACGCGTAAAAGAGAAGTTTGGAGCTAACAGAAGCTGCGTGAATAATAAAAAGAAGAAAGAAATCTCGTAACTTTGGGAAAAAGAAAACAAGATTATTTTGGGAATTAATCGATCATATTGGGTATATATAGGTGTTGCGAGGTCAAGAGAATATGGTCGGGAGTTTGGGGTACGTTAGAGATCTTAGAATGAAGCTGCAGAGAAGATAGCAGTAGCAGCAGAGAAGAGGAAGAAGAAGAGTTGCAGACGACACTACAGAAGTGTCGTTCTCAAGAACCCTAATCTAAAGAACATTGGACAGACGAGAAGAGTCGCAGAGGCAGTCTTTTTCAAATAGCACAATAGAAGTATCGTTTTTCAACAATAATACATCACAATATCATACTTGTCATCTTTTCTCTGTAACATCTCAACACCAACACCCGTTGTAACAGCCGTTGTAACGCCACTACAGCGTTGCAAACTGTCTGCTTTATTAGTTTTCTCTTGTTTTTCACCTATTTGAGCTATGAAAACCTATTTTGAGCACGTGAATAACATGAGGAGCTAAACCCCAATACTGGGACAATGGAGGAAGCCATTCTTTACGCATGTGGTAATTATATTTAATTCTTATATGACTTTTGCACTATTCTAAATTGATTTATGATTTTTCTTGATTATTTGTGATTTTGTCTGATGGTGTATGCTTAGTCTAAGAACCTTTGATGCATCATGCTTATGATTTACATCTAATACTTTATATAATCTATTTTTGGCAAAGAAAGAGTCAATATTTATTACTTGAGCTATTAATGTCTAGAATTATTAGTTGAACCACATGAATATGAGAATTGGTGGAATCCCGAGTCTCAGTACCTCTCGATAACGTGACAAATTTGTGTATATATTAAGTCTAAAATCAATCTCTACAAGTCTTTGAACGAACTTTTACTACCACTTTCTACAACAACATAAAAATAACATCAATATTTGGCGTCGTCGACGCAAACTTGTATTTAGATTTGTTTTAGGTTTATTTTTATATATTTTTAGGTTTTATTTTTATTTTTGTTCTCTTTTACGCCTTTGGTATTTTTTTGATTCTTTTCAGATTTGGAGCGAAGCTACATGGAAAGAAAAAGTGATATAAAAGGAAAGCATCGCCAAAAAATAAAAGAAAAGAGGAGTCCAAGGAGTGAAGAAGATTTTGTATATATTTATTTTATTTTGAATTTTTTTCTTTTTATTTTTAGAAACTGTAAATAGGTTTTTTTTTTTTTTGTAATATTTTGTTTTTTGGACTTTTTGGACTTTATTTTTGGACTTGGACATTATTTTTAAAACCCTAAGGAAGGGTTAAAAAATTAAATATAAACTGTTTGCAGGGAAGGACGACAGTTACGATACTGTCTCGGCCCCTCGGGTTCGTACACTGACATAGGATTCGGTGGCTTGAGTCGACTTCAATGGTTCATCGCCCGCCTGGTAAGGGAGGTAAGACTTTATCCACCCACGAATCCCCTGCTAGTGGGTTTTATTTTGTGTGACAAATCACATCCCTGCAATAGAATGACGAACTGGTATTACAATAGCCAACACAACGAATATCCGGCTGATTTTCAAAATGGACATTACTTTGACCATAGTGTGAATAGTGTTTGGGAACATCAAACTTTTCAAGGTTATGGATCATACCATGGTGAGCCCAATTACTATCCATATGCCCAACGGTCGTACGAGCAAGAAGATTATAGCACTAGTTCTTCGTCTTTGGAGGATGCAATGAAACTATTGAAAAGTAGTCATTTTTATGATCCTTCTGTTCCTATTCCTCCTTTAGAAGAGTCCCTCGGGAAATTAGAAGAGTCGGAACGTAAGATAGCTGAGATGAATAACTTGGTTTATGACGAAAGAAAACTTTCTATAGAGGAATCCCTCAAGCTGATGGCTGAGATGAACAAAAGACTTGCTCGAAATAATCTTAATTTCCAATATAGTGTTTCCACTAATACCGTTGAAAATGAGGATAGTTATTTGCATAATCAAGATGACGAGGATAAAATTGGTAACACTACTTTAGATGAGGTTCAACCATTTTCATCATGTTATTATAATGATGATTATGATGAGAATAGTATTGAAGAAGAATTTGAAATAAGTAGGCATAGTGATCAGGAATTTGTTACTCCAATTGAGCTTAATAATGATAATGTTTCTAGTTCAAATCCAAATAATTTTAATAATTATTCACCTATTCAAAAGGACGAGGATTTGACTGGAGATACCACCATTTTAGATGATGTAGTATTCCCTTTTGATTACGAAGCCAATGATGGTTTTGAGGAACGAGTTTATTTTGAGTCTAGTGATTTAGAAACAATAGACTTAGAAAAAGAAAATGAACTCGTAGAGTTGAGTGAGGATGTACCTGACTTAGAAGAATCAATTGACCATTTTCTGGAATCATATGACCTTGAAATTAGGGAAGTTGTGACTAGTCTTTATAGAGACACGGAAAACTCTAAGTTTGGGGTGATTATCATTCTCCATATGCTTTAACTCTTAGAAAATTCCCTCACTTGGGACTTGACATATGTGCCTCAACCATTTTATAAGATTATCTTCATACACGTTTTCCTGAACCTAGTGACGTCCATAAGGAAGTTCAGTTGTTAGAAACCCATCCTCTGGTTGATGTGGTTAGCCCAGGCTATGATACCCAGATTGATTTTGTTTTCCCACCAAATATTTTTCAACCAATTGTGGGAATGTATGAATTTCAAATGTGTCAATTATTTAGTTTTGAGACTAAACCTAAGTACTTTAGGAGATTAGAATTGACACATTTGCCTAAAATTGACCACGATGAAAGTGGTGGTCAATTGTGTGAGTCAAACCTGATTGACTTTAAGGATCCGCAGTTGTTTAGGTTATTGTTATGTGCCTCAAAATTCTTATTTGAGTTTTTCCAGACTCTAATACCTAAACCGGAACTTAGATATGAGGAAATGTAGCCCAAAGAAATTTATTTAAACCCTTTCATAGAGCATGAACCTGAACCACATCTAGATATAGTTGTCTTAAACAGGAAACTAGACAAGGGTGTGCTTTATTTGTTCATTTTCTTGGCAGGTTGCATATTCCTTTTATTTATGATAGCTCTATTTGGTTTTGATGACCCAAATTTTTTTCGGCTATTACTTTATGATTCTATGAGGTGACTAATCCTTTCTTAGTCTGGCTGAAGACGTTAAACTTAGCACTTCTTGGGAGGTAACCCAATATTCATGCGACACGGTAATATCTTTCCTTATCTCTTTTGCTTCAAATGGTAACAATTTCTCATTGTTCATGCTTTTAATTTTATCTTTGGAACATTGAGGACAATGTTAGATTTAAGTTTGGGGGTATGGGAGAAACTTTTTGATTGCATTGTTAAACTCCAGAGCCTAGAAATTTATGCTTATTAAGGATGGCACTAACCAATCTAAGTGGATGGAAGCATTTTGGTTGTAGGAGTTGAGGAACCAATCTGATTAGATGGAAACATCTAGAAGAGTCTATTCATAAAATCACATAGCTCAGGTGTTAGAAAAGAAAACATGGTAGTTTCGCCATATCCTCGTGATGGAAACATCGAAAGAATACTGATCACTTCTTTTATTTTTTCTTTCTTTTTACCATTGCTAGGGTGAAATAGAGTGACTAAGATACCAAAAAAAAGTGAGAAAAAAAAATTTGAGACCAGACCATTAGACCAACCGGAATAAAGTGTTCAATAAAGTCGACCACAGGTACCCTTGTATATGCTAGTTGTGTTGACCTAGAGTTAGGATTATCGACCACTGATTCCCTTGTATATGCCAGTGTGTTGATATTAGTCCAGACCAGTATCTCAGTCCATTAGGATAGGTTCACCTTAGTCAACATCATCCACATTTTTTCTCTACATCCATCTTCTTAATCTATCCATGTGATTGGTTGACTCCGGTTTATGATGTCCAGAAACTATCTGAGTAGAGCTCTATCACTTTATATTATATGAATTTTAGTATGCTTGAGTGCAAACTCGTGTATGGCAATTGGAATTTCGCATCAGGGTACTTCCTCTTGTAACCAATAAGTATGCCAACTAAGGAGATTCTTTAGTTCTTTCCAAGGTTCAGCATAGATAGCTAGGGTATGGAGTATAAAGGTTTTATGGGTATATCTCTAGTAATCCCTCCCGAGACTATAACTCGCCCGGGGTTTAAAGGCTTATTGCATACGCTAAATGCAATCGACGATGCCTGCGACAGTGAGTTAGGATTTTATTTTTTAGATTTGATTTGCTCGAAGACTAGAAAATAATAAGTTTGGGGGTATTTGATAGACACATTTTTGTGTCTGATATAATCTCAATTGTACATATTGTTAGTGCCCGATTTTGTACTTATTTTGGAGTTTTATGTCTTTGTAGGTATTTTTGGAGAAAGAAACATGTGTAGAAATATTGGCTCGAAAAGTGGCATTTGCACTCGTGGGAGGAAATCACTAAAGGCACCCCCTTTTTGAATAAGGGGTACTCAATTACTAAGGGGCACCCACTTGTTATTTACACCCCAGATCTACTATTTGCACCCACAAGCTAAAGGGACCATAGGAATGGATAATGGGCTACCGTCTTCACCATTTTAAATTTATTTTTGGCGGAAAGAATAGCTTCACACTGCAGCGACTTCTTTTTAATCATTGTGGATGGATTTGCTCGGATTTTCTTATGAAGATGGTTTGGTTTGGGCCTGTTATGATAAAACAGGCGAGGTAATTGATTTGCCCATGTAAGAAAAGAATAAACTTCAATCGGTTCAGTGACGGGAATATCTCGGGTGATTGGTTCGAATTATTTGGAAGTTAAGGAAAGCATATATTCTGTGCCACTTTTACTGCTATGTTTAGAAGACGTGGGAGAAGGTTTGTATACGGAAGTTTCGACAAAAAAATAGGGGAGTGCTTCGGATTATTTTAGAAGTTACGCGAGAGTTAAGGAGCATATATTCTCCAATATTCATCTCTGCCATAAAGGAAAGAGTTCAAAAGAAATAAAAGACGCGTAGAAGAGAAGTTTGGAGCTAACAGAAGTTGCGTGAATAATAATAAAAAAAAAAAAAACCCTGTAACTTTGGGAAAAAGAAAACAAGATTATTTTGGGAATTACTCGATCCTGTTGGGTATATATAGGTGTTGCGAGGTCAAGAGAAGATGGTCGGGAGTTTGGGGTACGTTGGAGAGCTTAGAACAAAGCTGCAGAGAAGATAGCAGTAGCAGCATAGAATAGGAAGAAGAAGAGTTGCCCACGAAACTACAGAAGCGTCGTTCTCAAGAACCCTAATCTGAAGAACATTGGACAGATGAGAAGAGTCGCAGAGGAACACCTTGTTTGTTTGCAGCTGACTCGGCATCTGGATCTGAGTCAACCCTTGACTCGGGACGAGTCAGCAGTCAGACCGTTTGTTTTTCATTTTAAGTCAGATATGACTCGACCCTTGACTCAGACGTAACCCCTGACTCGGACCCATTTGAGTCAGGTAACAAAATACCCTTGACTCATGGAACCAAACCACTGACTCACATAATTTTGAGTCAGATGACTCATATCTGACTCAAAACAAACATATCGAGTCAGATCCAAATGATTCAGGTGATTTCACTCAGATCCAGATGACTCAGATGAGTCAGGAGTAAACAAACATGGTGGAAGTCTTTTTCAAACAGCACAATATAAGTATCGTTGTTCAACAATAATACATCACAATATCATACTTGTCATCTTTTCTCTGTAACAGCTCAACAACACCAACACCCGTTGTAACAGCTGTTTGTAATGCCAATGAAGCGTTGCAAACTGTCTGCTTTATTAGTTTTCTCTTGTTTTTCACCTATTTGAGCTATGAACACCTATTTTGAGCACGTGAATAACATGAGGAGCTAAACCCCAATATTGGGACAATGGAGGAAGCCATTCTTTACGCATGTGGTAATTCTATTTAATTCTTATATGACTTTTGCACTATTCTAAATTGATTTATGATTTTTCTTGATTATTTATGATTTTGTCTGATGGTGTATGCTTAGTCTAAGAAATTTTGATGCATCATGCTTATGATTTACATCTAATACTTTATAAAATCTATGTTTGGCAAAGAAAGAGTCAATATTTATTACTTGAGCTATGAATGTCTATAATTATTAGTTGAACCACATGAATATGAGAATTGGTGGAATCCCGAGTCTCAGTACCTCTCGATAACGTGACAAACTTGTGTATATATTAAGTCTAAAATAAATCTCTACAAGTATTTGAACGAACTTTTACTACCACTTTCTACAACAACATAAAAATAACATCAGAAGTCGTAATTCTGGTATTTTCTATGGCAATCTAGTTTAGATGAAAATCGGATATGAGTTCTTATTTCATTCATTCCAAACTCTAATCATACAGTACAGGCATCGGTAAGTTGATATTTTGAAACCTCAATTTTTCCGCACCGTAGAATCTGATTGGCCAATTTGATTCAATTTGTTTATTTTTAGTTAAGAGTAATTCCTTAAACCCAATTAGATTATAAAATTTTGTAGTATTTGTATTTTCAGAACTAGACAATTAAATGTAACCAGTCAATTAAGATGATCGGTTTGCTGATAATGATTTGTTAGGTATGTAATGAAGTTTGTTATGGTCCTTTTTAATGGGTATATATGTTTAATGGTAAGAAAAAAAGTTAGTAATATCCAATGTGATTACACAGCCATTTTGAGGCCTATTTCTACCAGTATGGGTGATGTTTTACACAATCTTTTCTTGACGAAAAATGTTCCCCTGAGTAGTTTCTACAAACTGCTAAAAGGGAATATTCGTAGGGGTTGTAGTTTGTTAATTATACCATGAAATGCATAGGCAGTTGGAACAAAATTTTCTGGAAAATATTTCCTGTCACTTTTTTTTCGGGTTGTTTTGGAGCACTTAAGCATCTTAATTATCCCTTAGAGTCTTATAAGAAGTTGTAGATGGACTTCTCTAGTTTCCATCGAGATATTATTTATTGAATTCCTTTATGTAATGAAGTCTACAGGTCCTTTGCAATATAGTCACTCAAAGTTAGAAACTGGGGAACTTGGTTGTCTTTAGACCTGTTCGGAGGCATTTTGGACCCTCTTAGAAATAGAATTAGTTTAAGGTCTCTTCTAATAAAATTTAGTCCTCTTAACAAGGTTTTGGAGAAATCAGTGTTTGTCTAGAGGTGTTTTGATATCTGTTATGGTTCATATGGTATGTGTAAATAGTCAACCGTTGATGAAATTTTGTTTATGGCCTGATGATTTGCTTGAAAATACTTGATTAAATATGAAAAATATAACTACTTCAACTGTGTATTGGTAACGCTAATAGAGGCACTATTGCAAAAGTGTTTGTTTACTGGAAACCTATCCAAATTAAGATTTGTGTACTGATTGGTGTTGCATTGGACGACCATGTGAATTCGACTTGGTTCTTTTAATCTTCTGTTTAATTGACGAATATTATATTTGGTGAGTTTAACTTCTTTGGTTAGTAACCTGAAGTCAATTTGTTTCCACGAATATTATATGTGGTGAGTTGAACTTCTTTGGTAACCTGAAGTCAATTTGGTTCCATTAAGGCATATCATGTGAATGGGATATCTGTTTACTTACTATTATGCCAAGCCAGAATTTTGTTGTTGTGGTTATTTGGAACTATATGCTTGCATTATTAGGGCATTCAACTATTGTGTACTACTATGCTGAAATGATTGCATTAATTTAAGAAGATTATTATTTTGTTGTGTTGGATTATAGACGTTGCATAATGATTTGTGTAGTAAACGCATTAAAAACAAGTCGAGATGAAACTGACGAACTACGGTCGTTGCTCGATAAGCTTTTCTGTAGACTAAAGGTTGATTTTTTTGTGCATTCTTGTTGGACTTTATCTGTTTATATTTAGACTTGTTTGGTATGAAAACGTCCTGCAATAAGTATCTATGTATTGATTGGCATCTGCTTGTTGTTGACGATTTTCAGTTTTCCTCTAATGAGAAAAATGATTTGAACATTTTGTGGGTTCTTGGTTTGTTCTATTTAATCAGTATCTTTTCCAAATGATATGTTGATTGTTTAACTGGTTTGTTTTGCAGGCCCTCAAAATCTTGATCCTAGTGATGCAGTTGTACTATCTAATAGGAGTTTGTGTTATGTCTACTGAATGTATGTATCCTGTCGGTGGTTTAAAGCTTCAAAGTGAGTTTGGACATCTAGATTCTCAATGGAAGATTCTCATTAATGAATTGATGGCCGAACCTTGCTTCTCAATTGAGTGAGTTAGTTAGCAATTGAAGACATAAATGGTGAAGTCTGGAAGGTAAAATTCTAGACCGTATGAATAAGTTTGAATTTTTTTAGTTAGGTTTGTAAAAGAATTTCATATTGAGCATTAATTTAGTGTTGAAAATGTCTACTTGTTTGCAGGGGTTGATGGTAAGAAAGGTGGTTAATGTGGATCATTAATGATAAGAGTGCTAGCTACGTGTTTTTCCAATTGAAGAGTCGGGACAATCTTTATAAGCCTACTCCTATCGAAGATGTGAGATTATCTAACAGGCTGTTTATAGGCGAAAAGGTGTTCGAGTTTTTTTTTTTGTTTTCTAATACTAATCAGCTATAGTTTCAGTGACAATTATGCAAAGAATAATAATGAAGAGAACTAACTATACTATGATGAAGATGCAATCTATAATATATGCCACATGAAATTTTCCTAGGTAGAAGAAGAGAAAAAGGAAGAAGAGTCTGGCGATGATGGGGCCTAAGCTGATATAAGTGTTTCCGTTGCTATAACATCAGCACGACCTTTTATATACTCAGAACTAGAAAAATACACTCAATTAGGTAATACATTTCCTTAACTCACTTGAATGCGGCCTAATTCTTATCCACAAGAAATCTTAACCCATTTGTTGTCTCTTTAACCCCAAGATTTCCTGAATGTGTTTTCCATTAGGCCTTTTATTTTGTTGGTACATCATAGGGCTACAGGTTTCTAGACAACTAATACTTTGATTGTTCTTTTAAGGGAGCATCAGACTCATGGAATATGCCAGTGGCATTCATCAGTGTCATTTTTATTCCCTATTTTAGGAAATGTTGCAGAACATGCGGAATTTAAATCCACGATGATTATTGAGATTTTATGTACTTCTTATAATTCTAGAATGCCTCGAAACAAGCAAGTATGCCTCAAATTTATGTTTTGAGGATGTGTATTATCAGTATTTAGAATCATTGTTACAAGCAAAATTATCATTACTCAACAATCAATGCCAGTGTTGCTGAGTGTCACATTAAAAAAACAATGTTCCACCTTCCACTTTTCATGAAAGTAATGGTAGCTTAGTGAATCGAGTATTATTTTGGAATCACTGGGAGAATTTAATGTCAGATTCATAATAGAGTTGAAGATTTTGTTTTGTTTTTGTAGTTCTTCTCTGAAGTTGATGGGAAGCTGGTATTTAAGGATGTCACGTCCGAAATGTATGCATAGTCTTTCAGACAGTCCTAAAAATAAATTGGGTACCTCTTTAAAACTCCCGCATAAAATAAATTGGGTACTACTTTAAAATGCTCGCATAAAATGAAGGGAAAATGAATTGGGTACCTCTTTAAAACACCAGCATAAAATAAATAGGGTACTACTTTAACACGGTCTCATATATTGCAATGGGTATCTTATTTTTCAGGGTACTATAAAATAACAATGGCCGATAATGATGGGTAACTATCAACAGGTATGCTTCGTCAAGTCCAGGAAACCTTATTCAACCAGCGTACTATATATCATACATGTTAATTACTACTGAATCACTCTACATGTTCAATTTTTTAATAATTTTAGTTGTACACTTAACACATTACCGTATACAAAAACATACCTTATTGCCCAATCTATCGTCTTAAATTTAACGGGTAGCGAATATAAAGTGTTTCATACGTGTCTTTCAAATTTAAATCGAAGAAAATTCATTCATTCACAGTAGAACATTATAAAATTGCGATGTTCAACTAAACAATTCATACTTATTATTATCTCTTAAATGAAACAATACATCTCTTGTAGCAGGGCGGGCACAAATGAAACAATACAAGTTCATTAGAACACAGTTTATTCTTCATTTGAGAAATATGTATGTATCTGCAAGCACTCTCACTCAAGCAACTTGGAAACGTTACCATTTGAGTTTTTTTAGCTGCAAGAAGCCTTCTTTAGGCAGGTAAAGAAAACTACCAGGTGTTGGTATGAGAACATCCATATCTTGTCGGAGGCTTTCTAACTGTGTTTTCCGTCGAAAACCACCTGTTCCTACTACAGACCTGAAAGGAACCCCAAATTTTAACGTGGATTGGTGAGCACTTAGTACCTGCAAAACTTAAGGGTGTTATATAAAGTATGGTCAGTCATGGAAGTTGGTGGTACATAAATGGAGCTGAGCAGCTCTCAATTCGGTTTTCGTTTATGTTATTTCCACTAGTAGACAAACGCTACAAGCCTACAACAAGCTTTGAACTTGTAACAGTTTTTACTCAAAACATATCACCACATGTGAAATATTTCAATGCCAGTTTTAGAAGCTAGAATTTACTCTCAAATATCTTAAAAAGAAAATAACTGCTTAAACAAAAACAATTTGATACAAATTTGAGCAGTAATGAAACCCTGATCAATTTGATTATAGGATTAGGGATACGACACTGAACCTGATATCTTTAAATATACCAGCCAATTTTTCTTTGCTACATGAGCCTATGAAAATCCAGTTGGTTTATTGCTCTAAGATGCTTACTAAGATCTTATATTATTGTCGAACATGCATCGGTCGGTCTACATTCTCTCGGGAATTAGATGTGATATGATTTAATACATCAAGCAAATGAAACTTTTTTTTTATGTTTCCGTGATGTCTCGCATATTAAACTAAGTAAACACGAACAGAAACCTATTGAAGCACGATTACGATTCAAACTATCTAATAACTCAAAATATCCTTGTAAAGAAGTATAAAAACTGGAACAATAATGCACTTGTTTTTGTAATTTTGTGAAGAAATTATCCATTAAGTTGCACTTGCAAAGTTTCACTACAAGTCATGTTGTCCAACAGTAATTAACATTCTCATAGAGCTATTACAAATTGGTGTGATGTAACATCAGTATGAGGCATGATATCAATTATTTGCCACCAAGGAATGAAAAGAAAGGTGTAGAAAGTAAGCTAAGGACTTACTTGAGAACCCAACTCAGCAGTTGGTACCAGTATTACTATCGTGGACTTCATGGAGAATATTCACCAAGTCCTTGTAGCTCTTATTGCCGGAGTTGTTATAACACTGCTATAATGCAAGTTTTTCTCTCACTAACAGGCGCAAAACCATGGCCTACAATTATGTGAAATACGATACAAGTGGTCAGAAATCGGAAGCATTGACAGGAAAAAAAAAAGAACTATAAAGTAGTTTCATTTAGATAGTAAATGAGAAAAATCCGAAAATATGAAATTATTCCATCAATGGTAAAACCTAACAACTGGTTTCATAAAAGAAATAAACACAAAGGAGAAAGCAATTTAGATCACTATCTTCATGGTTCCAAACAAATTTATCATACAGTACTTGGAAAATGCATAAGTTTAACTAATAATCCCAAATTTTATTACTAGCAGGAACAAATAATTGAAATTGGTATTTAATTCCTATATGAGAGGAAAAATTATCATTACATGGATGGATGCTCCCAATCACTGGGACAAGCCAAATCATGCTCTGATGACATACCGCCGGCCTAACTAACGTTTCAGGCATATTTAGAAAAGTGATATCATACGGTGATACCTTCTAAGCAAGATCTTCCCCACATAGTTTCTGCAAAAAAAATTACCTGCCGAAGAAGAAGAAGATAACTGAGGGAGAATAAAGGGAGATCGAGGAAGAAAAAGAGTTTTATTCGAGTTCAAATTTATGGGTATGGTTTTTTAATTAACTCTACTCGTATCAACATAGGTTAGGTTAACCCTTTAAGGACATTTCAGACATTTCATCACAGATCACTTCCAACTAGGGTTGACCAGCTTCACTCAGTCCGTCAATATAGGTTGACTGATACCTTGTCCTTCTATAGGGTTTGAACGAAACCTTAGGATTTCTACGAGGATTGCTTTATAATCAAACACCATAAAATTTGATTTATTCACATAACTCTTTCGACAACATGTGGAAAAATAACATTAGTGGCGCACCAAATTATAACCAATTTGTCCACCAATCACACAAATATTGAAGATTTATGGAATCACTAATTTTGTGTATTTTCCAATGGATAATGGTGGATTATAAACTTTCTTAACTACTCACCATCATTCACCGTCACTACTTCTTCCACCACAAACCAGGGGCGGAGCCAGGATTGTGAGGAGAGGGGGAGAAAAAAATTCTTGGCAAGTTGGATACATGTGAAAATGTACTTTGTATCCCATTTTACGATAAAAGAACAAAAATAAATATAATTGTACTTGTACTTGGCTCTTCCCTTAACCACCACTAATATTTCGGCCTCTACCTCTTCTACTACTCATTATCGCAGAAAATGTCTATTGATATTATTTATCAAAATTACTTATTAATAGAAATAAATATTTTAATTAATTAAGAAAACATTTATAATTAAAAAATAATTAGTCATTTATTATGAGCAATTAGTGAAACACTAATTAATAAAACACTTTATAATGAATAGATTATTTATTATGTGCAATTAGTGAAACACTAATTAATAAAGTAATTATGGTATTTGAGTTGAACAAACCACCATTGTTGATTTATATTTTCTATCAATTCCAACCAAGGTGGAACACTGGTTAGAGGCCACTCTTATGACACAATATGTCATGAGTTCGAACCTCCCTGTTATAATTTTTGAATTTCCATATCTTGACTTGAGTATTCATTTTTCATTCATAATATTGGAATTAATGCCACACGTGCGAGATGTAGGGGGTGGTCTGAGGAACCACAAACCTTGATTTATATTTATCTGGACAAATCCTGACCACCACTAACAAAGACAAACTTATCATAGCTATGTTTTATACTAATGATATATATATATATATATAAAAGATAAGATTACTATGATAATGTTACTATAAGATAAGATAAGATAAGATTACTAAAATAAGATAAGATAAGATAAGATTACTAAAATATCAACTCGGGTGCTCCATATTTTTGTGAGATAATGTTAGTCGTCGAGATATTCTCCAAATATTCATATCAAACGACTAATATGAGCCTGTTAAAACCTGTGAAAAAAAATCCCATATCAATAGATCATGCCTCTATATATAAGAAAACATGTAACACAGGTTCAAACTTGTAACACATTTCCCGGTAAAACTGATACCATTGTCTTTTAACCGAATCAATAGTAGTTCTATATTTCTCTAAATCGAGTCGAAACATTCCTAAATAACATCAATGACACATACCATGGTTTCAGGCTATTTCTGAATGATAAACTTGAATCATGATTTTGATTCCGAATAATAAATTGTCCTCAACCGAAATTCATCGAGTATGAAAAATGTTCATTAATCTTAGTCATTATATTTTGAGAAATTCTTTAACTAGATAATTAGTTCTCGACTCGAAATTCTTGTCTATGCATAATAGTCTGATTAGTTATGCGGCATCGTCTCAAATGATAGAAAGTGAATATAACTTGAGATATAGGTGGTTCAATCTTCACTTACCTTTTGTTAATGATGTTATCTAAAAGCTTCAGTTGATCTTCGCCTTAAAACGGTAAAGCGCAATGATGACTGTGGTGATACACTATTTCTTAACTACATTTATACCCTAGTCTGAGACTTAACTAAATATAGACTAGAAATCAAGATATAGTTTTGAAAACTAAATTTGACAATAAGCATGAGATAGCAACACTTGTGAGTTCGACCGAGCAATACTCTAACACTTATGCAAATGTACTATGTCATAAAGAGCAAATGTTAATCGAGGATAATGCTATATTAAGGCAAACAAACATAGTGTGAGGTGGGAAAGCAAGCATACCCAGTTATAGGCCTAGAACTATCGATTTGAAAATTAATCTATTAAGAATAGAATATATAGGAAAAACTAAGAATTCATGGAGCACATCATACCAAGAAAAGAATCCAAATCCTTACAGCTTATTACTAATCATGGGGAAAACAGAGTGTTGCAAAATACAGAAAATCCAAGGTTGCATTGTAGTCCGAAGAAAAGTAACAATCTAGATAGAAATAAAACGGGTAGAGCAAACATTAACAATTCCTTAACAAAAAACAACTCATTAAAGTTAAGTAAAACAATGAATCAACTGGAAAAGTAAAGTCAAACATGATCAATAAACTACCATTAGATAAATACAAGCAACCAAGGTAGATAATCGATTAACCATCTGAGAAAACAAACATGTCATATCCGTAAAAAAAAAGCAGAAAGACATCACAATAACCACTAGGGACTACCAAAAAAGATCAAATTGGAAACTAGTAGTAAATAACTGATGATACCATTCATATATGCTTCATAAGATGCTTACAAGATCATGAATCCATTGAAGGATATCTACTCCATTAGCTTCATAATATCTAGTTTTCTTGATTAATCAAATAATAGATTCTCCATTAAAATACAATAACTTAATGAAGTTAGGTTTCTTAAGTTTAAATAGATAAAGCAGTAACACAGTGTCTAGCCTCCGCATGTGCCCAGTGGTGCTAAATCCCTAGATTGTCCAATCCTCCTATTTTTTTGCACAATGTCCCTTTTAGATGTTGCTTCGTCGTTCCCATTAAATTTAAATTTTTCTCGAGGGATATATCAGGTCCTCTGGTTTTTGTCCAACATTACATCTCCCTGCCCTTCTATCCTCAGGAAGTTTGAGAACATGTTATCTCTCTGGTCTCTTTAATTAATGCTCTTCATAGGCCTCTGCCTTATAGTCAGCCTTTGGTTTTTGCACTCTTGTTGTGCTAGACACCTTGTAAGTACTCCATCTTATTCCGGAATATGGATTTTCTCTTGTTGAAATTTTAATGACTTTTATTTCTACAACTATATATATATTTACTAGGTATCACCCGGCCTGCTTCCGGAGCTCAACCTCTTTGATTATTTGGTATGTTTTTTTAAGACCTATTGTTTCTATTGTAACTTGAAACACTTAATTAATATGATTAAATATATGTTATAAAAAAATATAATTCTTAAATACCAATTGTTGCAATATTGTTTAGAAGGCACGCCATGGATACATTTCTAAATATAATCTTCCCATAAGTATGGAGCAAGCCGTACTACAAGTTTTCATTAATCATGTTTGAGTGTTTGCTTACATGTGTAAGTTATAATTCACTACAACTACTTAACTAAAAGTTGTTATTGGTATATTATCTATCTATGTAATGAAACGCTAAAATATCTACTAAGTTTGAGGATTATGCAAATGCAGATGTTCGACAAGGTTACTTTTGTAGATGTACTATGACATAAGTCAATAGAAAATGTTAACTGAGGATAATGTTATATTAAGGCAAACATGCATAGTAGGAGGTGATCATTCATAAATAATCACATAGGAAAGGAATCCTAGAAGTATCAACTTGAAAATTAATCTATCAAGGATAAAACATTTAGGCAAAATTAAAAGTTCATGAAGCACATCATATCTAGAAAACGATCCAAATCCTTACAGCCCATTACTAATTATGGGAAAAACAGAGTGTTGCAAAATACAGGATAGCCAAAGTTTTGGTGCAATCCAAAGAAAAGTAACAATTTTTTTAGAAAGAAAGAAAACAAGTAAAGCAAACATTAACAAATCTATAACAAAGAACCAACATATTAAAAATTAAGGAAAGCAACGAATCAGTTGGAAAAGTGAAGTAGCAAACTACCATTGGATGAATAGAAACAACCAAGGAAAATAATTGAGTAACCATCTAAGCAAATGATGGTTATTTTCAATGATGTTGTAGTAAAAGGTTCGTAGAGACTTGTGAAGGAAGATTTTTTAGACTTAATTTTTTTAAATAAAAATAACAAACTCAATTAAAAAGTGTTGTAAAATATAAATATGGAGATACCTGGGCTAGGATTCCATCAATTTCCACATTCATATGGTTCATATATCAATTCTAAACAATAAAAGCTCAAATGATAAAGTTTTATTGACTCTAGTTCATTGCCTCAGGTAGATTTCTAAATAAATGGGTGTAAAACTAAAGCATGGGACATCAAAACATCTAAGCTAAGTATGACCCATCAATTGTAATCACAACCATTCAATGAAACTCATAAATCAATTGAATAACAATGCAAATAGTCATAACAAGAATTGATATAATTACCACATTTGTGAAACTTGGCTTCCTCTGTCGCCCTAGAGGATGGGTTTAGCTTCTCATCATGAAAAAACACTCAAAATTTGATTTCATTGCTCAAAAGGTGCTTACCACTACACCAAATCCTGGATTTAGCAACATATCAATTTCGGGGGTTTGCAACGGATATAGACGTTGCACACTGTGCAACGTCTATATCCGCTGCTCAAATCAGCTATAGGAATTTAATATATATGAAATTAATGGAGCAACGTTTTTGTATATTGTTGAAACGTTTTAAAACGTTGTACATGAATGGCATTTTTGTAATATTAGTAGTCTTAATATTTAATACAGATTTTCTTTTTCTTTTAAGAAAATCTTAAAATTAATTCACCCAAATTATTCCCTCTCATATTTTTTCATCAAAATTATTCTCCCTCCCAATTTTCCCTCCCAAACTTGAATCACCAAAAAAATTCCCCCTCAATTTTCCCTCTAATTCCACACACCAACTTCACCAATAATATTTTCAGACAAATTTATTACTGCTTTTTTTTCTTTTTTTTTCCAAAAAAAAATATTATCTCTGTTTGGCCTCATATTTCTCCCTAGCTCTTTCTCTCTCCATCGTTTTTCAGAGTTTTTTCCTTAGAGAAAACCTCTGTCAGTTCTTCTCTGAAAACCAAACCATCCTTCAGAATCACGAAGGAATAAACCGAATCCCAAATCTCGATCGATCGATTCTCTAAAACCCAGAATTTAAAACCTTAACCAAAACCCAAATCTCGATCTATTTTCTAAAATCTTAAAAAAATCCTAAACCTAGAAAATCAAATTTGTTTCTAAAATCGGAAAAGAATTCATCTGATAAGTTGATTATCATCAGGTATAAACTATTATCTGCTACTACTGTTATTTAATATATATTTTTTTGTTTTCTTTTGATCTATTGTTTTGATTTTGTTAGTTTTTGTTTTGATCTCTGTGAAGTTGGAGTTTTACTTCGTTTATAGGTTTTGGTAAAATTTGAAGGCATGGGTTTGTTTTTCTTTCAGTTTAGTGGCCTTTTAAGGTTGTTTTGATGTTAAAACTCCTGTAGAAGTGAATGATTTGCATACAGAGTCGAGTTATGGCTTTGAGGTGGATTTTGCATCATCTGTTGCTATTTTAGGAGTTTATTCATCTGTATTTAAAACCTGTGAGGAGCACCATCGTGAATCCATGATGAATGTTGGACGGGTGTTTGAATGGTTGCGTAGCCTGAGAAAATGTGGAATTAGATTATATTATTGTGATTTTATTTCAGGTACATACCCACCGAAGTTCTTTTTGATCTTCTTTGTCTAGAGCCAGAAAGGCCTTGGAATTTGACGGTCAGACATTCTATTTGGCTTGATTGGATTTTGTATCTTAAAGTGTCTTTTCTGCAAAGCAACTGAACAGTTGGTGTTAACAGGTCCATTTTAGAGGATACACAGGAGATATTTTAAGCCCCTGCGAAGGTAAACACAGTGTAAAGTTGGGTTACATTAATTCATTGAAAGAGGTTAGGGTATTGTGCGGTTTATTTTGTTTGAGATTTTCGTGGTTATGCATCTTCAGAATATTTTTATCTGTTTTGTACACTTTGCTGATCTTGTTTCTTAACTAGATTTTTTTATCGTCCCATTAGGTAGTAGCTCTGAGAAAATATGTACTAACGTATGCATTATAGTAGCCCAGTAGTTCTTAACTTCCTACCCAGTAATTATTATCTTTAGTATTGAGATGCTTTGGCATCCATTGGGCGTATATAATTTCATAAGTTGGCATCTCTGCATATGGCTCCTTCTTATGAATGAAAACCAACATCTTCTTTTATTCATCTTAGGCACCATCTTGCCCATTTGCTTTCAAAGGAAGCGCAAAAAGAGTTACAAGGATGCAAGATAAATGGTGCTCTGGTTATCCATGTGACGCCCCGGTTTTCGAAACCCGGAGTGCCACTTGGATACCATAGCCGAGGCCCGGCTACTAAGCCCAGTCTCTTTAAGTAAATTATTTGGGCTTAATTAGTTATGTCCATTTTAAATATTTTGTCGCATCAGAATACTCAGAAATTCATTTAGGAAAATCTGTAATTTTCACAAAATGTCCCTTACGATGTTTTACATTTGTTACAAAAAGAATCATATCAAAACTTATTGGGAATTTAAAATGATAAACAGTCAACTCAATATCAAAAAATATTTTACAACTTTAAATATAAAACTAATTAAATCTTTGAACTAGAATTTTACGCTAAAACAACAATATTAAGGATCTAAAATTATTCTCTAGGCTCCACGTTGATCAACTCCTTGTCATGCATCAAATCTGGAATTTTTGTCATAATACGACGTGAGTTGTGACACTCAGTAGGCAATATTTTTCAATCCCTTTCAAAAACATCTAGCATGGTTAACTACACATGGAAACACCTCATCCATAAACAATAACAATTTCAATCAATCCGCTCGCCCCAGGGAGCCCCACGTGGGTTTAGGAAACAAAAGCGTTCCCAAGGATATCTCGTATCCCGTCAAAAAATATAATACAACAATAAATTCAATCAATCCGCTCGCCCCAGGGAGCCCCACGTGGGTTTAGGAAACAAAAACCGTTTCCAAGGATATCTCGTATCCCGTCATAAATAATCTTTAAGAATTACAATCTATGGACCGCAGCCCAACATTCATAATCATTCTCACAACATCGATTATCATTCATAAAAACTTGTAAATATGAATTTAATTAAAAGAAACTTAAATAAAAGAAGAGTTTTAGATTGTGTTGCGCCTACCTCGAATCGCAATCCAAAAACTATCAACAATTCAAGGAAGAGCTTTATCACTGAAGAAATCGTCTTTGATATAAACTAAAAGAATCTCTAGCTATTTCTACTAATTTAGATTTTAGTTTCCATTATATCATTCACGACTACAAAAGAATAATGGAAGGTAGAAGAAAAGGTTGGCTAGGTTACTCTTTTCTTTTCAGTATAAGATATATATATATATACTCACAACCTAAAACGAGCTCCACCTAACCCCATGTTTAAAAGTTTTGGTCAAGATAAGGATCTAATAATTATGTCCTTCAAAGTGGTGCTAATAATTTATGTCTACCACTACAACCTTCCTTTAATTTCTTTCTCTCTCCAACATAATTCTTACATTTTATTCTTTATTAAAGCAAACAGTATTATAAAGAAAAGTATTTCATAGTATTCCACAAAAAACCAAAAAGAATTCAAATTTGAACATAACAAGTTATTAATATCTATTATTTCTTAAACTTTCATTATTAAAATAACTACTTTAAGTAACAAAAAGGATTCTTTGTCTACCACTAAGAATTCTTTAATCTAATAAAAAAAAAAGAATTAATAACAACTACTTTCAACAATTAAAGGAATTCTTTGTCTCCCACTAAGAATTCTTTAATCTAAAGAAGAAAAAAAAACATTAATAACAACTAATTTCAATATTCAAAAGAATTCTTTGTCTCCAACTAAGAATTCTTTAATCTAAAGAAAAAGAAAGAAAAAAACATTAATAACAACTAATTTCTATAATCAAAAGAATTCTTTGTCTCCCACTAAGAATTCTTTAATCTAAAGAAAAAGAAAGAAAAAGCATTAACAACAACTATTTTCATCAATCAAAAGAAAAAAGGAATTAACAACAACTATTTTCATCAATCAAAAAAAAAGGAATTAACAACAACTATTTTCATCAATCAAAAGAATTCTTTTGTTCTTGGCTCAATTCATCTACTTCCAATAACACTTGAATTTTATATTACATGTTTCATAATGATTACTCAATCCGATCGTCTTAAAATTTCAGGGAAGCATTTCTAACATATGTGTCTATGTCATATACAATTTTTACAAAAATCCAACGGTTCAAATGAGAGTTATTGATTTTATAGGATCATTCTAAAAATTTGGACTGATTGCATAATTTTACCAAAATATTCATAATAATTCAAAATTTAGCAAACTCAACGCATAATTAAAGATAAGACATAAATTCACAACTTTTATCAAGATCTAAAATCGTTTTGATATCATAAAGATTACCTAAACACAGTCAAGAATAGACAAAGCGAAAATGTACAGAAATTTCAGAAATCAACATCCAAGTTCAAACAAACATTTAACGGTGAATCTGTGGTGAAGTATTCTCAAAATTTAACTAGAGATACCTAAGCATGTTATATATCAATATTAAAAGGCCGATCATCAATTAGCTTCATAGTTTTAAATCAATAATTTACTGAGAACTAATTATACAAATTCAAAATCAAGTATAACAAAAACATAAAGAGAAAGGGGATCTAGCATTATACCTCAATTGCTTAAAAAAAAAACTCCTCCTGATTCTCCACTGATTTTCCATGGTTTTCCTCTCTAAAATAAATCCTATCTTCATCTCCTTCTTCTCCCTAGTTTTTAGTTTTCTCTCTCTAAAACTTCTTTTATAAAATTATAAAACCTTAATAACATTACTAAGGAATAACAATGAATTTGGGTGGCTCTATTTTCACCCTAACTTGTAGCCTTTCTTGTTCCATCCACCCACCTAAGGCTAAGGCTAAGGCTAAGGAACAACAATCTAAGCACAAGGTTAACCAATCCAGGTATAACCCGACCCGAAACAGTAGCTAAAAAAAAAATACAGGGTATTACATTCTACCACCCTTAAAAGAAATTTCGTCACGAAATTTAGAAGTTACCTTGGAAAATCTCAGGGTATTACGACGAGACATGTCCTGAATGAAGGACATTAAATCATAAGTATCACAGAGAGAATTGTCTATGCAAAAGGAGTGCAACCTATTATGCATTCTACCAAAACAAAATCAACAATTGCTGCAAGCAATTCACATACAAGCGCATACACACATTGACTTATTCAGAAACTAGCCTGCCCAAAGGATCAGACTCGCTCTGATACCAAATTGTGACGTCCTGGTTTTCGAAACCTGGAGTGCCACTTGGATACCATAGCCGAGGCCCGGCTACTAAGCCCAGTCTCTTTAAGTAATTTATTTGGGCTTAATTAATTTTGTCAGTTTTAAAGATTTTGTCGCAGCGGAATACTCAGAAAATCATTTAGGAAAATCTGTAATTTTCACAAAATGTCCCTTACGATGTTTTACATTTGTTAACCTATCAAAAACTTATTGGGAATTTAAAATGATAAACAGTCAACTCAATATCAAACAATATTTTACAGCTTTAAATATAAAACTAATTACATCTTTGAACTAGAATTTTACGCTAAAACAACAATATTAAGGATCTAAAATTATTCTCTAGGCTCCACGTTGATCAACTCCTTGTCATGCATCAAATCTGGAATTTTTGTCATAATACGACGTGAGTTGTGACACTCAGTAGGCAAAGAAGCAACAAAACATTTTATGCAATATTTTTCAATCCATTTCAAAAACATTTAGCATGGTTAACTACACATGGAAACACCTCATCCATAAACAATAACAATTTCAATCAATCCGCTCGCCCCAGGGAGCCCCACGTGGGTTTAGGAAACAAAAGCGTTCCCAAGGATATCTCGTATCCCGTCAAAAAATATAATACAACAATAAATTCAATCAATCCGCTTGCCCCAGGGAGCCCCACGTGGGTTTAGAAAACAAAAACTGTTTCCAAGGATATCTCGTATCCCGTCATAAATAATCTTTAAGAATCACAATCTATGGACCGCAGCCCAACATTCATAATCATTCTCACAACATCGATTATCATTCATAAAAACTTGTAAATATGAATTTAATTAAAAGAAACTTAAATAAAAGAAGAGTTTTAGATTGTGTTGCGCCTACCTCGAATCGCAATCCAAAAACTATCAATAATACACGGAAGAGCTTTATCACCGAAGAAATCGTCTTTGATATAAACTAAAAGAATCTCTAGCTATTTCTACTAATCTAAATTTTAGTTTCCATTATATTATTCACGACTACAAAAGAATAATGGAAGGCAGAAGAAAAGGTTGGCTAGGTTACTCTTTTCTTTTCAGTATAATATATATATACTCACAACCTAAAACGAGCTTCACCTAACCCCATGTTTAAAAGTTTTGGTCAAGATAAGGATCTAATAATTATGTCCTTCAAAGTGGTGCTAATAATTTATGTCTACCACTACCACCTTCCTTTAATTTCTTTCTCTCTCCAACATTATTCTTCCCTTTTATTCTTTATTAAAGCAAACAGTACTATAAAGAAAAGTATTTCATAGGATTCCACCAAAAACCAAAAAGAATTCAAATTTGAACATAACAAGTTATTAATATTTATTATTTCTTAAACTTTCATTATTAATATAACTACTTTAAATAACAAAAAGAATTCTTTGTCTAACACTAAGAATTTTTTAATCTAATAAAAAAAGAAAAGAATTAATAACAACTACTTTCAATAATCAAAGGAATTCTTTGTCTCCCACTAAGAATTCTTTAATCTAAAGAAGAAGAAAAAGCATTAATAACAACTAATTTCAATAATCAAAAGAATTCTTTGTCTCCCACTAAGAATTCTTTAATATAAAGAAAAAAAGAAAGAAAAAACATTAATAACAACTAATTTCAATAATTAAAAGAATTATTTGTCTCCCACTAAGAATTCTTTAATCTAAAGAAAAAGAAAGAAAAAGCATTAACAACAACTATTTTCATCAATCAAAAGAAAAAAGGAATTAACAACAACTATTTTCATCAATCAAAAGAATTCTTTTGTTCTTGGCTCAATTCATCTACTTCCAATAACAACTAGAATTTTTATATTACATGTTTCATAATGATTTCTCAATCCGATCGTCTTCAAATTTTGGGGAAGCAGTTCTAACATATGTGTCTATGTCATATACAATTTTTACGAAAACCTAACGGTTCAAATGAGAGTTATTGATTTAATACGATCATTCTAAAAATTTGGACAGATTGCATCATTTTACCAAAATATTCATTGTAAATTCATAATAATTCAAAATTTAGCAAACTCAACGCACGATTAAAGATAAGACATAAATGCACAACTTTTATCAAGATCTAAAATCGTTTTGATATCATAAAGATTACCTAAACACAGTCAAGAACAGACAAATCGAAAATGTACAGAAATTTCAGAAATCAACATCCAAGTTCAAACAAACATGTAACGGTGAATCTGTGGTGAAGTATTCTCAAAATTTAACTAGAGATACCTAAGCATGTTATCTATCAATATTAATAGGCCGATCATCAATTAGCTTCATAGTTTTAAATCAATAATTTACTAAGAACTAGTTATACAAATTCAAAATCAAGTATAACAAAAACATAAAGAGAAAGGGGATCTAGCATTATACCTCAATTGCTTAAAAAAAAAACTCCTCCTGATTCTCCACTGATTTTCCATGGTTTTCCTCTCTAAAATAAATCCTAGCTTCATCTCCTTCTTCTCCCTAGTTTTTAGTTTTCTCTCTCTAAAACTTCTTTTATAAAATTATAAAACCTTAATAACATTACTAAGGAATAACAATGAATTTGGGTGGCTCTATTTTCACCCTAACTTGTAGCCTTTCTTGTTCCATCCACCCACCTAAGGCTAAGGCTAAGGCTAATGAACAACAATCTAAGCACAAGGTTAACCAATCCAGGTATAACCCGACCCGAAACAGTAGCTAAAAAAAATACAGGGTATTACATTCTACCACCCTTAAAAGAAATTTCGTCACGAAATTTAGAAGTTGCCCTGGAAAATCTCAGGGTATTACGACGAGACATGTCCTGAATGAAGGACATTAAATCATAAGTATCACAGAGAGAATTGTCTATGCAAAAGGAGTGCAACTTATTATGCATTCTACCAAAACAAAATCAACAATTGCTGCAAGCAATTCACATACACACATTGACTTATTCAGAAACTAGCCTGCCCAAAGTATCAGACTCGCTCTGATACAATATTGTAACGCCCCGTTTTTCGAAACCCGGAGTGCCGCTTGGATACCATAGCCGAGGGCCGGCTACTAAGCCCAGTCTCTTTAAGTAAATTACTTGGGCTTAATTAATTATGTCCGTTTTAAAGATTTTGTCGCAGCGGTATACTCAAAAATTCATTTAGGAAAATCTGTAATTTTCACAAAATGTCCCTTACGATGTTTTACATTTGTTACAAAAAGAATCATATCAAAACTTATTGGGAATTTAAAATGATAAACAGTCAACTCAATATCAAATAATATTTTACAGCTTTAAATATAAAACTAATTACATCTTTGAACTAGAATTTTACGCTAAAACAACAATATTAAGGATCTAAAATTATTCTCTAGGATCCACGTTGATCAACTCCTTGTCATGCATCAAATATGGAATTTTTGTCATAATACGACGTGAGTTGTGACACTCAGTAGACAAAGAAGCAACAAAACATTTTATGCAATATTTTTCAATCCCTTTCAAAAACATCTAGCATGGTTAACTACACATGGAAACACCTCATCCATAAACAATAACAATTTCAATCAATCCGCCTGTAGAGAGCCCCACGGGTTTAGGAAACAAAAGCGTTCACAAGGATAATCCCGTCAAAAAATATAATACAATAATAAATTCAATCAATTGGGTTTAGGAAACAAAAACCGTTTCCAAGGATATCTTGTATCCCTTCATAAATAATCTTTAAGAATCACAATCTATGGACCGCAGCCCAACATTCATAATCATTCTCACAACATCGATTATCATTCATAAAAACTTGTAAATATGAATTTAATTAAAAGAAACTTAAATAAAAGAAGAGTTTTAGATTGTGTTGCGCCTACCTCGAATCGCAATCCAAAAACTATCAATAATACAAGGAAGAGCTTTATCACCGAAGAAATTGTCTTTGATATAAACTAAAAGAATCTCTAGCTATTTCTACTAATCTAGATTTTAGTTTCCATTATATCATTCACGACTACAAAAGAATAATGGAAGGTAGAAGAAAAGGTTGGCTAGGTTACTCTTTTCTTTTCAGTATAAGATATATATATATTTACTCACAACCTAAAACGAGCTCCACCTAACCCCATGTTTAAAAGTTTTGGTCAAGATAAGGATCTAATAATTATGTCCTTCAAAGTGGTTCTAATAATTTATGTTTACCACTACCACCTTCCTTTAATTTCTTTCTCTCTCCAACATAATTCTTCCCTTTTATTCTTTATTAAAGCAAACAGTACTATAAAGAAAAAGTATTTCATAAGATTCCACCAAAAACCAAAAAGAATTCAAATTTGAACATAACAAGTTATTAATATTTATTATTTCTTAAACTTTCATTATTAAAATAACTACTTTAAATAACAAAAAGAATTCTTTATCTAACACTAAGAATTTTTTAATCTAATAAAAAAAGAAAAGAATTAATAACAACTACTTTCAACAATCAAAGGAATTCTTTGTCTCCCACTAATAATTCTTTAATCTAAAGAAGAAAAAAAAGCATTAATAACAACTAATTTCAATAATCAAAAGAATTCTTTGTCTCCCACTAAGAATTATTTAATCTAAAGAAAAAAAGAAAGAAAAAGCATTAATAACAACTAATTTCAATAATCAAATGAATTATTTGTCTCCCACTAAGAATTCTTTAATCTAAAGAAAAAGAAAGAAAAAGCATTAACAACAACTATTTTCATCAATCAAAAGAATTCTTTTGTTCTTGGCTCAATTCATCTACTTCCAATAACAACTAGAATTTTATATTACATGTTTCATAATGATTTCTCAATCCGATCGTCTTCAAATTTCGGGGAAGCTGTTCTAAAATATGTGTCTATGTCATATACAATTTTTATGAAAACCCAACGGTTCAAATGAGAGTTATTGATTTAATACGATCATTCTAAAAATTTGGACAGATTGCATCATTTTACCAAAAATTCACTGTAAATTCATAATAATTCGAAATTTAGCAAACTCAACGCACAATTAAAGATAAGACATAAATACACAACTTTTATCAAGATCTTAAATCGTTTTCATATCATCAAGATTACCTAAACACAGTCAAGAACAGACAAAGCGAAAATGTACAGAAATTTCTGAAATCAACATCCAAGTTCAAACAAACATTTAACGGTGAATCTGTGGTGATGTATTCTCAAATTTAACTAGAGATACCTAAGAATGTTATATATCAATATTAAAAGGCCGATCATCAATTATCTTCATAGTTTTAAATCAATAATTTACTGAGAACTAGTTATACAAATTCAAAATCAAGTATAACAAAAACATAAAGAGAAAGGGGATCTAGCATTATACCTCAATTGCTTAAAAAAAAAACTCCTCTTGATTCTCCACTGATTTTCCATGGTTTTCCTCTCTAAAATAAATCCTAGCTTCATCTCCTTCTTCTCCCTAGTTTTTAGTTTTCTCTCTCTAAAACTTCTTTTCTAAAATTATAAAACCTTAATAACATTACTAAGGAATAATAATGAATTTGGGTGGCTTTATTTTCACCCTAACTTGTAGCCTTTCTTGTTCCATCCACCCACCTAAGGCTAAGGCTAAGGCTAATGAACAACAATCTAAGCACAAGGTTAACCAATCCAGGTATAACCCGACCCGAGACCCGAAACAGTAGCTAAAAAAAAAGGGTATTACAATCCATTGGAGGAATTAATTAAAGTTAGAGTTGTTAGAGTAGAAATGTAGTAAAGCTAGATTCACTCTGCATTGACCTACGAAAATAGAAGGGACTTAAATGCCAAAGACTTTTTATGCCAGTCATCATGGAGATAGGTGGGCGGGCATGTCTAAAACTTGGTTGTGAATGGATTGAGACTTATGTAAGTTTCACATATCTATCACTCATATCTCCAAGTTGACCTTATAGAAATCTAGAAAGTATATCCGTAATATGTAGTCATGAGTCCATAAATGCGGAAGCATCACTCTTTAAGTTACAAGTTTGGAAATATTGCACTGGGATAGATAACTTGCACATGTTAGCTCAGCTATGTACGTTGCAAACTTGTCCATGCTTCTTAGGCTTTCTTGTTTGACTCGAAAAATTGAAGGTGCAATCTGTTTTGCATATAAATTGAAAATCATCAACTTTGTAACTTCTGTTATTTTAAGAACGAAGATTCCCTAGGACTGATTTTATTGTTGCTTAACTATCTTATTCTTTTTTATTTGGTTCGTAGATGGTTGCAATGAAGCAGAATTTGGAATGCCAAAGTGTGTTGGATTTGGTGGACCATTTTACAGATCATATTTTGAGGTATTCATATATTTTTTTACGACTTCAGCACATGATAAAGATATGCACACACACACGTATATGTATACTGTTCTCGGAGGAAACCCACACTTTTTTGTTCTACTCTGCATTCTTAATGTGGTTGAACAAACCCACACTTTCTACTGGTCATTCATAATATATTAGGGCCTCTAAATAACTGTAAAAATAAGCAGTTTCTTACCAATATCAATAGTGGATAAACAAATGAATTATGTATGTGCCTAGGTAGTCTGGTCTTTCTTCAGATACTCGTATTTACAGGCCTAGCTAGTAGTTGGTTGAGTCATTGTTTTCCTATTCAGTATAGGATGGGAGTTCTCTGGCGGAAGAATATGACGGGTAAATAGTTATCCATGTCTACATCATCATAAATCTGTAACCTTAATGACTCCACTGCATCTTGTTAAATCAAATGCTCTGACTGCATTCATACTGAGCCTCCAATTTTTTGTATGCATGATTACACAATTGGGTTATCAGTTACATCAACTTCAATTGGATTATAATTATGTATTGTACTCTTCAGGATTACACAACTGGGTTATCAGTTACACCATTGGTAGTGCTGGAATCAAAGAGGACTTCTAATCATAAAAGATACATGTTATAAGAAAACTGAAGGTTAGTATTCTTATCAACTAACTTCCATGTTTTCAAATTAAGAAACTTGGGTTCTTGGCCAAAGTTCATATTTAATCTTTGATTCAATGAAACAATTGTAAGGTTTATTACAATTGATATAACAGATACAAGTGATATGAATAGGTCTTGATGGATTAGCTGTTTATGAGATTCTATATGAAAATTTGGGCCTTCTAGTTGATCTACAATATACATTCAGGTGCAGAATTCTGCCGGAATTACAACCGGAATTTATTTATTTTTACCGGTAAAAATATTTGCAACGGATATAATCGTTGCACAAATAAGTGGAAGTGTTGCCTAAATAAATAAAAACGTTGCTCAAATTCAAATATCCATTGCTCCAATTAAGAAAATAAACGTTGCTCAACCGCTTGAGCAACATTTATAAACGTTATTTTATTTAATTTGAGCAACGTTTTTTGACGTTGCATAATAATTTGCTACGCCATATTAGCAACGGATATTGACTTTGCTTAAATTCACTGCAATGCCTATATCCGTGGAAAATTGGCTGTTTTGGTGTAGTGTACAAGGATGAAAATATATGAAAACGGAAATTTGTAACGATTATAATTGTTGCAAATGATATTGTTACAGAACGATATAAAAAAAACTGTAGCGGTTACTGTTCAGCTATTGATGTGAAACTGTTGCTAAGCCTGAGAATAAATGACAGTTTTTAACGACTGTCCCTAACCGTCTGTTCTTCGTGTTTTTGATGATCACAGCAGCAGAAAAAATATTCTCTGCAACTCTCGATTTCGCTATGTTCTTCTTCCCCAAACACTCCTAATTCTCTCCGTCCTTCTACTCGACCCTAGAAACTTTTTTATATCGAACAACAACAATAAATCTCGTTCATTCATTCCCAATAATCCTCCATTACTCGGCATTGAAGAAAAATATACTCGGGAATATTTTATTTCCATTCTTGTTTCTCATATGTGCAATTGTTGTAGACACACTCCAACACACTCTATTACACGTCCAAGGGTGAGTCAACATGCTGTAGACACGCTCCAACGTTCCAAAACAAATCCAACAAAATCACGTGTGTCACTTTTGTACGTGAATTTTTTTTCAAAATACGCAACTCCCTGAGTGATCCAAAATGAAGTTCCAGCCAATTCTAATCCAAAATATTGATCATACCATTCCTGTTGAGCTTAATCAAGACGTCCCATGCAGTTTTAGCCATTGAGTCCTTCTAAAACACCCCCAAAATAAGAACCATAATTCTGCCATTCACACACCGTTTTCCCGCCAAAAACATTCAAACCGTGGAGAAGAAAGGGTTTCCCCCTATCCAGAGTTGGGGTGGGAATAGTAGGTTCCTTGAGGGGCTCTCTGGGGGTGTCCTTATCCAAAATGAGGGTGCCTTTAGTACATTTCTCTGGGGGTCCAAATAACACTTTTTAAGCAACTTTTTCACTCAAGTGTATTTCTCCAAAAATACCTACACAAACATAAAAACACCATAATAAGTACAAAATCAAGCACTAATAATAGAGACGCTGAGGACAATTCAGACTCAAAAATGTGTCTATCAAATACCCCCAAACTTAGTATCTGCTAGTCCTCGAGCAAAACTAATCTAGAAAATAAAATTCTAACTCACTAGGTGGCCTCAGTGACCGAGTTAATCTCAGGAGGGTTTACCAGAGGTGTACCCACAAAACCTTTACTCCAGACCCTAGCTATCTACGTAGAACCTTGGAAGGCACTAAAGAATGTCCTTGGTTAGCATACAATCATAGACTAGAGGAGGAAGTACCCTGATGCGAAATTCCAATTGTTGTACACGAGTTTGCACTCAAGCATACTAAAATTCATATATAAGTGACAGAGCTCTACTCGGATAGTCGCACTATGGACATCATATTCAGAGTCAAAACTAATCACATGAAAAGATCTAGAAGATGGATATAGAGAAAAACGTAGATGGTTTTAAGGTGAACGGTGTTTCCCATATATGTATGAAGGCCTCTGCCAAGATGAACCTATCCTAATGGACTGAGATACCGGTCTAACTAATATCAACACAACTGGCATATACAAGGGGACCAACGGTCGATAATCCTAACTCTAGGGTTAACACGACTAGCATATACAAGGGAACCAGCGGTCGACTTTATTGAATTTATTCCGGTTGGTATGATGGTCTGGTCTCAATTTCTTTTTCAAATTTTTTTTTGGTATCTCAATCACTTTATTCCATCCTAGCAATGGTAACAACTTGATTCGTGGGCCCACCAAATCACTTAAAAGAAAATAAAAATAAAAACAGAAGGTGAAAAGGGCTCAATGAGATATGGCGAAACTACCATGTTATTTCTAACACCTGAGCTCTATGCTTTTATGAATAGACTCTATAGATGTTTCCATCTAGTCAGATCGGTTCCTCAACTCCTACAACTAAGATGCTTCCATCCACTTAGATTAGTTAGTGCCAACCTTAATAGGCATAAATTTCTAGGATCTGGAGTTTATTTATTTTTACTGCAACTAAAAGGTTTCTCCCATACCCCCAAACTTAAATCTAACATTGTCCTCAATGTTCTAAAGATGAAATTAAAAGCATGAACAAGGAGAAACTGTTACCATTTGAAGTAAAAGAGATAAGGAAATATATTACCGTGTTGCATGAATATTGGGTTACCTCCCAAGAAGTGCTAAGTTTAAAGTCTTCAGCCAGACAGTGGAATAGATTAGTCACCTCGAAGAATCATATTGCAGCAGCCGGAATAATTGGGTCATCTGGATCAAAAAGTGCTAACCATAAGAAGAGGAAACTGCAACAGACCAGGAAGATATCCAACGCACCCTTATCTATTTTTTTGTTTAAGACAACTACATCTAGTTGTGGTTCGGGTTCAGGCTCTATAAAAGGGTCTAGATAAAAAGTTTTCATGGGTTGCATTTCCTCATAAGTTAGATCCGAATGTTCATGTTCTAGAGTCTGGAGAAACTCAAATAAAAACTTAGAAGCACATAATAATAACCTAAATAATTGCGGATCCTTAAAGTCAATCAAATTTGACTTATAGAGCTGACCAAAAAGAGAATGTTGGTCTTCCTTAAAAAAATGTGTCGACCCTAATCTCCTAAATTAATTAGGTTTAGTCTCGAAACTTAATAACTGACACATCTGAAATTCATAAGTTCCCACAATTGAAAGGAAGGGTTTTGGTGGGAAAACAAAGTCAATCGTGGTATCGTAGCCTTGGTTAACCACATCAACCAGAGGATGAGTTTCCAAAAACTGAACTTCTTTATGGACAAAACTAGGTTCAAGAAAAAGTGTATGAAGATAATCTTGTAAAATGGTTGAGGCACGGATGTCCAGTCCTAAGTGAGGGGACTTTCTGAGAGTTAAAGGTAAGGCTCTGGAAAAGTGATAATCACCCCCAAACTTAGAGTTTTCAGTGTCTCTAGAAAGACTAATCACAACTTCCCTAATTTCATGGTCATCAGATTCCTGGAAATGGTCAATTGATTCTTCTAAGTCAGGTTCATCCTCACTCATCTCTACAAGTTCATCTTCTTTGTCTGAGACTAATGTTTCTAAATCGCTAGACTCGAAAACAATATTATCAGGATAAACCCGTTCCTCTAAACCATTATCGTTTTTGTAATCAAAAGAAAATACTACATCATATAAAACGGTGGTATCTCTAGTCAAATCCTCGTCCTTTTGAATAGGTGAATAATTATTAAAATTATCTGGATTTGAACTAGAAATAATATTATCATTGTAAAGTTCAATCGGAGTAACGAATTCCTGATTACTATGCCTACATATTTGAAATTCTTCATCAATACTATCCTCATCATAATCATCATTATAATAACATGAAAATGGTTGAACCTCATCTAAACAAGTAGTGTTACCATTTCTAACCTCGTCATCTTGATTATGCAAATAAATATCCTCATTTTCATGGGTATTATTGGAAACACTATATTGAAAATTAAGATTATTTGGAGCAAGTTTTTCGACAATCTTATTTGTAGTCTCTTCTAAAGACATACTAGTTGATTGCTCTGGGGACTCGTCTGGAATATTTAAGGTTTCCTTCACAAATAAGGAATGACTCTTGAAAGCCTCTTCTAGAGAAATAAAAGGATTGTTTTTCTCATATGACTGGTAAGTATGCAAATAGTAATTTGGCTCACCATGGTATGAACCATAACCTTGAAAAGGTGGATGCTCCCAACCACTATTCACACTATGGTCATAAAAAGAGTGATGTCCATATTGTTCAGTTGGATATTCATATTCATTGTGATAGCTATTATAATACCAGTTTGACATCCTAACTGCAAGGGAATTATACACAAACACAAACAAGGCTGACTCGACCACAACAAACCTACTGATTTCTAGCAAACAAAAATCATGATGGCTCCACTTAGATTGTTTCTAGACCAGCTTCTAATCTTTCGAAAAGGAACTCGTTACAATCTGAACAAACCCCTCTGGAATCAATCCAAGTTAAAGTAAGTTGAATAGAAACGAGGGAAGCTCAGTGGAGCTTTGATACCCAAGGCCTCACCGGCATTACAAAGCGACACAGTCACGCATTCAACTCATAGAAACCATCATGAACTTCGAAGTATGCTTAAAAGAGTAACCAATATTTTTCGAATGACTTTCCTATTAATCTCATTACCCTATCGGTCTCATTCTATTACAAATTTTAAAGATTAGGTTCGCGTTAAGTATCGTTTTCCTAAGGCGTGCAAGAAGAGAACGGTGATGAAATCCGAACCCTTATCTTGTATGGACAGTCCTTGCCCTTTACTAGGAAATTAAAACAGTCGTATTCAGTTCCTCAACATATATGCAAACGAAGTAATACAGTAACTCGCTGACAGGGGATTCGCGAGTGTTTTGACAAACTTACCTCTCGTTACAGACGGGGGATGAACCGTTGTAGTCGACTCGGGCCACAACTCCTATGTCATGTACGAACCCGAGGGGCCGAGACAGTATCGTAACCGTCATCCTTCCCTGTGCAGTTTATATTTAAAATAAACCTTCCTTAGAGTTTTAAAAATAAAGTCCAATGTCCAATGTCCAAAAATAATTAAAAAAATGTCCAAAAATAAAAGATTACAAAAAATAAAACCCTAAATACAGTTTCTAAAATTACAAATAAAAATAAAAATAAAATATGAAAAAAAATAAAATCCAATAAAAAATAAAATAATAACTATATACAAAAATCTTCTTCTTCACTCCTTTTGGATTTATCTTTTCTTTCTTTCTTGGGCTTTGCCTTTCTTTTCAGCACTTTCTCTTTTTCTTTAGCTTAGCTCCGAATCTGAAAGCAAACAGAAATAACAAAACGCATAAAAAAGAACAAAAATAATAATAAAATTAAAACCTAAAAACAAATCTATACACAAGTCCCCGGCAACGGCGCCAAAAATTGATGGTTATTTTCAATGATGTTGTATCAAAAGGTTCGTTGAGACTTGTGAAGGAATATTTTTTAGACTTAATTTTTTTTAATAAAAATAACAAACTCAATTAAAAAGTTTTGTAAAATATAAATATGGAGAGACCGGGGATAGGATTCCACCAATTTCCACACTCATATGGTTCATATATCAATTCTAAACAATAAAATCTCAAATGATAAAGTTTTATTGACTCTAGTTCATTGCCTCAGGTAGATTTCAAAAGTAATGGGTTTAAAACTAAAGCACGGGACATCAAAACATCTAAGCTAAGCATGACCCATCAATTGTAATCACAACCATTCAATGAAACTCATAAATCAATTGAATAACAGTGCAAATAGTCATAACAATAATCGATAGAATTACCACATTTGTGAAACTTGGCTTCCTCCGTCGCCCCAGAGGATGGGTTTAGCTTCATATCATGAAAACACGCTCAAAAGTTATTTTCATTGCTCAAAAGGTGCTTACAAGTATGAAAATATATGAAAACAACAATTTGTAACGATTATAATTGTTGCAAATGATACTGTTACAGAACGATATAAAGAAACTGTCGCGGTTACTATTCAGTTGTCGCTGTGAAACTGTTGCTAAGCCTGAGAATAAATGACAGTTTTTAACGACTGTCCCTAGCCGTCTGTTCTTCGTGTTCTTGATGATCACAGCAGCAGAAAAAATATTCTTTGCAGCTCTCTATTTTGCTCTGTTCTTCTCCCCCAAACTCTCCTAATTCTCTTTGTACTTCTACTCGACCCCAGAAACCTTTTTATATCGAACAACACCAATAAATCTCGCTCATTCATTCCCAATAATCCTCCATTACTCGTCATTGAAGAAAAATATACTCAGGAATATTTTCTTTCCATTCTTGTTTCTATACGTGCAATTGCTGCAGACACTCCAATACACTCTGTTACACATCCAAGGGTGAGTCAACATGTTATAGACACGCTCCAACGTTCCAAAACAAATCCAACAAAATCCCGTGTGTCACTTTTGTACGTGAATGCCCTGTTTTCTTCGAATTTGAGTATCAAGATCATTCTAATCGAATCAAGCGAATATACCAACCTTGTCTAAGAGTAACAGGTTCATACCAATCTATTGGAGTGATTAAATCTCTCAGAAATATCTCAAATCAGAAACAGCCATATCGGGTTCTTTTCTTTTCAAAATACGCAACTCCCTGAGTGATCCAAACTGAAGTTCCAGCCAATTCTAATCCAAAATATTGATCATACCATTCATGTTGAGCTTAATCATGACGTCCCATGCAGTTTCAGCCATTGAGTCCTTCTAAAACACCCCCAAAATAACAACCCTAATTCTGCCAGCTTCACACACCGTTTTCCCGCCAAAAACATTCAAACCGTGGGGAAGAAAGGGCTGCCCCCTATCCAGAGTGGGGGTGCGAATAGTAGGTGCCTTGAGGGGCGCCTGCGGGTGCCCTTATCCAAAATGAGGGTGCCTTAGTACATTTCTCCGGGGGTCCAAATAGCACTTTTTGAGCAACTTTTTTCACACAAGTGTATTTCTCCAAAAACACCTACACAAACATAAAAACACCATAATAATTACAAAATCAAGCACTAACAATAGAGACGCTGAGGACAATTCCGACACAAAAATATGTCTATCAGCAAACAACCACTCAAGCAAACATGTCATAGTCGTAAAGAAGAGCATAAAGACATCACAATAACCACTAGGGACTACCAAAAAAGATCAAGTTGGAAATCTGTAGTAAATAACCGATGATTCGGTTCATGTATGCTTCATGAGGTGCTTATGAGCAGGGTGGTCTCATAGTTCTCGGAGGCTCTAGGCGAACTCTAAACTTGGGATTTGTATATGTTGTCGGTACGTTAGATTTTTTTTTTTTTTTAAATGGTGTTTGCATGCACAACCTTTAAAGTATGGCTTTCCACCAAACAACATATCATTTTTACGCCCTATGAATATTTATCTATATCTAATATTTTTTTTTTTAAAAAGTAATTTGAGATCTTTGTTCTTGGTTCAAGAGAAAATAATTAACATTTGAAACCGATATTTGTTTTTTTATATGAATTATTTGAAATTAACGAATTCATTTCTTAAAAATGGTTACAAAGTGTCCAAATTCATAATGATATTATATGTAAGAAAAATTTATATGCAAAGGATTAAATCACCTTACGCTAAAAAAGTTTATGTAAAAAGATATCCATCAACAAAAATAAAAGTTCATATAATGAAACGTTGTATTTTTCCCACATTTTAACTGAAAAAGATGAGGGTACCCAAATACACCACAATCTTTAAATTATCCACCTATAAGTCCTCTTACCGAAAGTGATTGTTTATGGACAAAGTCGAGACAATACTACAAATCGGTATTCACACTTTGTGTGATTGTCTTTGGATACGAGATCGAGACAATACAATAACCAAAGTGTGATTACTTGATAATAGGTTCGGACTTAACCAAACTCTATAGGATCATTATCAAGTAATGCGGAGTTAACGTTTGTGTATTTTACTTCTAATTACAATAAACAATTATAATTGTGGAAATAGAAAAGTAAAAGACACAACAAGATTTTGTTAACGAGGAAACCGCAAATGCAGAAAAAACCCCGGGACCTAGTCCAGAATTGAATACTCTCATAATTAAGCCGCTATACAAAATCTAAAAAACTTCGTATAGTTGATACCAAGCAACTAAGCCTATAGTTCACCAAGTTTCTTCAGTATCCCTGCGCTTCCGACATTCAATAAGTGCTCGCACTAGAACAATTCCTTTGGATCGTATTCCAAACAGTAAAGGAACAACAAATCTGTTTGGTAGCAACTCTCTTGATTATTTCATATGAAGATATATTAAGTCATAAGAAAAGGCTCTTCTGTTTAACCAATAAACTCCTTTGCCTGGTCAGATCAATCTATCCAACAACTATCGAAGTAGCAGAGTTTAGATTTGGAATCAATAAATATAAAATCAAACAAGAAACTATAAGGTGATGTCGATCTTACATAACTAATCAATCAAATAAATCCAATTCTAGTTGGATCCCAGCCGATCAAGGTTTGTGCACACCCAAAGATATAAAAACCAAATCAGAAATATTTTTTTATATTCAAATCTTATTTAATCTTCAATAAACACCTGCACAACACCACTTGAATCTCTTGTGATTAATCACACACAGAATGGAGTAAGTTAACAATGGTTTATCACAAGACGTCTTTAGATCTACAAACAGTTCTAAAGATCCCGTCGACACTTCGATCTAGTTTGAGTGAATCTTATATCAGAATAGAAGATTCTCAAGAATAAGCAAACTAGGTGTAATCAAACTTCAACAGTCGTTAGTCAATCAAATCAATTGAAAACTAAAATAAACTGCAATTATCTAGTTTCCCACCAATGATACTCGTAGACCGCTTATTGATCCCACAGAAGTCTTTAAACGAGCGGTCGTAAAATATTTCGCCTAATTAGGGTACTTTCCTCTCCGAATAGAAGACTCCACCAGAAACGACAAAAAGATAAAGTTTTCCTGGCTCTTAGGATAGTTTGTTCAAAATGCAAACTTGGGTATTTATAGACCAAGAATGTTTGGATACCAATTTCCAAAACCGAATTATTCTTAAGATATGCAATAAATGCCCAAATCGGTTGTCATAATTTCCGGAATGCTTTGTCCAATATTTCCGAATAAAAAATCTCCAATTAGTAAATGCACATTACCAATTTTTATTTTTCAAAGATATGCATTTAATTGTGGGTAATTAAAATCATATAAAACTAACAACCTTAATTAAAAGATTCTTAATTTACTTCGTTCCTGGATCTCCTTGAGTTAATAAGGAATACCTTTGAACAATAAAAGATAAGAGTTACTGATCATGTTCAAAGTATGTCGACATCTTTTTCTTTGTAAATCCTTTTTTATATTTACAATATTGGAATCGATTATACCACACTTCTAAATAAGTTTAGAATTGGTTCATCTATATTCCAAGAACAACTATGTGATTGATCAAATATTAAATCGCTAATCATGGGTTTACGGTTCTACCAAACACAAAGATCGGTTCTACCTTAATATGGTTACTGAGACTAGTTACATCAGTTACCAGGATCGATTGCGTCAATTACCAGGACTAGTTACCATATTCTCATGGTATTACTTGTGATTGGTTACATAAGTCACTAGGATCGGTTACACAAATTACTAGAACCGGTTACGCCAATTACAAGGATCGATTACACAACTCTTTTGTGATTGGTCATACCAATTATTAGGATCGGTTACACCAATTAAAAATATCGATCATACCATCAAAGGTGATTACTTAGGATCGGTTACACTAATAAAAGTCATACTAATACATAAGTCAGATATTGTGACTAGTTTTACCAAGATACATAACAAGTTATGATCGGTTCTACTAACTCACACGTATTGGTAATACAAAGATATGCAAATGAATAACAATACCAATAAGCCTAGCGATTTCCCTTTCGATTCATAAAACAAGTTCATGAATTTACTTTCTTTAAACGAATGTAAAACATTGTTTTCTAGGACAAAATATTCACCTTTACCCATACACATAATCACAATAGCATTCATACGATTATGTAAATGTCTTACATATGAAGTTAAAAATATAAGCGTTATACTTCGTATTCTAATTCCTTAACACTATGATCATGTCTCACTACTAGAGTATAATCATTCACAGCTTCACAATTATGTTTTCAATATAGCACGACTTGAAAGATACGTTAGGAATGAAACAGTTCAAGTCAAAATATTACTAACCTCGAGAGGAAGGATGATGTCGTCGTTGTAGCTTGTTACTTCTTCACATTCTTCAAGTCTTCGAGTAATACTTGTATGTCTCATAATCCTAATCTTTCTAGTTTAACCTATACGAAGTTGTTCTAGTTACATAATTAAGCGACTCTTTAATTTGGTTTTGATTCACTAAAATATGACAACCAAACTTGACATACCAACGCTTGGTGGGTTCAACCGAGCTATGCTCTAACATTGACAATTAAATTAGTATTATTGCGAATAGTAAATGGAATCATATGCTTAAATTTTTTATGACAAAAAAACTATTCATATACAAATAATCAAATGCGAATAAATCAAGTTACAAATTTCGCATTTGTAAACTATTTTTTTTATAAAGATATAACATTTTCCTTTAACAATTTAAAAGTGGCGCAATCCGAATATATATAAATAATTTTTGTTTTGCAAATCCTAAATTCAAAATCACTTTAGATTTTATGAAAATGTAAGAAACTATTAATGAAAAGAATTTTAATGTGTAAAGAAGAATTTACAATTTGTAATATGGGTAAGCACGTATTACCTCGAATTTATTTTATACACAAATACCAAAAAAAAAGCATGATAATTGGTAATAGAACAATATCCAAATTCATTGACTCAAGTGTAAATATTGATATATATTCACAATCTCGTTCAAGAAGGTGTGTTAGAGTGAATACTCGGTTGAACCTACATGCCTTGGTATGTCAAGTTTAAAATTCACGCATGTTTTTTCTATATTTTCTATAACTAAAAAATTGACAGTGTACTTGGTACCCTCCTATTTTCAATGTGTAATGCTAGCAATTAATGTAAAGATTGAAACAATACTGGTAGTTAGAATGAATCCAAGGATGTTAGAGAATTGCTTGGTTGAACCCCAAAGCGTTGGTATGTCAATTTTGATTGTCATATTTAGTTTCAAAACTCAAGTCACTTAATAAGTGAACTAGAGTCGACTTTGTAAGGTTAGACTAGGATTGATAGAAATATTGAAACTTTCTCTAGTTACTCACGGAGATATGAAGATGGATTGAAGACTACGAAGACATGACCTTCGGCTTGAGGTTAGTAACTAAAAACTTGACTTGTTCCTTTCAAGTCTTCATCCATTGAAAACATAACATACGAAGTTATATATATGAAACTCTAGTATTATAGACTTGATCATGATCAAATTGTCAAACAAGAACATACAATCTATTTTGTAATCTTGGTATGTTGAATTACTAAGTATAATTAATGCTATTTTTTTGTACTTCATAATTGTGACATAGTGAAAAGATGAGAGTACCGATATACACCAAAATCTTTTATTTATCAACCTATAAGTCTTATACCGAATGTGATCATCTATGGACAAATTCGAGAAAATACAACAGCTTCTGTTCACACTTTGTGTGACCGTTTATGGATACGAGATCGAGATAATACAACAACAAGATTACTTGTGTGATTGACTATGGATACAAGATCGAGACAATACGACAACAAAGTGTGTACTTGATAATAGGTTCGAAATAACCGAAACTTTATAGGATCAATAACAAGTATTACAGAGTTATAATAACAATTATAATGCGGAAAACAAAGTAAAAGACACAGTAAGATTTTGTTAACGAGGAAACTGCAAATGCAGAAAAACCCCGGCACCTAGTCCAGTTTTGAAGACTCTCAGAATTAAGCCGTTATACAAAATCTAATACCAACTTCGTATAGTTGAGATCAAGAAGACTACCCCTAGCTACTTAGTTCCCTCAATATCCATGCGCCTTTGACTTTTAGAGTCACACACGTGAATATCAAGTCCTTTGGATCGTATTCCAAACAACAAAGGAAGAATCTGTTTGGTAACCACTCTAATCAATCTTGCTAGAAGATATGTGATTTGTTGAAAAATGATCTTATGTTTAATCTAATAAAATCCTTTGTGTGGTTAGATCAATATATCCAATGACTATAGAAATAATCAAGTTTAGATTCGCAATCAATCGATATAGATCTCAAAGAAAAACTATAGAGAGTTGTCGATCTCACGCAACTAATCAACCAAGTCTATCAAAGATGAACCGATTCGAGTTTGATCCTAGCTGATCAAGGTTTGTGCACTAAATCCACAAGATACGAAAACTAATAAGAATTCTTCTTCATCTTCAAATCTTCATTTGCCTTCAAATACCTACACAATAACACTTGAATCCTCTTGTGATCAATCACACACAAAATAAAGTATGTTGACAGAGGATTATCATAAAATGTATTTAGATCTAACAACAATTCTAAAGATCCCATCGATACTTTGATCTAGTATGAGTAAATCTTATATCAGAACAGAAGATTCTCAAGAATAAACAAACTAGGTGCAATCAAAGTTTCAACAACCGTTAGTCAATCAAATCAATAATAGAAAACTACAATAACAATGCAATTATCTAGTTTCCAACCAACGGTACTCGTAGAGATTGATCCAAAAAAAGTATTTAAATGAGCGGTCGTAAGAGATTTCACCTAATTAGGATACGTTCCTCTCCGATTAGATGACTCAATCATAAAAAATAAGAAATGAAGTTTTCCTGGCTCTTAGGATGATTTGGTAGAAATGCAAACTTAGGTATTTATAGACGCAAGGTTTTTTGGACACCAAGGAATTTATAAAACCTAAATTATTCTTAGATATGCAATGAAAGCCCAAATTCAGTTTTCCTACCTCCAATAAATGTTGTCCAATATTTTCCGAAATTTCCCATAGAAAATCTCCAATTAGTAAATGAACATTACTAATTTTTATTCTCTAGAGATATGCATTAATTGTTGGTAATTAAAGCATATAAAACCAAAAACCTTAAACAAATATTCTCGATTTATTTCGGTACAGGATCACCTTGTGTACCAAGTGAAAATACGGGGGTGTAACAACCACACCCAATATTTCGTTCGGCAATCTGTATGGACTAAACTCCAATATAATTATGAGAGCACCAACTTATAAGTGAGACTCAATCAAGAGGATATCAAAGAGCTTAATGTCTTTCTCAATACAATCAGTAAATCAACTATATAGAAATCTATGTGACTGATTGATATGAGAATAACTCAGATGGTACCAGAGACCAATGTCCGAGTGTCAACCAAGTTTTATCCAACGAGCAAGGTCAGATTTATCAATTATGATTTAACTACGCACAACCTGTGATATTTTAATTATATAAAAAAATATAATGTAAAAAACAAATAACACAGACACCAAAAATTTTGTTAACGAGGAAACCGCAAATACGGAAAAACCCCGGGACCTAGTCCAGATTTGAACACCATATTGTTTTAAGCTGCTACAGACTTTAACGTACTACAAGTTAACCTGATACAGACTTTAAGACCAGATTTGAATGTAGTTGACCCCTAACCAAGTCTCACAACGATTAAGGTACAGTCGCGTATTACTCCTAAGAGTTGCTATGACCCAAAGTCGAAGGCTTATAAACAAATCTGTCTCCCATAGATAAGTCAATTCTGATTGTTGTTTTCGTCTATTGATAAATCAAGGTGAACAGGAAACTCAACTAATAATCCGGTCTTATACTCCCAAAGAGCAACCTATAAATATTAGTCAGCTCACAATAACCTAACTGATTAACATAATAAGTTATTGCGGAATCACAAGAGTCTGAGACGAAAAATTGTTGTGATTACTTTTTATGTCTTACTTATCGGAGATAAATCTCAAGAAACTCTTAGAGAAGACAAACTCAATACGATAGAAAAAGTAAGACCAGAATATGCAACTATAGAGAAAATAGTTGGATCGAGCTTCACAAACCCCAAATGAAGTCTTCAAGTCGTTAACCTAATAATATTTTTGAAAAACCTAGGTTAATGAACAATCAACTCTAGTTTGCAACTAGGACACACGAGAGTGTCGGTATTATGTTTCCCATATATTATAGTTCTCCCTTATATAGTCTTTTAAATCGGGGTTGCTTACAATCAAATCTAAGATATCTTAGTAATAAAGCAATTTATATTCACCGTTAGATGAACTCCTGATTTAAGATTCAAGCTAAGTATGCTTAAAAAATAAGCAATCAATCTCCACCGTTAGATGGTATTAGCTTGATACATACACATAAATGAAATATACCTATATTTAGATATGGATGAACCGCACCTAAATGTGTATAACTGTTGGCTGAATAACAGTTAACCGAAGTTAGCCATTAACACTTATAGTTTAGACACATTCAATTAATACTTCTAGATCAAATATGATGATCAATCAATTATGATAGATGATCAAATGAGTCTAAATGTGTTTTAAAGAGTTGTTCAAATGTTCATCATCTTATAGACATATATATAAACCATTTGAAACATATTCGGTTTTGTTTGTAATTGTACAAAGTACTTATGTACAAGAACAAATTCATGAACATAATGCCACAGTTTGCAAAACAAGTTCGCATATCTAATTTCATTAAAGTTCCCGGGACTTTAGTTCGCAAACGAACCTGAGTTCATGAGTATAAATTTCAGAACCTAACCACTATTTTCGCAGACAGAGTATGCGAACCACAGTTCCAGACTTTGGCCTAGTCATGCCGTTCGCAAACAGAGTAAGAAAACAACAGTTCTGTACTTAGCCTTGTCTAGTTGTTCGTAAACAAAGTACGAAACAACAGTTTCATACCTTTTCACAGGTAAACCTGTTCGCAAACAAGAGTTCCGGACCTGAACTAGAACTTCATAGTGCACATACAAGGTATACATACTGTGTTATATCCAGGCATTGGTAGTCGTTATAAAACTCTTATTTAATCATTGAAACATCCGTAGAAGACAACAATGGTAATCTCACACATACCACTAGCTTCAAGTAATTTTCAAGTGATTAATCGATCAATACGAAACTTCCCAAGTTAACATCAAATGATTGTCTCACACAAATCATGTAAGATGTTCAAGGTAATTTTCACATGATCATCTTGACTTAATATTTAGTTTCCAACAAATAAATTATTTCCAACTAAACTCATCAAGTAGATGATGAAGTTTAAGCTAAAACTAAAAGTTTCCAACACGTATTTCGAAAATATATAAACGAGATAAACTCGGCCGAAATTTCAAATGTGTATAATGTAAAAGTATATATAGCTACACGACTTAGTCTCTTTAGAATATAAAATAGAATAGACTTCTGAGTGATAGATAAGTTTTAGTCTCCACATACCTTTTGTTGATGAAGTTCCTACAAGCTCTCCAGTAGATATTTTTCTTCAATCGGTGAACGTCGTGAAGTCTAAAGCTCAACTACACACTTCTATCCTAATGCGAGAAATAGCTATAAGTAGACTAGAAATCAAGTATATAATTTTGATCAACTAAACTAGACAAACAAGATTGAGATAGCAACGCTTGCGAGTTCGGCCGAGCAGTGCCCTACCAATCTTCCACTTTGTCAATTTTAGTGACAAAACTATCAATACATATGGATTACAAAATAAATAACCTTTGTAGCTTATGATCCATCATGCTTGATTTCCCTTGCTCTTCAACTTCCTTGAATTCTTCGTTATTTCAAGTTATCCATGGATTTTGAATGTGTTCAAGTCAGCATCATTGTTTTTCAAGATCCGTAGCAATAACAATACGGAAACGAAAGTTCTCAATCATTGTTATTCGGTGTCATAGTATTATTATACAAAATCAAAGTCCAATTGCATCACAACTTTGAAATAATACTATGGTGATATGTATCACTCCCCCTTAGTCAATACTTCCATCTTATAATGAAAACCAGACCCCCTTACATAATGATCCGATAAACCATATGTATGTAGTGTGAACTACTAAATAATTCTCCCCCTTTTTGTCAATATAAATTGGCAAATATATGAAAACTATGAGATCATAATGAATTCTCAAAAGATAATTCATGGCTAAAGAGAAACATATCAACTTTCTTTCGATGA
Organism: Papaver bracteatum; assembly: GCA_023529315.1. Taxonomy (NCBI): domain Eukaryota; kingdom Viridiplantae; phylum Streptophyta; class Magnoliopsida; order Ranunculales; family Papaveraceae; genus Papaver; species Papaver bracteatum. The sequence goes on from JAJJWX010001118.1 coordinate 134,526, forward strand.
TTTCACATAGTCGAAACTTAGTGTATTCATCGATAAGTTTATTTGGATACAAGTTAACCCCTTCAAACTCCACAACCACTTTCCCCACAAGGATATAGAAATTAAGAAAAAGTTCATTTAAGATCTCTCTCCCATTTTATGTCAATCCCAAGAGAACAACACGAACTACCTTAATTACTTTTACCAGAAAAGAAGGATTTCTCTGGATGTTAATAAATCACATGGATTTGTATCCAGTAAACTCGAGTAAATTAACCACAAGAAGATCTTATTAATTAATTTAGCCGGAAATCACTCAACATAAGAAAACTTATGGAGCAAATACAATACTTTCACATAATAGTGGATCAGAGAAAGATCAATACTGCATAATTTTCTCAAAAAGTTCATTATATCTTTTATCAATATTTGCATAAAGACATAATAGACTTAACTTTTGAGCATATATGAGATAACATTACAGTTCACGAACGTAAACGCAAATATATCTCATAAGACATTTGCAATATATAAAACCAATAAGATTAAATACCGCAAAATCATCTTCCAAATAACTTAGAATTTAAATAAATAAATTTAAAAATATTGCAAGATGAAAATTGCTGGAAATAACTATGCGTAACCACAATATTTAATATAGCAAACCCTAGTTATCGGGTCAAACAAAAATTTTTTTAGATTTTTAGTTGTCTTAATTAAATTTGACTTCTTTTTTATTTGGTACTAGTTTATCACCCGTGCTATGCACGGGTTCACTCTTCGCTTATGAAATATTGGGTTAATGTTTTATAGTTAAAAAAGGTATAATATCACTACCAGATTAATAAAACTATAACCAACCCTAAAAACTAATGTTCTCATTGGTAAAAAACCAGTGCGATAGAAAAAATGAATAAAAAATCATGTCTTATATTGAACAATTTAAATGAAAACCACTTGCGAAAAAATGTCCTCATTTGATTTTGGGTTAGTAAATACAATATCGAGAAACATTTATTTGTTTCAAAAATTTAGACTTTGCTAGTGTCCAACATTTATTTGTATTTGTGTTGTCATGTTTCTACTTTGTATGCATTTAAATGGACATGTTGATCTTTAATGAATTATATTTTTACTCCCGGGGAATTTCTTCTTCTTTATAAGATCAAATTGTATTGTTGTGAAGAAGAAATCCAATAGACTGTTTATAGAAAGAAAATTTAATCATGTGAGGAATTGTTTGGAAAATAAATGTACTGCGTAATTGTAAGTAGGAAGTACTATAGATTAAAAACAGTGGTGACGTTTACTATTTTTTTCTTCTTCTGTTGATCTGCAATTTTTATAACTGTCTTTTCTAATAAATCTTCATAAATTGTCTTTTTTTTTTTCTTTCCCTAATTTTTACACAAAAAAACTTAAATCTCTTTGATTAAATGTTTTGTTGTCAACTCTATTTTGATTTGATAACAAAAGTATTAAGATTTATCATATAAATATAACTTGATTTCCGATCTACAACACTTTAAGGTTTAATTCCATTTTTCCGATTTCTTTTCGTGTAATATTCTAATGGCTTGTTATTGCTACTATGGTCTTTATTGTATGTTGTTTTAGCATATATTTTAATATCCTTCACACACGATGTGCTCACTTGCAGAGATATACACGATGTGCTCACTTGCAGAGATATACACGGTTATACAATTGAGGATGCTTCTATCCAGCGTGAAGTAGATCCAAACATTTATGTGCAGGATCCATGGCTACCGGTGTTAATGATGGTTATGATGTTTAGGGCATATTACTCATTTTTAATGCATGGGGATTCAAGATTCGAAGATCAAAGATTCAAAAATTAAAATGGTTCAACATATGAAGTTAGACACCATTAGGAAAACATCGATATCTTCCTGGAAATTTATTTATTTTTGTACTTTTACTGTTATTTATTAGTTTTTCTGTTTTAGAAGATCTTATTACTATTGTACTTTTTGCTATAATTTCTTCATTCATGTACTCAAGTTATATGCTATAATTTCCTCGTCGATGTACCCAAGTTATATTAAAACTCTGCAAAAAAAAATTTTTTGTAAGTAACCGTGCACCAAATTTCGATAAAAATTGAAAAAGGTTACTGGTGTTAATGATGGTTATGATGTTTAGGGCATATTACTCCTTTTTAATGCATGGAGATTTTAATGCATGGGGATTCAAGATTCGAAGATCAAAGAATCAAAATCAAAGGTTCAAAAATTAAAATGGTTCAACATATGAAGTTAGACACCATTAGGAAAACATCGATATCTTCCTGGAAATTTATTTATTTTTGTACTTTTACTGTTATTTATTAGTTCTTCTGTTTTAGAAGATCTTATTACTATTGTATTTTTTGCTATAATTTCTTCATTCATGTACTCAAGTTATATGCTATAATTTCCTCGTCGAAGTACCTAAGTTATATTAAAACTCTTTACAAAAAAAATTTTTTGTAAGTAACCGTGCACCAAATTCCGATGAAAATTGAAGAATGTTATCTAGTGCATGACTACCCGGGAATTTCCTATATACTGAGATTTCAATATGCTTACATGTGAGTTTTCGGGAATTATACAAATATCATGTGTGTGTATTTAAACTTATGAATTGCGTACATAGAGAGATTTGAGTGAGTGTGCACACCTACCAGTGGATTTTCGTGAATCATACATATACTCTGTGTACTTAAACCCATGAACTATACGTAAATTATTCATGTGATTGCGAATTAGTAAACAATCGGTATATATGCCACCGTTGACACTTTAGTTTTGAGTGTAAAGGAAAAAAAGCCTGGCACATTTAAGGGCGACTCAGTCGCAATTAGGGGAGGCTTTTTTATTCCCAACCCACAGTCCACGTTAAGGGGTGTCAAAAAATGTGGAGATTACGTTAATGACCTTATATAATCGGAAGCAATTTTGTGTCCGATTGTGTAACACTAAATCGGAAGGTTAGTAATCATATTTGACTACCGATTAATATAGATTTTGTGCCAAACGTGAATCTTGGTCCTATAACAATCAGTAGTAATAATAACCTCACTATACTACCGATTATAGTATCTCCCAAAGAAGAGATTTGGGGCAACTTAATAATCGGTAGTCATACTAACTACCGATTATTATAGTTCTCAAATTCGGAAAATTTGAAATTTCTCCCAAAACAAAATTTGGGGCTACTGTATAATCGGTAGTCATATAAACTACCGATTATTATAGTTCTCAAATTAGTAAATTTGAGATTTCTCCCAAAACAAAATTTGGGGCAATTGTATAGTCGGTGGCTAAATACCTTATATGGCTACCGATTATACAGTTTCCCCAACAAAAAAAGAGTCGTTGGAACTCTAAACCCTATATAAGGATTGTATCCTTGTACCCTCTATGGAACACAAATACCTTTTAACTCTCTCCAACATCATCTTCAACATAATGGCCCAACAATTCATTAATCCTACGGAGTTCACGATTGAAGAAGATTTATCTTTATGTAGGCGCTACGTTCAATTCTATCCGAGACGGGGAGCAGAACGGAGGCAAGGAGGCATAATGAGTATGAGTTATTTGGGGAGAATTCACGAAAAATTCTGCGGAGACACCGGTAACCCAAACAACCGTCACTCTGCAGATCTTTTCTGCCGAATTGGTTCAATAAACGGACGCGTCGGAGAATTTGTCGATTTAACTTATCTTGTGAATCAATATCGATTGAGGGGTGCAACCAATGATGAGGTTATAGAACAATCTCTCGGGGAATGGCGGAGATGGAAAAGATCAAGCTTCCATTATGAATCTCATTTTAGAATCCTTATGGCGATGGAAAGATTTAATCCGTTTAGGACTCGTCCAACACGTCCACGACGCTAATCACAATACATTGTAATAGAATTTGTGGAAGTTCAACGTAAAATTATGATGATGTTGAGGTGATATTATAATGAATTTCCAAAAAATTATGAAAATCGGAAGTTTATGTTATTTATTTAACTACCGATTATACTCCAACGGCTATTTTTGAAGTCGAGCCTCGAAAACCACACAAAATCGGTAGCGAAAACATATTGATAAACCTCCGATTATACCTCTCTAATGAAACTTTTGGCCCTGTTAACAAAACAATCTATAATCGGAAGTTTCACAAGTATCCTAAGGTTCCGAGTTAACATAATTGGTTACTGATGTTACAGAATTTACTACCAATTATGTGTAATAATTGTACGCAACTTCAGTACAGTCTTGTAAAGTACGCATCAACGGCCATATTTTCCAAAAAAAGAGACATTGGGAGTTTCATCTATATAAGGTGGGTAAACTCTTCTTATTTATGCAGCAAACAACACATAACCTATGGAATTTGTCAATGGTTCGATCTGGGCTCCTTATAATCGGTAAGTTGTTTAAGGTATATAACCTACCAATTATGGCAGATTTCAAAATTCAATGCATGAAGGATTTTCGAAAATAATCATTTTGGGGCTACTTATGATCGGATGGTATTGTAATATAAAAAACTTCCGATTACTATTGCACCAAAAACACGCACCAAGTGGTTATGGCTCGCTGTGTACACTCAAAACCTTTGAAATATGGCAAAGGTTCGATCTGGGGCTCGATATAATCGGTAGGTTTTGTAGTTGTAAAACTTACCGATTATAAGAAGATTTCTAAATTCTATACGTGAAGGATTTTTGAAATAATATCATTTTGGGGCAACTTATAATCGGTAGGGTTTTAACATATTATCTGTCCGATTACAGATAAATCCACAGATCAATACAAGTGGTTATGGTTGGCTCTTCACCCCTCAGAACCTCCGGGATTTGACCAAGGTTATATAAGGGGCTCTTGATAATCGGTAGCCAGTAAATTTGGATAAGCTACCGAATAAACAAAGAATTATTTGCCGAAGTATCTACACAATATTCGGTAGGTATAGTTTCAATTTAAACTACCGATTAACAACTAACCTACCGATTGTTGTTTTGGCTACCGATTATAAAAGGGCATATTTGCCATTTTAAAAAATCACGGATAAGGGGTAGCTCCGTTTTACGTTTGGGTGACCTTTTTTGTCTTTTAGTGTCGCCCCTAATTGCGAATGAGTCGCCCATAAATGTGCCAGGAAAAACAGAGGCAAATTTAAATATTTATTTTTTATGATGAGTAATTTGTACTTTAGATAAAAAAAATTATGATGAGTTATTTGTACTTAAAATTGCCGGACTTCATACCTTTTACCAAGCTACCAATTTCTTTCCGCAAAGTTTCAGAATTTATATGCATTTTTAAAAATTATAGGAAGTTAGGTTTTCTAGGTTAAAAAATCGGGACTAACTGATGGAATATTAAATAGCAGCTCATATACAGGTTCCATCAGCAAATGCGTGAGTATTAGATATCTTCATGGAGACAAACCATGTCAATGGAAGCGAACTCTTACCCGAGAAACCTACAAAACATTATCAACCATCCCTAATTTGTATAAATATCGCAAGTCGTAACATAAAATAAGAAACTTAGATCAAATAGGTTCCTTCCATGTCAGTTTGTCCCTTCTCTCATTGTGTTCAATTGGCCTTGTTTAAATAGGTTTTCTCTAAATAACGTAGGTAAGCTCCAAGGGTCCAAACATGTTTCACATTAGTCCAACTTAAGTTGGGGTGCTTCCACATAGTCCCAAACAAAATAGATTAGTCCTTTATAAGAATGACAACATTTTTGTAATGATTTTCTCTTTTCATTTCCGATGCCTTTCTGGAGTTCACATTTGCAAAATTATTTCTGAGTCGAACCAGTCTAAGTATAAGTGAACACCACCAGTGACTATGGTACTTGCGTTTCTCTTTCTCTTTTGTTTTGTTGCTTTGTTTTGTTCACACATCATTTGTTTTATTGGATTTTTTCTACTTTCCATTGAGTTGCCATTTCAATATGCATTGGATCATGCGATGTTCTTTTTAAGATTGAATACAAATTTCAATTCCTTACTCCTTATTTTAATGTTTGCATTTTCGATCTTCAACAAAATCCATCTTTCCCGAGTAGTGAATGAATATGATTTGTTGATTAATCATGAAGAAGCTCCTCCATATTTGTCCTCCATCTTTGGAACTTGTACGCCTGTCTCCACTACCACCATCGTTGCTGAAATATCCAGGAAACAAAAAAAGGACTTTGATATTCCAATTTGGTTGATCACACGAATAACAAAGAATTCTAAGATATTTTATATAAAATATGAGAACAGTAATTTACTAACTCAACAATTTTAGTAATGGACAGACCTCGAATGCTAGATAGCCTAGACGTGCTCAGAACAAAGAGTGGCTAATAACAGAAGGAGGAAATGGAAAATTCTGCACACAAAAAAAATCAATAAGATTTTGAAATTTTATGAGTTGCATATCGTTCAACTAATTGATATTGGGTTAGATACTGAAAATGAGAAAACTGAGAGAAAATTAACAAATTGACTTTGGAAGTAGAAGTTTAATACGGACAAAGAGTGTCCCGTTCTCAATCCAAGCTGGATGTATGCCTCTTCATATTCTAATTTTCTCAACCGCCTGTTTTGGCGCCTGTAAGAGATTTCTTTTAGATTGAAATTATCTTACATATGGCACAACTTGGGTGATGATTGTAGTAATATAGGGAAATCATGATGTCTACATTGCTTACGGTTTGTAATTAATTGATTAAAAGAAATAAAGATTGCAAAATACATACACAGGACATGAGTTCATATACTCTCTCGACTCTATTCTCTCTTTTACTCACACGTGCTGCACACACCCACAACCTATACCATACACAGTCACTCGCACACTTACATACATGTTATTACCCTCCCTCAAGCTCATGGGGGCTTGAAGAGGCGACTTGAGCTTGCACACAGTCACTCGCACAATACTCGAAACAAATCATACTGGCTAATATTGTTGTTGCAGTAGCCAAAATGTAAATAGTTGATATAGCAGTAGGTAAAAAATAGTTGATATAGCAGTGCATAACTAGTTGTACAGAGGAAGTCAGAAGTTGCAGTTGCGCCATAAGCGAACACGCATTTCTAAAAGTACCAGGCGTTGCTGAAAGTAGGTGGCCAAGTATGATGAGAGAAAATGTAAGCCGTGACTAAGCTGAAACAAGTGACCTCCATATATATTACTGAACATGACAGCAGCAGCAGCAGATACGGCAAAAAATGAACCAAATAGAACTGCAGAACAAGAGAGAGTATAGGAGGCGATTGGGGAAGATCATAATATCCTACAAGATATAATAGTGAAGATATAGACAACCATAAGCACAAAATTACACCATATTCATACTCATTATCTCCATTGGATCTTATAGATGGTGAAAATTTATCGCAGAGATAAACAAATACGCTGGCAAGACTTCCAAATTTGCACCATGCTGAAGATATGACCAAGCAGAAAATTTTATTGGTTTCTTAACAGCCATCACACAGTCACTGGTCCCATTACTTCACAACCATCTGCGAAGTAAAAAACTGGACAATCCATAGCTTTGTCTGCTGGATAGAGCACCTCTCGCAAATCAATTCGCAGCACCAGGACATGAATAAGCGAAAGTAAAGTAGTTGAGCTCATAGGCCTTGCCAACTTTGCTGATGTTATGGCACAGCTGATGGAATGCAGAGTACTTGGAAAAATTGTCTCAGCAATATTAATTCTCTTCTCCCTGCAGTACTAAATAAGATAGAAAAAACAATCTTCTTTCACACACTCCCCAGCAAGCACGAAGATAGTTAATTGAATTCCAATTTTTTTTTAATTAAGTCACAAACAACTTGATAGTCCCTGCAATGTAGAATCTGAAGTAATATGCAGCACACACCAGCAATAACATCATTCACAGAACATACACTTAGCCAATAAAATCCCTTGGACTAGCACTTGTGTACCGGAAATCTGCAGTAATTAATAAGAAGTCTTATCACATTTACCATCTCCACTATCTCAGCATTGTTAGAAATTATGCAATCTCCCACTCAGCTGGACCTTGTCTCATTCTAAAATACGATACATAAATTATTGAACATTATTATCCTCTGATTATTCTCCATAAGGCAATAGCGCTTTGGATTATTCACTCACATAAGAAATAGAAGTAAAAAAAACACCATTGAAGATGAATTTCAACTGTATTATTCAAAGAGCATGAAAAGTAGAAGAACTACAGGTTGCACATTGAATACATATGCAAGCTGAAAAATAGGTTGCATACTGAATGTATACAAGCTCAACAAAAAGAACTTCAACTTGTACTTATATATCTCCCCAATTCCAATCCCATAACATCATCTTCAGTTTCATCATTAAACTTACAAGCCAACTCACTCATAAAAAGAGGACTGTACCAAAGCCAGTACCAATGGGATGAATTGAGAAGAAGCTAATTAAGCACATATAGTGCAGCAAACCTTCATTCCATATACACATCAATACACATCTGTGATTTAAGAGGAGATTTTCCTCACTTTCAAATGGAACAACATTAAGCTTCTCTCTAATCTAGACAATGTGTAGAAGAGATAGGCATGCTCAGATTTAAAAGCGTCAGGTATCAGCACAAGTAGGACTTGATTAAAAAACTAGGTGCCACAAACTAGTTATGATGAAAAAGCTTTTGAAGAAAGAATTGTCTATTGTTGAGCTAGTGATGTAGAAATTGAACACATGATATCAAATATAAAGTAATCTATAGATGAAATTGGAGATTACCAGCAGAGACTCAATTTTAGTTGATGAGGTAAGAGATTTCAATCCATACATGAAACATGAAATTGAAAAAGCCAATAGCTCAAACCCTAAAACTGAATTTTAGATCTAAAATACATGCTTAATTTTGTTTGTTGACGTAGCAGAGGTATCAACCAAATCGAAAACCTAATTCCAACCAAAAAACACCATTAATGGAGGTGGATGAAGAAATTTACCCAATGTTGTTGTAGATGTAGATAGAAACATATAGATGAGTCGAATTTGTTGCAAAACACAGATGATTTGGTGAAATCAGCCTTCAATTCTGGATCTACAGTAGCAGCAGCAGAAGATGATGGATTAATGGTGGTGAGAATTATTGAAGATGAAGGAATGATGGTTTTGATTAAGAAATAGGCTAGGATCGGTACCCTCAGAAATTGATTTCTGAATCTGATACCATAGTAACATAGGGAAATCCTGATGTCTACATTGCTTACGGTTTGTAATCGATTGATTAAAAGAAAGATTACAAAATACAGACACATGACATGAGTTCATATACTCTCTCGACTCTATTCTCTCTTTTACTTACACGTGCTGCACACACCCACAACCTATACCATACACAGTCACTCGCACACTTACATACATGTTATTAGATTGGTCCCCTTGAAGAGTGAAACACCAAATATCTTTTCCCCAGTTCATCGGAAGTTTTCATAATATAGAATGTTGGAATCTTTCCATATCTGAACCTTTTTTCTTCATGCCTGCCAAAGCCGATAGATTATTCCTTCAATTCAAACCCGAAAGCAAAACTTACTGTTGGGCAGCTGAAAATGCCTGAAAGCCGAAACTTCCGACATGTCTAGGGTTTGTAAGGAGATTAAAGCTGAAACATAAATGGTAGAGGAATTGACGGATGCTAGCGATTCATTTTGCTTATTTTCAATGCAATTTCTTAAACGTCATGGACTTCCTTTGCTTGGTTCTTGCTGGACCTAGCTTTTTTACAGTCAAAACTTGTTCCAGAAGTTTATCTTTACTGCAATTGGGTGGATTCCACCAGCAAAAATGATGAGTGTTGTGGTAGTATAGAAGATCAAGGTAAAGTTGACAAACTATGAGCTCCATTTTGCATCAAAGTCTAAATCATTCACGGATGCATATTTTACCTTATTAAAATGCTTCTTAGACATAATAAGTACCAATAGAGCAGTGCTATGACGTGAATAAGACATAAGAAGATTAGCACTTCAACCATGTCCGTGAAGGCTTGATGGTTCCTGTAAGACAGCAAAACATGATTTTTATAACCCACAGATCCAGACGCAAGTAGGAAAAAAACCAACCATTTTGAAAGTTCGAAAGAAAGAATCCTAAGATATCAAATGGTATCAAAAAACCGTAAAGATAAATAAAGAGTTCAATATATTTGAATGGGACCATTATACGAACATGGACTTATAAACAGGGACTCAGCAGTTGAAATTGCTCAAAGCTCAAACACCAAAGATCCAATTCACCAAGATCAACAAACTAATGGAAACAAAGAACTTGAATACTCTCCTCCGTCACTTCACAGTTCTGCAGCCACGTATACTCTTCCCCATCGCTTCCTAGTTCTGTGGCCACTAAGTTGTATTGTCCACGCAAAATATGCTAAATCTATTAAGGAAGGTCGAAAACATGTTAGCAACAATACCATGATAAGGAAACTCAACTAATATACATATTGTAGACCTAAATTTGAAACCGATCACATCTTAAACCCTACAAAAACTGCAAGGAAATATACCACCAGGTCAGAACAAAATATCGTGAGAGATGAAACACAAGCAATATTGAAAATTCAAGAACCTATCTCTACGTAAATATACACAAATTTCAATCAACTGGAGTGCCACCACTTTAACTGATTCTCCAATAGGGTGATTCAACAATATTTCCACCCCTCTTAAAACTAAGACTCGCAGTGGAGTGTAGCAGGGAATACCACAAACCAAGCATATGAATAGTGAAAATTGAACGAAAATGAAAAGAGAAAATAAACATATAACAATCATATGAGCATGATCAGTGAAAATTGAATTTAGCAATAGTTAAATCAGTGACGACATAAATAAATAAATAATAATAAGATTTCCGAAACTTGTTTTGATGCATAGATAAGACCTGCAGAACGTAAAACAGTCGTCATGTTTGGAATTGGCATTGCTTCAAAAAAAAAAATCAAGTAATGAGTTTACAACTTGATATTTTACACCTTGATATTGTTTGATCTTGATGTATGCCCGGTTAATAGGTGCATGATCGAGCAAAAAAGGTTTAAAATAGGTGAATGATTGAGGGTACCTGCAAAACAAAATGGTTAAATAGATCAAACAAATATAATCATGAACCGCGTGAACAAAAAAAAATCATAAAGAGAAGCATCATGGATAATGGGTTTGGTTTTTGCATGTAATGTTTTATATCGAGAGACACCGGACCGACAAATTCCGAAAGATAAATTCTTTGTTTGGAAATAATTTAAATCCATTCTAATAATACCCAAAGTTTCTCTATATTTGGACAAATTTTTTCCAAAAAGATAAAATATCTTCAGTATATTGCCATATTGTCACACGTCTAAATTTGTCTAATCTTTTTTTTTAAATGTGGAAAAAAACATGGTATTATAGTAAATCAAAAGAGATGATTTTGTCAGTGTGATGTAGCCTGGAAATAGAATGTGAGGAAGAAGAAAATAACCCAGCGAGAACGATCCAAAAGGATCAACCTGTTTTTCAAAACTGTCCGATTAATTATTGAACATCGAAAAAAAACATTTGATACATATACATGATCACTATTATTGAACATCCAAAAAAACATGGTATTACTAATAGTAGATCAAAAGTGTTGAGTTTCTCACCGTGATGTAGCCTGGAAATCGAAAGTGAGGAAAAAGAAAAGAACACCTTTTTGGTCTGCGAGAACGATCCAAAAAAATCACCTGTTTTTGGAAACCCAAGAAAAAAACAGTGGCAATTTGGCATCTGCTCAAGGGCCTTATATAGAGAGCTATTGGCCTCAAAAAAATATCCAAAAAAAAAGAACCTTCTTTTAGGGAAATAATATCCGTATCATAGAATTTTGATATTCACATTTATTTCTATTAGGAAATATTAAAAATCTTTTAACATATGCAAATATCCTAATAATTTCGATATCATACTCCAATATTTTATTTCTTGTTATTTTAATATCCACATTTATTTTGATATCTTTCCAAATCATATTTCTTTTTTTTTCTTTTGTTGCTGATAACGATTTTTTTTTCTTTGGAAATCATATTCCTAATGATTTTCTTTTTGTTGCTGACACCGTTTTTTTTTTCATACTCCTAATGATTTTGTATTATTTTTATTTGTACAGGATTAACAAAACCTTTCACTGGATTCATTCGGGCCATTCACAAATCAGGTATTTTTTTTAATCAGTGATTTAAATTTGTTCTTTTAATCAGGTATGTTCCCATGAATTTTTTTAAGGTATTGTTTATGGGTGAAAACTATTCCTGCTAATTTTGGTAATTTGGGGTGTGGATGAGGAATGAATCTAAACCTAAAACAAATGCACTGCGCGGTGAGTGCTTGTAGATTCGAGAGATCAATCTATGCAAGTCCGGCCTAAACCAAGAAATGGCCGTTCCAGACTTGTTTCGGTCACAAAGTGAAGGAGATGGGGTTGATCTTAGGGAGGGAAGCGAAGAAGGTGTTGAGAATGTGAAGGTGTTGGCTATGTAGGACTTGTATCCAAAAGATGAACTGGCTTGTAGGATATAAGCTATCAGTTCTGGTGTTTGAATACGATTGTATCAACACTTATTTCTGTTGTCTGGACTTGTGTTATTCTTGTTAGAAAATAGGGCGGAGAACCTATTTATACAAGTATTTTAGCCCAACCATCGTATCTCGTGGGAAGTGGAGAAAGTGGAGTGATGGAGTAGTGGAGTAGTGTGTTGGTGTCACACGACCAGACTTGACCACTTATCCCATCATCACTAACCGTCCATGTCTTCCTGACATGTTCTTGTGATGGCGCATTATGCGCTGCACACTATAAACCGCCAGACCAATACGCCAGTATGTATCCCCCTGTTTGTGACATGATTGATGTCTTGAACGTGTGGATCGTGGAACCCACAGAAAGTAGCATGTAATGCTACGTTATTTAGAAAATTGATACTTGCGAAGTATCGTGTGTATACTATGCAGGTATTGCATCAAGTATATTCAACATGCATGAAGCATCGCTGTTTGAGCGTAATAACTTCATGTCCATCCTACTTCATGTGATGGTTTGGAGGTTGCGCAAGCAAGTCCTCCCTTGGTCGACAACATGGTGTGGTAGAGTGGTGGATGACGATCACCGTGACTCCGCACTGACCAATTAACTCCTGACCAGGGATATATAACCAAGCTGGTGAAGTTGTACGGATGAGATGATCTTTGAGACACTCATCTGCGACACTTGGTGAGATTAGGGTTTTGAAGGAGATGCGCATGCACCACTCTTCTCCCTGATTGAATCTAAGCTTAGGACATTATTTTGGGCTGAATGATTATACATGTGTGTAGATGGAACGATAGTGTAGGCACCTATACCTGACTGCCCCACGAAAACGTGGTCTGGGCCACTCAATTTGTCCGGCGAAGTTGAGTGGTCAAGATCGAATTGCGATAGAAAACTAGTGCCGCAAAAGCTGCATATCGTACCAGCTTTGGGCGGGCGTTCTAAGACGACCAGGCTTGGTCGGTCTTGGACGATGGCTCCAGCATGTAGATGGCAGGCTGATGTTCATGCCTATGCCTTACCGTCCCATGAAAACATGATCTAAGCCGCTCAATTCGTCCGGCGAAATCGAGCGGTTGAGATTAGTTTGCAGTTTGGAAGGATCAACCATGCATGTTAAAGGCGCGCGAACTGAGGCATATTGCCAAGTTCGGACTTGGCCGATCAGGTGAAGGGACAGACGGGTCCACGGTGGTCATGTTGGTATGACCGGACCTTCCTTGATCTGATCTTGGACCCTCCATTCGTGCCGGAGAAAATGGATGCTCGTGATTCAAAGCCCTAATTTTGGGCTTCAAGGCCGTGCGTTATGCTCCATTCAGGCGCACGATTTGGAATGACCAACCATGGTTGGTCATGAACGATTGGTCAGGTATGTAGGTGGGCCCACGGTGATTGTGTTGACATACTCCGTGCCCTTTGAATCTATATCTGCACCCTCCATCTATGCCTGCGAAGATGGATGGTTAAGACAGTTTTGCGACACATGTAATGTGCCGCAAACCCTAATTTAGGGTTTTCCATCCATACTGCTATGGTTTGGACGTTTTGGAAAGCTAGTCCAAGGGGGGCCGACCATGCGGGATCCGCGTTGGTTCGGTAGATATTCCATACCTACTTGGGGGTTATGGAATCGATCTGGGCCATCCAATCATGCTGGTGGAGTTGGATGGTCGTGATCATATCCATACTGATACGGTCAGTTCGGATGCTCAATCGGGCTAGTATAACACACCGAGAGTGGCTCAATCGGGCTAGTATAACACACCGAGAGTTCATCCTGTACGGGTATTTCGTACATGCTTTCATTATAATGCTTGGAGATTCGTGTTGCTCTGCTGAGAGCAACACTCAGTCGTCATGCCGCACTGATAATGAGTACATGAAATATAAGGATGGTTGCACATTAATTAATAATGCTGGAAATTCACAGGGTATATGGGATTGTTGCTACATGCTCCAACCTGGATGAATTTCGTATTTTATTCACAGAATGGGATTGTTGCCACATGTTCCATTCTAGGTGAATTGATAAAGTGAAGGAGTATCCATCACTCATTATTGGCCTTATCTTTTACAAGATATTGGCGCATAATTTGTAGATTTTACAATTTTACCCTTAAATGAAAATCTACCATCAACTTTAAGTCCCCTGCCTAGCGCATAATGGTTACACTATTAAGAGGTAGGCATGAGATGGTGACAGTTAAAGACAAAGCTTATGAGACAAAGTTAGATGTTACCAGGAGAGGCGGGTCATCTTGTCCTTGGAGTATGTCACGTTCAAGAGACGTCCAGGCGAGCGTTCACCTAGCATGATGTCGGTATTGCCTGCTTTGATGGAATGTTTCGCATGTTTCGTTCGTGGGACTGCTGCGCCTGCTTGATCGAACGTAGGCTTGATGTACCTGCTTCGGTTAAACGTGGGTCCACTGTGTGCCTACTTTGGTTGAATGTGGGACTCATCATGCTCCTGCTTCGGTTAAACGTGGGTTCACCGCGTGCCATGTGCCTGCTTTGCTTGGGGCCGGCTGTGCCTGCTTCGACCAATATGGTGCTGGTATCAAGTAGGACCCGCCGCGTGCCTGACTGAACGTCGACCATGTGTTTCAAATGAAAACCAGCCCTGATGCGTGCGCCTATTTTATTCGAATACCAGCCTTGTGACTTTGATCAATACCAGACTTGAAACTAGAGAAATACCGGACTTGTGAATTAATCAACACCAGACTTGTGACTTGATAAACTACGGTGTTTGGACCCAATACCAGCCTTGTGTACTCCAACGTGAATGTGTGTTTTGTCGTGTGTAACTACACATCTCACGTATTTTTATACAAGTAATGACTCCTATCTTTTATTGTAGAATGAAGAAAAGAAATCCTGTTGAGATATCTTTTGGGAATAATGCTGGTGCCAAGTCAGGAGGTGTTGACAGCTTCAAAGATATGCCGAACATTGATAATGAGTTGTTCACCGCGCCCTTTCAACTATATGAAAATATCTGTTCCACAAGATAACCTTTCTCCTATCGACTTCAAGGTTTTTCATTCTCCTCTGGGCCCTCATGAAGAATGGATGAGACGTATGTTGAGCAATGAGTATATCAAAGATAACTTGACCAGAGCGCAGATTATTGATGTAGCTTGAGTGTTGAAACGACTCGGGAGGATGTTAAAGTGGCTTCTGGTGCGAACGTTGAGGTGGATCCCGGAGAGAGTGTTGAAGCAGGATTCTGAAATGAACGTGGGTCCCGGAAAGAGCATTGAGGTGTCTCTTGAATAGACCACTGAAGCAGCTTCTGCTGGAGGGAGCGTTGAAGTGGATTCCTCTTCAGTTCGATTTACCCTTGTGAATTTCATGCTTATTGACTGACCATCTCTCTCGTATTGAAGAAGTCCTTGACTGCCGGTGAAGGAAATTCATGTTGAGCCTCAGTCCCCAAGCGTGGTTTACATGGTTTATTCGGAGTGGTTGTTGTCGAGCCAGGTATGGAATATATTGGACGTTGTTTCATCATTGTGGGAGTCGTGCATGTGGTACTGGAGTTGGAGCTGGCGGATTCGCAGGATGTTGTATCTCGGTAGTTTTCCTCTTGCTGCTTCAGGAAACTGCTTACAGAAGGCTAAAGGTTGTATCGCCTGTTGGTGATATATATGCCCCTACGAACATTATGATGCTCTTCATTACCGGTAGGCCTGGTTATTTTTATCAGGGAATATGTTGTTGTAGATGAGCGTTCAACATCTCCAGAGGATGACCAAAAGCGCAGATTCTCCAACATAGCATGATAGACATGTACCACTGTCTGATAAAGTGACTCGCCCAGATCTTGTTCGACCACTGTCTGATAGAGTGACTTGCTCGGATTTTTCTTGATATGACGCGCAGACATTGTTATCTTCTTGAGGCTGCTCTCTTGAGGTATCGACTCCAGTGGAAGATCGCCGTCATAGAACATTGATACGTTGCACCGGCATTCTTTAAACCAAATGGCAGTATGGTACAATAAAAAATTCTGAGAGGAGTTTAAAAAGTTGTCTTACTTGTGTCATTCTCATCCTTATCTGGTTGTATCCGCTATATCCATCCACGGAGGAGAACATTCCGTGTCCGCTGGTTGCATATACTAACATGTCGATGTTAGGAAGAGGAGGATCGTTTTTGGAGCAGCACCTGTTCAAGTCTCTGAAGCCTATGCAACACCTGATTTATCCATTTTCCTCGTGTCTGAACTGCAACTGTTTAACCGACTTGGATCCAGGTACGACATGTAGATGATGGGTGACCAATTTTCATCTAAATCCGGCATTTCTTTATATCTCCAAGCGAATATGTCCTGGTACTCTTTGAGAAGTTCCACGAGCTTCGTGCTTTTATCCGTACAAAAAGCTGAGCTGATGGAGATAGGCATAGGAGATTCCCCAACGATTTCAATCTTATCAGTTGCGGAGTTGGTGCCATTTTGCAGTTGTTGTGGAGCATCTAGCACTTGTTCTTGTTGTTCGTTGTTATTGTAGCATTCCATTGGGTGGAGAGACTGGGTAACATTCTCCCCTTCTAATTGATAATGGCAGCGTCGGTATACCGTTTTCCCTTTCTGGTCACGACTCGTCACAAAAGTTCGTTCCCTATTCGTGTGAACGTGGGTCGTGGCTTCACAGGATAGAGAAGAATTCTTCGTCAGCAAAGATGCATCGTGGGTTTTATCCCTCAATGATGCAAGCCGGTATTCTTCCTGAATTTACGCCCACGTGGGGAGTGGGATGCAACGAACTTGTCTGATTCATTCCGTCGGAGCTTCTCCCATATGTGCTGGTTTGGTTTCCCTCGAAGTCCGTCATTGTGGTAGGCTTCCGTACGACCTTGCCTGGGAGAACCTTGGATATCCTGAGAGTCTTGAGAGTAATCATATTCAAAGATGCTCCTGTGTCGATAAGGGCCATCTTGAACTCTGAATCCTTGATGCGTGCGGTGACATGTAGGGTACGGTTGTGACCTTTCTCTGGTTGATTGCAGCAAAATGTCTCCGCGCACTGATTCTTCGAGAAGTTTGAAAGTTCGCGTAAACTTTACACTAGAGAAACCGCTTCCCTATCCACCGGCCTCTGGTTCATAGTGAAACTATTGACTTGAGGAGGATCGTTGTGAGGATCAGTCCCCAGTGTAGGAGTCTCCATGACAGGACCACTCATATCTGATGTTGCTTCTTTGATCAGGTCCATATAGGTCCGCGTCGCTGAAGTACCTTCTTCGGTGTGTTGAATGCGTTCCTTGTTGGCTCTAGGGGTTGTCGCGGCTTTTGTGGCAATCGATCAGTTAATGTCTTAAGAAAAGTAAGTACCTCTTTATGAGTTGCGGCCATATCCGTTTGAGTCTTAGCAAGAACTTCCCGCTTCTCCATCAAGTATGCAATGGTAATGGGAGATGTTCCTCCTCTCGTCCCTCCGGCTCCTCATCCTGATGAAGGAGTGGAAGTTGTTGCTCTGGTGACTACCGGAGGTGTTACACTTGAGGAGATGCCGAGATTTGTGGCTGCTCTGGCTCTGGTGATGTGAGGTGTTACACTTACTGGAACATCTACTGCTACGCTGGAGCTGGTGGTAGAAGTGATGGCTCAACGAGATGCATTGACCACGGTAGCTCCACTGACAGGTACATCGACACCGGGAGTGTTATTTACACTAGCTCCGTCAGAATTGATTGTTGATCCAGACATGACTTCTACCATCTTGAAATGAATTGATGATAAGATTGGTCCTAAGATCTACCCTTTTTGGAATTGATAAAATTGAATCGGATTTCGAAAAAATTGACTTTACAACCGAGAAATTAACCTCCCACTGTGGTCGCCAATTGTTTATGGGTGAAAGCTATTCCTACTAATTTTGGTAATTTGGGGTATGGATGAGGAATGAATCTAAACCTAAAACAAATACATTGCGCGGTGAGTGCTTGTAGATTCGAGAGATCAATCTGTGCAAGTCCTGCCTAAACCAAGAAATGGCCGTTCCAGACTTGTTTCGGTCACAAAGTGAAGGAGATGGGGTTGAACTTAGGGAGAGAATCGAAGAAGGTGTTGAGAATGTGAAGGTGTTGGCTATGCAGGACTTGTATCAGAAAGTTGAACTGGCTTGCAGGATGTAAGCTATCAGTTCCGGTGTTTGAATACGATTGTATCAACACTTGTTTCTGTTGTCTGGACTTGTGTTGTTCTTGTTAGAAAATAGGGCGGAGAACCTATTTATACAAGTCTTTTATCCCAACATTCGTATCTCGTGGGAATTGGAGTGATGGAGTAGTGGAGTAGTGTGTTGGTGTCACACGAAAAGACTTGCCCACTTCTCCCATCATCACTAACCGTCCATGTCTTCCTGACACGTTCTTGTGATGGCGCGTTGTGCGCTGCACGCTATAAAACGCCAGACCAATACTCCAATATGTATCCCCAGTTTGTGACATGATTGATGTCTTGAACATGTGGACCGTGGAACCCACAGAAAGTAGCATGTAATGCTACGTTATTTAGGAAATTGATACTTGTGAAGTATCGTGTGTATACTATGCAGGTACTGCATCGAGTATATTCAGCATGCATGAAGCATCGCTGTTTGGGCGTAATAACTTCATGTCCAGCCTACTTCATGTGATGGTTTGGAGGTTGCGCAAGCAAGTCCTCCCTTGGTCGACCACATGGTGTGGTAGAGTGGTGGATGACGATCACCATGACTCCGCACTGACCAATTAACTCCTGACCAGGGATATATAACCAAGCTGGTGAAGTTGGACGGATGAGATGATCTTTGAGACACACTATAAGAAAGTATAGCTATTGCTACACCATATGTTGCCACACATTCAATATAGGTGTTGCAAAAGCAAATTTCTAGCCACAATACTTTTTAGATGCAACTAAAAGTTTTAATTTACTGCTGCAAAATAATTTTTTTGCCACATTTCTGTAGCAATAATATGAAAACAGTGTGGCTAAAAACATAATCTCTTGCTGCACCAATAAATATTGGGTGCAGCAATAGACTTCTTGCTACATAGGTTCTCGTGACACTAGTAGGGGTTTTTGCCATAATCATTGGATGCTGCAATATATTAAGTTTCTTTTAGTGACACTCATCTGCGACACTTGGTGAGATTAGGGTTTTGAAGGAGGTGCGCAGGCACCACTCTTATCCCTGATCGAATCCAAACTTAGGTCATTATTTTGGGCTGGACGATCATACATGTATGTAGATGGCACGATGGTGTAGGCGCTTATACTTGACCGCCCCACGGAAACGTGGTCTAGGATACTCAATTCGTCCGGCGAAGTTGAGTGATCGAGATCGTATTGCGATAGAAAATTAGTGCTGTAAAAGCTGCATATCATACCAGCTTCGGGTGGGTGTTCCAAGACGACCAGGCTTGGTCGGTCTTGGTCGGTCTTGGCCGATGGCTCCAGCATGTAGATGGCAGGCTGATGTTCACGCCTATGCCTTACCGTCCCATGAAAACATGATCTAAGCCGCTCAATTCGTCCGGCGAAATCGAGCGGTTGAGATTAGTTTGCAGTTTGGAAGGAGCAACCATGCATGTTGAAGGCGCGCGAACTGAGGCATATTGCCAAGTTCGGACTTGGACGATCAGGTGAAGGGACATATGGGTCCACGGTGGTCATGTTGGTATGACCGGACCTGCTTTGATCTGATCTTGGACCCTCCATTCGTGCCGGAGACAATGGACGCTCGTGATTCAAAGCCCTAATTTTGGGATTCAAGGCCGTGCGTCATGCTCCATTCAGGCGCACGATTTGGAATGACCAACCATGGTTGGTCATGACCGATTGGTCAGGTATGTAGGTGGGCCCACGGTGATTGTGTTGAATACTTCGTGCCCTTTGAATCTATATCTGCACCCTCCATCTATGCCTGCGAAGATGGATGGTTGAGACTGTTTTGCGACACATGTAATGTGCCGCAAACCCTAATTTAGGGTTTTCCATCCATACTTCTATGGTTTGGACGTTTTGGCAAGCTAGTCCAAGGGGAGGCCGACCATGCGGGATCCGCGTTGGTTCGGCAGATATTCCATACCTGCTTGGGGGTTATGGAATCGATCTGGGCCATCCAATCATGCTGGTGGAGTTGGATGGTCGTGATCATATCCTGATCGGTCGATCTCAATCCGGCTAGTATCTGGATGCTCAATCGGGCTAGTATAACACACCGAGAGTTCAGCCTGTACGGGTATTTCGTACATGCTTTCATTATAATGCTTGGAGATTCGTGTTTCTCTGCTGAGAGCAACACTCAGTCGTCATGCCGCACTTATAATGAGTACAGGAAATACAAGGCTGGTTGTGCATTAATTAATAATGCTGGAAATTCACAGGGTATATGGGATTGTTGCTACATGCTCCAACCTGGATGAATTTCGTATTTTATTCACGGAATGGGATTGTTTCCACATGCTCCATTCTAGGTGAATTGATAAAGTGAAGGAGTATCCATCACTCATTAATGGCCTTATCTTTTACAAGATGTTGGCGCATAATTTTTAGGTTTTACAATTTTACCCTTAAATGAGAATCCACCATCAACAGGCATTTAATACCAACTGAAAGTGTAATTGCAAGTATTTTCTTTTATCCGTAGTCTAGCGTTGTAATTAGGTGAATTTATTACAAAAACTGTAAATGGACATTGGACATTGGATTATTTTTTTTATTCATATGATTGATTTTATTTTACGATGAAATCATGATGAAAATTACATATTTTATTTTATTTCATCATGATGAAATCGTTTTATGGTAAGATTTATGAAATCATTTTATAGTAATTTTGAGGTTGTGTATATTTGTTTTGATATGTTTCTTAGATTAAATAAGATTTAGTAAATTTATAATTATTTTCTAAAATGTGATTGGTCAAAAAATATTTCGCGGGCCCAAAAGATTATATTGGAATTTTATTGGCTGAAATTTAGAATAGCGGGGCCAGAATCAACCAGAAGCTCCGATTAACCACGTTGCTCGAAAAAACTCTGTTTTTATATAAAAATAGGTTTCTAATTGAATTTGACTTCTTTTTTCTAGACTTCACTTCATAAGGAATTCTTGAAGCCTATATAAAAGGACAGGCCTAGTATTATATCGCAGACATTCCACCTCCAAAACCATTGTTTGATTTTTCTTGGAAAAGCTAAGATTAAGATTTGGGGATAACAAGAAGAAAAAAAAGTGGGCGCCGTTAGCAATTTCGGCCGAGTTGAATCGGAAGTGAGCAGTATATAAGAAACAGCAACAACGTGTATTTGGTGTGAAACCCTAAATTATTTGTTTGTTTGTAAATTTGTATCGCCTCTCTGGTAAGGTAAATGCTCCTCTCTCCCTTTTTCTAGATCTATCTCCTCCATCAATCGGTTTCTTTAAATAGTTCGGGTTAAATCGGTTTGATATTAACTTGATCTGATAATCTTCATCTTCCTTCGTATTTGCAGAAGAAGATATAGAAATTTGTTAACTTATATCAATGTCAGCTCCTTTGAGGTAATCTCTCCCTCTCTATCCCTCGTTTCTTAATCAGATGTTATTATAAGTATTATTTTGATTTCCTCTTAGTATTTCGATTTCTCAGTTGGATTAATTAGGGTTTTATATCCCCCAGAAAAATGGGTCCCCAAATTAGGGATTTAGGTACCAAGTTCATTTCAGCAAGGAATTACCGTTCAACAAGGCATGTCCGTTCCAAGGTTGATACAGCCAAGGAGGTTCCTGAACAAGGTTATAAGATGTTTCTTGGACCAGCTAAGTACTTTTTATCAGGTAACCTTGCGGCGCTGGGTGTTACTTGTTGGATGCAGTACATGACCCATGGAAGAGTAGTACACCTCCTGGGAATTCCAATCTCCAAAACTGTGTGAGAGATGGTTTTATTTATGATATATAATCACTTAAGACTCCTTAATTAAAAGTTGCTATAAATCTATTATCAATCTGTCTATGTAATTAAGCTGTGGTACTGCTTTCTCCTTCTGTTTAAGAAACCTAACTTTGAAATAGATATTTAAGTTGTTGTGTTTGAAGGAGGAATCTATTATCTATGTAATTAAGATGTGCTACTGGTTTCCTGAATGAATCTATTACCTACCATTACTCTCTCTCTCTCTCTCTCTCTGTTTTTCTACTTGTTAAGGATTTGTTAATGTTTGCTCTACTTGTATTTTCTTCGCCTTCATTTACTCTGCAACACTCTGTTTTTCCCATGATTAGTAATAGGCTGTAAGGATTTGTATTGTTTTCTTGATATGCACGAACTTAAGTTTTTCCCATGATTAGTACTAGTCTGTAAGGATTTGGATTGTTTTCTTGATATGTTGTGCT
Source organism: Papaver bracteatum (assembly GCA_023529315.1). Classification (NCBI taxonomy): domain Eukaryota; kingdom Viridiplantae; phylum Streptophyta; class Magnoliopsida; order Ranunculales; family Papaveraceae; genus Papaver; species Papaver bracteatum. The sequence continues at coordinate 157,493 of JAJJWX010001118.1, forward strand.
CCATGAACTCTTCGTTTTGCCTAAATGTTATATCCTTGATAGATTATTTCTCAAATTGATAGTCTGTATGCTTCCTTTCCTCTGTGATTATTTATGAATGATCTCCCCCCACTATGTTTGTTTGCGTCAATCTAGCATTATCCTCAGTTAGCGTTTGCTAGCGTTATCCTCAGTTATATGCATAATCCTCCAAACTCCTTAGATTTGCCTGAGGAGTTTTTAGCATCAATTTGTGCCTAGTATCTAGCCTCAGCATGTGTAACTTTACTTCATTAGACAAGCCCTGTGATGCTTAACCCCTTTATTGTCCAGTCCTCCTAGCTGTTTGCGCAATGCCCCCTTGTCATGTTCTTTTGTCATTCCCATTCTATTTTAATTTCTGCACGAGGGATACTTCAGGTCCTCTGGCTTTCTATCCTCTGTATGTTTGAGAATATGCTCCCTGTCGTCTCTTTGATGCTCTCCATAGTCAACCGTTGTTCTTTGCACCTCTGTTGTGCTTGATGCCTTGTAATCACTCCAGAATACAGGTTTTCTCTTGATGAAACTTCATTTTTCTTTTTTTGCCTTCAAATGGAACTAACTTTGGATTTTGGTAAATGGTCCCAACTCTTTCTTATTTGGTGGGAAAAGCTCATACAGATTGGTGTGCTGCTGCTGGAAGCCCTGGAACATGCTAGATTTAATTTATTTCCTCCATTTGAGACAGATAGTTGTCCACCAATTCTTCAACTCCTCAGCGTCGCATTCCTGCACACTTGGTTTTATAGTTTTTCTTTTTTTCTCTCTTTTGTAAAGAGACTATAGGTATCGCCGGGGCCTAGGGCTGTTAACAACACTTGTCGAAACGGATAGTGGCTCCGTTACGTTGGTTATCAAACTCTATTGTTGCACCACAAGCTTCACAACCATCTCAGTTCATCAACACCATAATTTCATGGAACTGTAGAGAATTAACGGATATCGATAATTTTCCGATAATTTCCGTTATCAAACTCTATTGTTGCACCACAAGCTTCACAACCATCTCAGTTCATCAACACCATAATTTCATGGAACTGTAGATGCAATTAGAACCACCATATCCCTGTAACCATCATTGGACCACAACAGACCCATTTGAATCATCTTTGCCATTAATAAACCATAACAACAGAACCACCTTCCATGTAAATTGATTCCGACACAAGCAAATTTCTTTCGTCTTTCTCAATGTGCAAATTTCTTTCTTGTCTTCTCAATTTGTTGTAAAATCGAACTCGACACAAACCTTCTAAAACCTCGTATATTCTCATCAATTTTTATTATGGCAAACAACCAAACCAATAAAAAGGTGGGACTTGGGTTGGGTCAACCCAACCAATTGAATCAAAGTATTAGGAAGATGGAACCCATGTCCAACCCGAACGTTGATATTAAATAAAACTTATTACTCATGGATTTTTGCGGGCATGGGCAATGTATTTTAAAAGTTTGGGCAAGCTGACACAAACCTTCTAAAACCTCGTATATTCTCACAATTTTAATAAACCCGAGTTAAACTTGGGCAAGTATGGGCACAAATATCTCTAACCCGAGCAACCCACCCAACCTGCGGAACTATAATATAATTATATAAACTATTTTTATAATTGGTAGTATTGTCTATTAAGAGCAATTTTAGCCATTATCTTCAAATCTGATAATGAAAATATAAGTCATATCTATCTCATTATTAATTCAATATGAAAAAAAATTATATTATTGTCAATAATCATAAGTTATTTGGAAATAAGCTAAATACAATAATTAAATCTTATCTTATAATTACTAAAATTTGTTATTATCACATTAATAAAAAACAAATTTTAAGACTTAAATTAAGGTCATTGGGGTTTTTATGACAAAGAGTTTGTTTATGTGAATGTTTTGATAATATTTCTTTAAAAAACTAACATAGAATATACTGAGTTGAGTGCTCCTATACACAAAAAGTGAATGAACATCGTTGGTGCATAGTTAACCGAACCCCTGCAACTGTCCATAATTTTTATGTTGTAAAGTATTAGCATGGGTCAACCCGAGGAACCCGTGGAACCCGAGGAATATAACTTGGGCGGGACTTGGGCAGCACCTCCATGGGTTCCACGGGTTCCTTGGGCAATCTGGGCAAAGGATTTCTACCTCGGGTCTGCCTCGGCCAAGCCTTCCAACCCGACCAACCAACCCAAGTCCCACCCCTAATTTTTATAACTCATGCGAACATCTACAGCAGTAACTTCTTCTTCCTCCCTAATTCGAAATCAACATCATCGTTTCAGAATATGTGTTATCGAATTCACAATCAAACCCAACTCCCCATTAAATTAAACCAAGTGAAAATTAGGCTAAGCCCAACCTATGGATAACCCATAATATGAGGCCCTTAATTAAAAGAAGTTTAAATCTAGACCCCAAATTATTAAAAGACCTTGATACCCTTATGCATATTGTCAAACCCATAATTAAATAAAATTTAAATTTAGGCCCAAAATTATTAATATATTATGTGATGAAGTTCCAACCACCTCCGACCACCACAGCCACCGCCAAACCTCCGCCCGCTACCGCCACCAACCACCTCCGACCACCACCGCCAACCACCTCCGACCACCACCGTCAAACCACCATCGCCAGTCACCTCCGACCACCACCACCGCCAACCACCAACTGCCACAACTGCCGACCACCACCAACATGATGTGTACACAGAACTTACACATGCATATGACATGTGTATCCAGAAGTTACACATTCATATAAAATGTGTAATGCAAAGTTACACATGTACATAGATGTGTACTTTGTAGTTACACATGCGTATGGCATGTGTATCTACAAGTTACACATCCATGTGCATGTGTAACTTTTTATTACACATGTTATATGTAAGGTGATCTACAAGTTATTCATCATAAAATACATGTATTACTTTAATTTTCATTTACAATAATTTGTCCGTTCATCAATTACTACAATCATAGTAATTGGTTGTTTGAACACAATAAACGAATTAAAACACGAGATATGGAAAGCGAAATCCAAGAAATAATCCACTATATCCTATAATAGAAATGTTTCCTTCCTTTTTTGTCTTTCTCGATTCCAATATATTTGCACATCTGCAAACAAGAATAAAACATCCATGGAATTAGGTTGGATGGACAAAAAATAAAGAAACAAAATTATAGAATAATTGCAAGACAAAATTATAGAACAAAGATTACAAAAGGCACGTGATAACTTATCTTAGCATGTGTAATTGAAAGCTACACATGCATATGAGTTGGATACCTAGCATGTGTAATTTTTTGGTTATAAGGTTTTTCCATTTTAGCATTGTAACAAGGAGTTACACAAGCATCTAACTTGTGTAACTAGAAGTTACACATGCATATAGAATGTGTAACTAGGAGTTACACATTCATATGACATGTGTACTCAGCAATTACTAAGTCTAATTGTGCATCTCTAACAAAAAATCCACTTGAGCATCAAACTAGCATGGTTCAAAGACCTCAGTGTTTATAATTCAAAGTTTTTATGTTTGGATACAACTAAACTAATGTGCGGATGCACGCATGTTTTTAGAATGCAAAGAAATGTCTAAGACTCTAATGTCTTACACCAAACTCGTAAGCAATCACCTAACTATGCATATAGAACAATCACTGTGAAACTCATCAAACAAACACGATGATGAAGACAAATTGTAAGAGAGATCAATACCTGAAAGAGCTTACTTCACATCTGAATTGCTCCAGTGTACTACCATATAGGTCTTGATCCAGGAACTTCTATACATCAATCTCCTGTCATGCATTAAACAATCTCTATAAATTACACTAGAACCACATTGTTCAAACCAAATAAGCATGTATAATCAGCTAGTACACATAAAAATGCATGTGTAATTTGGAGCTACACATGCATATGAAATGTGTAATTTGGAGTTACACATGCATATGAAATGTGTAATCAACAGTTACACATGTCATATCAGGTGTGGTGGCTGTGGTAGGCACTCCAGCAGCTGCAACAATTCTTCAATATAGCACCAGCCATCACTCTCTAAGCACCATCACCTGCACTGCCTATACCACATCCACCACACCTGTATCTTCCCAGCACCAGTACAACCAACCAGCTGTAAACTGAGAACCACAAGTACCTGTTATTGCACTTCCCTGTCCTAAACATGCATCTAAACCAGCAACTCCAACTGCATATGCACTTCACCAGGACCACTATGAGCACATGTAACTGCACATCATGTCCAACAGCACTGTGCACACCTTCCAACAACATTTATCCTACCAGCTACAGCTACCATCATGGCTCGTATCATCATTCTCTACCAGCATCACTTCCTGTCAAATCCATTGCAACAGCAACACACATTGGCAACTCTGCACCTGTTTATACTAACATGCATCTATCCTGCAATATTGAGTTCTTAGACTCAGGCCATAACTGACCACATATCAAATCCATCGAAAACCATGTCCTGCAACTGCAACCAACACCAACTGAGTACAAATATCATCACCAGCCAACTTCATTTCCTCTATTCCATTACCACTGTCTTAACTGCAACTGCACCAATACCTGTAATCATTCAACTGAACGCACTCCATCATACAAAAAACCAAGCAGAATGCAAGCAATAGTTATGCATGTGTAATCATTAATTAAACCACAAAATCAATAGTTATGCATGTGTAATCATTAGTTACACATATAATTAACACGTGTAAGCTAAAGTTACACATGCATAAGGCTTGTGTAACCTGCAATTACACATCCATATGGCATGTGTAACCTACAGTTACACATCCACATGCCTTGTGCACTTATAGCATATTCTTCATTAGCGCTAGAAAAAAGGACATCACACATAGCTACTTGCGATTCTTAAACAGTAAAATCTACTCAATGACACTTAATCAACCGAAAATGCAACATAATAATTTGAAAGGTATATAACTAGTAGTTGCTAGTGTAACTACTTTTACAGTCTACCAACCAATAAAGAAAGTTCTTAGTCATACCATAATATCTTCCAACTACTCTTTAGCCTCATCGACTCCTGCAACGTCAGCAAATGTGATACTTCACTGTGTTTTTTGGAATGTTGCTCCACCAGAACCCCTATTTTCACGACTCCTCGGCTGCACAATTGTATCATGTATGAATAACATAATTAACATGTGTAAATAGTAATTACAAATCCATACTCTAAACATTACTAAAACAAGCATGTGTAATTAGATGGTACACATACAAAATGCATGTGTAATTTTGAGTTACACATGCACATGACATGTGTAATCAACAGTTACAAATCCACACCCATGTGTAATCAACATGATCCTGTTACTCAATAACAACAAATCGAACTAGTAAGCTTACAGTCAAATGCGTTTATGGTAAGGCAGTTTCATGTTCATAATGAGTCAATTATCCGATTCAATTCATGCGGCAAACAAAAGCTCAATTTAAATTGAACAAAATGGGAGAATATGAGTAATCGAAATCAACGAAATGAAAATGTGATGAATTTATCATGGAACACCAATAATGTCTTGGTTTCACAAAGTTGTTGACCTCTAATTAAACGGGAAGTAACATAGGAACCCCCGTATGCTAGATGTTATGGTGTTAAATCACAATCGTATATGCTTCATGGAGTATGGGACATCTTCATGCAATAATCAAGATATCTACACAGAACCAATAAATACAACCGATATACCGAATTACAGACTATAGCTCCAATGTTAAGAATGTTCTATTAAGTCAAGAATTAGTTCACTAATTGAATTGCAGTTAGAGGCATACAAAAATGAATATCATAATTTTGAATTGCAGCTAAAAATTATCATTGCAGATCTTCGTATCACATTAGATTTACCTTACTTTTGCGAACGATTTTCAGAGACTCATCCAAATTTTTCTCTAGTCCACGCAGTTCTTCAATGCTTAATTCACTCAAATCGTCTTGCCCAGTTCTTGTGCTTCACAGATGACATATCTTTCACTGGAAAATTTCATCAAATCAAAGCATCTAGTAAATAATTTACTACAGTTTCCAATTCAACCTAAGTCCATAAATTTTAACAAAAGCAAAAAGTTTTCTAGCAGCAAAAACTTCATCTAAGTGTCGTTTCCTAGCATCAGTCAAAAACAACTTCCGTTTCATATATACCAAGAAATCCAAAATTAAAAGTGAATAAAATTCAAATCAAATCTACGGGTGACAGAGATGATGAGTCGCTGATATCGAATCCTTAATTAGTTTTTAGATCACAACTTGAAATTGAGAGTTACGATGATTTTGACGAATAGAAGATCTGAAAATTTTGTTCAATATTCTTCAAGAAAATTCCATTGATACAACTAGAGAGAGTAGATGAATGTAAATCTAAGATATAATTTCGATTTTGAAAAGTTTTTTTCTCAAATTTGTTTCTGAATAAATAAACTAAAATCTCTCAATTGAAGAATAATCATTGATAGAAGTGAACACTTATTTGCACTTAGCTTGCTGATGAATTTGTGTTGAATCTGCAGATCAATTAACTGATATTTGTTTCTCGGATCCATTATCTTCTACTGCAACTGATGCTCCTCCTTCTCCTGATGGTGATTTATGATCTCTATCGTCGCCATCGATTGTCTCTGAATCAATTGTCTCTGCTCAAAATCAATTTAGAACCCTAGAAAGTGTTTCTGTAAGAACTTGAGAGAGGAAATGAAATAACAAAAATGAAAATATCTAATGAGTTGTTGCAGTAAAGAATCTAAAAGGTGAAGATGAAACTAAATCTCAAAGAACCCTAGAATTGTTTTTCCCTGTAACCGAGAGAGAGAGGGAGAGAAATATGAGAGAGAAAGAAGATGGAGAAATAAAATATTTTCTGATATTTCCCTTCTTTAAATAGAAAAGGATAGTTTTGTCAATATCAAAATACATAATATAAAATTATGGGCCAGATCCGAAGAAAATTTAATTTTTTGGGCCTAGCAATATCATTTTCCTAAAGTATGGAGTTGACAGTTAATGATCCATTTAATAGGGCTTCTATATATTGAACCCATACAGTAGGAGGGTTCTAGTATTTTTCACTTAAACCAAACTCTCTGTTGGGATCCTAGTCCCACATTGGTTAGATGGGGCTTAATTGGTAGTTTATAAGTCAATGGGTTCCCTCATCTAGTCAACCGGTTTTCGAGTTGAGTTCTACTCATGGGTTTATAACGAGTTTAGGGTGGATACCCTAACACTCTCCACCAAATCCTAGTTTCACAAATCAATTCCAAAACCCTAAATTAAGCTTCAAAATCATAATTGAATGCAAAATTGAATTTCAGAAAGAAAAAGATCATAATTAAATACAAAATTGAATTTCAGAAAGAAAAAGAACAGACAGGATATAAGGAGATGATGGTGGTAAATCAATTCCAAAACCCTAAACTAAGCTTCAAAATCATAATTAAAATTAAATCCAAAATTGAATTTCAGAAAGAAAAAGAATAGACGGGATATAAGGAGATTCATATCAGTAAGTTTCCAAATTTTCATTTTCATTGTTTAGTTCTTTGTTCCTCTCACATATTAACCAAATTTGTTGAAATCTTAGTTCTTATTGATCTACTTGCACTATGCCTTGAACCCTGAATTGATCTACGTGAGCACCCACTAGATGAATTAGGATGTTCCAATTGAAACATAACCTTGTCCTTCGCAATTGCATCTTAAATCTCACTTCTTTTCTTGTCCATATTACATTGATGCATGGATTTATAGGAAAACTCCTTCAGAAGATTGTGAATTGCATAAAAAATGTCCATGAGCAGTCGGGCATAGCCAAACTTTGGAAAAATTGTCCGGCACATGCTTTATTTGTTCAGCACCTCATCTGCAAAGTGTCCTTAAGATTTTCTTGCTTGTATTTAACACCCCGAACCATACTAATCTGTTGTGCAGAAATATAACTCAAATTCTTCAATTTATGTGATGAGACTGCACGATGAATGATAACAGAACTGCACCAGGATCTGTTGTTTGCGCTGATAGATTTATCTTTTGGAGATTTTTGACTCACATTGAAAGAGAATATATGTCAAGTGAATCCATGATGTAATGGCGGTGTGGTTTTTACGTTATGACCACGTGTTTTAACACAGCCTGGTGGACCGGGATGGGATGTTCTGATGGGTAGAAATGACAGCTTGAGTGCTAGCAAAACATATGCAAATAAAAACATTCCAGCTCCAAATTCAGATCTAAACACCCTCATCACCAAATTCCAGAATGTTGGCCTCGACTACACTGACATGGTTGCTCTACCAGGTGATATGTTTTCCCCCTTTTTATCTATATGAAACCATCAAACTTTAAGGCTAAAACTCTGTGCAACCGCCGTTTTCAGGAGCACGCACCATTGGTCAAGCAAGGTGCTCATCATTCAGCTCTTCTCTTCAGGGTCGTAGCACCAGCAGCTCCGATGGACCAGCACTCGACCTACAATTTCTTGCGTCGTTGAAGCAGCTGCGCTCCAACTCTAAAAATAACAGAAGTGCACCTCTAACAACTCGGAGGAAATGGCCAGATCCGCCAGAATTGTAGGGTCACCAACTACTGGGCGTTGTTTTACTTTTAATTAAGAACACCATCTTATTGTTTCCATGGTGAAGCGAGAATTAGCTGAAGCTCTGACTCGGAGCTCTGCAAATCGGCAAATCAGCGATCGACTCAGTCAACATTTTTCATCTTCTTCGTTCTCAGGTGCTTAATCTCATTAATTCAGGTGGTCTTATTTCATTCTCTCTAATGATTGAAGTCAACAGGGTTGTCTGCTGTTGTTCTAGTTAAGTTTTTCAGGGTAGATCGAAAAATTTCCATGGGAAATAAATCTGTTGATGAAATGAATTCTTCAGAAGTAGATCTGGAAAATCCTTATGAAGGTAATCCTTCAATTGATCTTATTCAAAATAGTAATGGTGATCGTTATGAATCCTGGAAATTTTCATTAATCGGTAGACTAGATTTCCTTCAAATCAAATTTCCTGAAGCTGTAGAACTTCTGAAAAAGCAATGGAAACTAGTAGGTCAATGTAAACTAATTCCATTAGGCAAAGGTTTTTTCACAATCAAATTATATAACGTTGAGGATAAGAATCATATTAAACTGGGTAAATGGGAAATTCGTAATCAAATTCTAAGAGTCAGAAATTGGATGCCAAATTTTAGGCAAGAAAATCAGAGGACATCGTTTGGGTTCATTTTCCTGGTCTAAGTTTGGAATACTGGGATGAGCAAACAATGTTCACTATTAGTAGGGCTCTTGGTAATCCTGTAAAAGTGGATATAGCAACTTTGAATTATGAAAGTGGTTATTATGCTAGAGTACTGGTGGAGATCAATTTAGCAAAAACAATTCCTAACAAGTTATGGATCAAGACAAAATATGGTGGATTCTTGCAAGGAGTTATACTCACTAATTTACCCAAGTTTTGCCCACACTGCAAAATTGTAGGTCATACTCAAGTTGAATGTAGAGCAAACAAGACACAACCTGAAGCTGCTCATACAGAGGTTAGCCCAAAACTGGGTACAAAAAGTCTTACACCAAAAGTTGTGATGGAGAAATTTGATATATGTCATACACCAGTTAACACAATCAATACATCTGCTATGTCTGTTTCTCAGTCTAGTGCTCCAGTAGAAATTACTTCTGGCAAATTTGGTTCATTGCAACTAGATGATTTTGGAGAGCAAAAATTTGATGAGGAGATTTCTCTACCTCCTGCAAAAGTACTTCAATTAGTCAATGACAATACTGTGGAAAATAGTACGGTTAAATATATAAATGGCACCAATGGTTCAGTGACAGAGGAGAAAATTCCAGTTACTTCATGGTCAAGGATAATTAAGAAGCCATCTTCCTCTGCAACTGCAAGCTCATCTACTTCTGAGGCACAAACTAAAAAAGCTGAACCAAAGGTAATTACTCAACCAGTGAAAGGCAAATATAATTTCAGGAAAAACCAAGGGAAAGGAGGCACTAAAGGCCTCCAATCTCTACAATGAGAGTCTTATATTGGAACTTAAGGGGCCTTAAAAGACCTAGGGCCCAAAATAAACTATGGTCTTTGATAAATCAATTTAATCCATCTTTAGTATTTGTAGCAGAACCAAAAATACATTGCAGTGCTTCTTTTTGTAATAAGTTGAATCTTCCTGGAATGAATAATATGGTGATTCACAATTCATTTTCAAATAAGAAAGGGAATATCTGGCTGTTTTGGAACAAAAGCTTGCCTACCCCCACAGTAATTTCTATGTCAACTCAAATGATCACAGTAAGCATTGGTGGAGTTCTTGTTTCTGGGGTACATGCTCATGTAGGAGTAGTTCAAAGAAGATTTCTATGGACAAAAATGGAGTTCATCAGTACATAACAACAACCTTGGTTAGAAATTGGAGACTTTAATTCAATAATTTCTTGTGATGAAAAGATGGGTGGAAGAGCACCTAAAAGAAGTGCAATGTTGGATTTCTCAAATTGTCTGGATAAATGTGATCTAATTCAGGCTCCAAAAAGTGGGTTACAATACTCTTGGTCCAATTGTCAGTTTGGCAACAGAAGAATACTCTGTAATCTAGATAGAGCAGTATTTAACCATTTATGGCTTCAAAAGTATGAAGACTGGAATTGTAAAGTAGGTTTGAGGATTGCTTCTGATCATGCTCCACTCATGGGAGGGTGTCTCAACATACCTAAACCAGCAAATATTCCTTATAAATTCCAAAAGATGTGGTTATCTCATCCAGGATTCATGGATTTAGTTCTTAATAGTTGGACTGAAGATTATACTGGTGATCCAGCATTCATATTTCAGGGGAAATTAAAAAGATTAAAAAAGGACCTTAAGGAGTGGAACTAGAATGTTTTTGGGAATATTAACACTCAAATTAAAGAAGCTGAGAAAACTGTTAAAGAATCAATGCTACAATCTGACAATAATCCAATGGATGAGGAATGCCTTAACAATTTAGTAAGAGCTCAAAATGACTACAACTCAAAGGAAGTTCATATGAGTACTATGTTAAAGCAAAAAGCTAGAACTAAATGGGTCAAAGAAGGTTCTGCAAATACTGGCTTCTTCCATGCTAATTTAATAATCAGACAAGCTAGAAACAGCATAGCAGAGTTAGAAGATGCTAATGGAGATATCATTACTGAGCATAGCAAAATTGCAGACACTTTGGTTCAACACTTTGAACAAAAATTTAAATTCCAAGATGTGGAAATAAATGAAGCCTTGTTAGATGTTATTCCAAATGTGATTACTCAGGAAGATCAAAACATGCTGAATGAAATTCCCAGTTCAGAAGAAATAAAAGCTACAATATTCAATATGTATCCTGATAGCTCTCCAGGTCTTGATGGATTCTCTGGTTGTTTCTACAGAGCATGCTGGCACATTATTCAAGAAGATTTAGTTCATGCTATTCAATATTGTTGGGAAAGACAATTCATACCAAAAGGTCTCAATTCTAACTTTCTAGTTCTCTTACCTAAAGTTGAAGGAGCAAGAAAACCTGGTCAGTTCAGACCTATAGGCCTGAGTAATGTAAGTTTCAAGATTTTCACAAAAATAATCACTACTAGAATGAGCTCACTAATGCCCAAGTTAGTCTCACCCCAACAAGTTGCTTATATCAAAGGAAGATGTATCAAGAACAAATTTTGTTAGCATCTGAGCTAGTTAATGAGATGGAGAAGAAGAGAAGGGGAGGAAACATTGGTCTAAAGCTAGACATATCTCAAGCATATGACTCAGTCAGCTGGAAATTCCTTTTTCAAGTGCTAAGCAAATATGGTTTTTTCAAGTCTTGGTGTGATTGGTTGCATATTCTATTTCAGTCAGCAAAAATTTCAGTAATGGTAAATGGTGGCCCAAATGGTTTCTTCTCAGTTGGAAGAGGTTTAAGGCAGGGGGATCCATTATCCCCTGTGCTCTTTGTGCTAATGGAAGATGTATTAAGTAGATGCATAACAAAAATGGTAGATGAAGGAAAAATCATTCCAATGGTGGTGAGAAGAGGGATTCATCCTACACATCTGGTTTTTGCAGATGATGTTTTCTTGTTCTGTAATGGGACAAAGAGAAGTATTGAAAATTTGATTTGGTTACTAGAAGAATATCAAAGAAGCTCATGACAAGTTATAAATAAAGATAAAAGCAAGTTATTCATAGATGGAGCAACTGAAGCTAAAAAAATTCAAATTAAAGATCTTCTGAAAATGGAGATAAGCAAGTTTCCAGATAAATATTTGGGAGTTATTCTTACCACAGGCAGAGTGAAAACTTCAACAGTGTGGCCAATAGTTGAGATGTTGCAAAGTTAGCCACTTGGAAAGGTAAACTCCTATCTTTCAATGATAGGTTAGTTCTCATTAAATCAGTTCTTTGCAACATTCCTATATATAATATGGCAGTGTATAAATGGCCAGCCTCAGTTATAAAAATCTGTGAAAAAATCATAAGAAATTTTCTATGGTCAGGTGATGGTGAAACTAGGAAATACATGGTTCTATCTTGGAAGAAAGTATGCACACCTTATCAGGAAGAGGGTTTGGGCATCAAAAGATTTGAAATTCTTAATAAGGCTCTGTTAATGAAAATGATGTGGAAAATCATAAATTCCAATGAAGAATGGGCACTTTTCTTTAAGGCAAAATTTAAGGATAAAAATTTTCAATGGACAACTAAGTGGCAACTGTCTTCAGTTTGGCCTGGATTAAAGTGGGCTTGGGTATCTCTTAAGGATAACATAAGATGGTGTGTTGGGGATGGCAAAGATATCTCTTTATGGCTTGATACTTGGGTTGGAGACTGTCCTTTGATTAATATCTGTGGTTTCACTAACTTTGTGAAGGACAACATTCATAAAACTGTGGCAGAAATTATACATAATGATTCTTGGATAATTCCAGTGGAAATTCAACAGATTCTTGCTTCTCAAAGATTACCAACTATTGGTGGAGGACAGGATACTCTAATTTGGTGTGGAGAAGTGAAATGTATTTTTACTACATCTTCTGCAATTAATCTTTTAAGACACACAGAACCTGTTCAACAATATTCAAAATTTATCTGGAATTCATATTTACATCCTAGCATAGCCAGTAATGTGTGGAAGATTTTGAATGGTTTATATATGGATGATGAAAAAAATGGTGGAACAAGGATATAATATTGCTTCTAAGTGTTGTATCTGTCAGGAAGACCAAGATAGTATGGAGCATCTTCTGTGGGATTGCAAGTTCAGTAAGCAAATCTGGGCTTGGTTATGTGCAATTTTTGAATTCACAACTCCTAAGTCTTTTCAGGATGTTTGGCTGAGAGCAAAAAACAAAAGTCCTTTAGTTAAAGAGACTTGGATAATAGCTGCTTGTGCTGCAATTAGAGATTTATGGTTTCAAAAGAATAAAAGGTTCTTTGAGAATATTAGTCCAAAGGTTCAGAGTTTCAAGTGTAAAATCATAAATACAGTGATTGAAGGAGGAGTCAGAATGACTGGAAATAGATGGAACCAGAATTATGATCAAATTGTGATTGACTTTTTCAAGCTGGGAGTTAGAATTCCTAAATTTCAGAAGATTACAGCATGTTTTTGGCATCCTCCAGATAAGGGTTTCTTTTTGTTTTGTTGTGATGGTGCCTCTTTTGGAAACCCAGGTGCTGCAGGGTTTGGAGTTGTTATCAGAAACCATTTATGTCAAGTTCTGGGAACTCTTTCTGGAGGTCTTGGTGTTGCCACCAATTATATAGCTGAAGCATATGCCATAGTATGTGCATTGGAGCTAGCTGTAGAGTGGAAAATGGAAAATATTATTATCAACTCTGATTCTAAAGCTATAGTTGAAGATTTCATCAAGGGGGACATGCCATGGTTTGTTAAAATGAGATGGAGGAAAGCTCTTAGCAAAATTCATTCAATTCACTTTTGCCACTGTTTTAGAGAAGTTAACTTTCCATGGCCAAAAGGGACTCCATGGCCAAAAAGGGAGCCTTACTTGTAGCAGGAGAAAGGCAGATATTCATTGGAAGACCAACATATTTTTCTAGAGTTGAAATGCCAGCAGTTCAATATTACAGGTTCAGTTAGGTTGTTTAAAGTTTTTGATGTAATTTTCTTTCTTTTTATTGGGCCTATAGTTGGCCTTTCTTATTTCTTCCTTTTGGGCTTGTAACTGTTTTGGTTCCTTTATTAATATAAAAAAAGTGATTTAGCAAAAAAAAAAAATTGTTTCCCTGGTTGCTAGTTTATGATGGTGTAAGTTTGAATCAGCATTTTTATCATCTATTAATGGAGAATGGTTATGGACTTTCTTGAATCAGCATTCAAAAGTTTGAACTGCACATGAATAAATGCATTTTGAGCTGCTCATGTTTGCATCCTAAATCGAATCAGCCCAATATTACCCATGACCATCATCATTACAAATATCTGTCGATAACTTTTTGGACTTTCTTTTGTGAAAATTTTCCGAAGTGTTGCTGAAATCGTAAAACCTCAACATGGTGAAGCCCATAGTGACAACATATTCTTTTTGATCAGATAGGATGTGCACAGCACAGCTTCCACTCCCCAGACTTCTGCTCTTGTTGGCATGCATTCTCTACCATACATATAGCCGCATTAACCATCTATGTACCACTCGTTTCCTATTTGCGGCATCGAACTTCTCTCATCAAGTACACAAGCTTACCTGGCATCTTACTTCAGAATCCCTTCTCTTCTAAATTATGCTCCTGTTAGTACATCACAAACGTAATCATTAAATGGTCAACCTGTAGGTTTGTTCTTCCATGCCCACTCCTGTGCCTGAAAGCGCTGCATGTTTCAAACAAGATAAAGATATAGCAAACCATCAGCCTACTATTCTTTTTATCTTAGGTGGATGCTGAAGAACGAAGAAACAGAAACAAGAAACAGTAAGCTAATATTTCCGTGGAAATGAGCAGGGTCAAACACCTTACTTGGCTGAAACCTGTGAATTTTGATTGAGCATAACCATGTTCCCGCAGTCGCATGCCACTTGATACTTAAAACAATTAACTATCACCCAAATCATGTAACTTGAGGCGATCCCCAAGGCCAACAGCAAGATGTGAGCATTTTGATGACCAACGAAACCAGATCCCTGGTACTCTGGAATGGAAAAATATTAACACGTTATGGAGTGATTAAAAGGCCACATATATCGTACAACAATCAAATAACAGGCGACTTGGCACTAACCGGTGAATTTAAAGAAGGTTGCTGCAACTGTTGCTGGTGACGCATTTGCAGTTGAATCTGACTTCGCTGTGACTCAGGGCCCTCTTGGATAGATAAGACCTGTGCTTGCGACTGTGATTGTGACTAATTCGAACTGTTGAACCGGAGGTTTTTGTGGATGAGGTGATTTTTGCTGCTCTCGTTGCTCAAATAAGGTTAACTCCTCGGGATTCTCCCACTACAATTAATGCACATTCAGAGACATGAGATCATTTTCCACAAGAGGTGCAAAAGAAGAAAACGTTACCCTACTTTCACTTGTTATGCTGTTATAGTTGTCTGTCCAATTACAGGAAGGGAGTGCAACTTGCCCACCAATAGGTGCTAAAGCAGGAGTTGTGGCGGCTGTTGTTGAAGACCCAGGCACAGCAGCTGCACTAGCAAGACTGTTGGAAACTGTCTGCTCTTGAGGAATGTATCCTGACCGAGACTGCAAGGGAAAATATACAGTCAAAAAGCTATACACACAGATAAAACCACCATCGTCCCAGTTTACAGTGGGGCATTCAAAGTACATGATTCACTGGTCAAAAACTGTACAACCCAACTGGCGACCAAAACTAAATAAGAAGGTAAGAAAAGATACTTCGAAATCCAATATCTGCAATAAGCTGTAGTTTAGTTGCATGGGCATTCAGCTGCTGAGATAGATTCTGACCAGATTGCTGTATCATATGCAACTTTTGCTGTAGCTGAGAGAATGCTTGTTATGACTGTAGCTGTAAACTTGTGTTTGCTGAGACAGGACCTGAGCTAGCTGAGAAAGCGATTGGTGTGGAAGCTGATACAATCATTGCTGATGATGAAAACCAGGAGGCCCAAAGACACCTTGTTGCAAGTTTGGAGGCTTATCAGCTGGGGAGGGAGGGTACCACAACTTAGCTTCAGTTCATCCTGATTCCCTCATAACGTAAACATCTTCAACCAGCCAAAAGGAGCAAAAATCTGGCGTATGGAAGAGTATTATAGGTTGACACGTTGACACTTGATGTGACTTCTATAAACTGGAAAAATGTCAACTAAATGCTAAATGGGAACCTAAAGACATCAGATATACCATACCTTCTGCAGAAAGAACTGCGTGTAAAAGCTACAACCACTGGACCCAACCAGGGTACAATTCTACATACTCTGACTAGGGTAAGTAAGAAAAGGCCATGCGATAATAGAAAGCCTTCGGTAGTCTTTCGCAGCAGTTGCAGAAACTTCCTGCGCTGGTGAACATCCCAGTTCTGCACCCGAGTGATAGTGACCTGGTACAGCATCAACCGATGATTCGCAAAGAGTTCAAATAAAATAGGATAGAGAGATTTGGTAGTTACAGATATACCTGTGTTATCGTCACTTGGGCCCTTAAGAATTGTAGATCAGCAATAAGGACCTCTATGCTTGCGTTAGCATTATCAAGATTTTTTGTAGAAGAGCACTGGCCTGCAAAAATTACCTTAGTTAGTATTCATTGATTTCCATTGATATAAATACTCGGTAGATTGAAATTCTGGGATAAGACAGGTGATTGTAGCTCAATACTGATATGACCAGTGTTATGAAGTTCACGATATTCAGCAAATTTAAAGGTTCAAAGAATTATATTTATTAACTAAATCATGTGGGTGTTTCCTTGTGTGGTTTTGCTAACCAACTGTAACTGTACCTAAGACCAGCAACGCTTTCTTATTTTTTTGCGGTTCCACTTTTACTATAGTTCATGCATTCGATGACTTCAGCTCAGTACTGAGCAATATTTAGCAAAAATTCCTACGTATTCCTTTCTTCACGTTCAAATTTCGGAGGCAAGGACTTCTCAATGTCCTTAATAACACTTGCAGAATGTGTGGCCTCAAATCCTTATGCAAGATTGAGAGGAGTTCAGATGGATCTGAAGAAATAGGAATCAGATGGAACATGGAAGAAGCGAATCCATATAAGCAACAGCGAAGACATACCTGAAGTACATTAAAAGAGCTCAGGTTCTTGTACTTATCAAAAGTCACCCTTGCTCTTGAACTTCACATGGTCAAGGAAATGAAGCAAGGCCCTGCAGTTACCACAAAAGTATAAGAAAGAGATCCAGTGACTTTTGCAGTTTTATCCTTATAAAGAAGTTCCTACCAAAATGGATTGTGATTAGCAAGAGCAGTAGAGGAAGATGCTGAAGGGAAACTAGAAATGAAAGACTTAATCATCAGCATGTGTAATAACTTGTCTTATGATAATAGTGTTGGAAATTCAGCTCCATTATCAACATTCTTTATGCTTAAATATGATTATAGAATACCCATATGCTGAAACCAAGAATTATCCTAGTATAGCATGTTCTACTTAACATAATCAGCATGTATATCAAAATAAAAACAGTTTATAAACTACTCAAACAACAGTATAAACATACTGAAGCTTTTTCATAATTGCATGAACAAATTTACAAAAGGAAATAGAAACATAATGAAGCAGAACAGATTTATGACTTAGCTTCTACTTCTATTTCCTCTCATTCCTTAGATGGAATTAACTGAAGAATGGATATGTATAAGAGGCTAGAAGAGAGCTTAGTCATAGCCTATGTGTCAACCAACCTGTCCATCATTAGTTGGTTGACACCTCACTAGGTGAGTCATAGGACAGCAAGCAGCTAAAGTGTAATCCTACTTAGCACTAATTAAGATTAAACAAAACAGGATTAGCTTAACCAAAACAGGATTTGTTGCTAAACCAACATTAAGTCTAACAAATAGTAGAGCAGCAATACCCTCCAGATAATAGATTTTAACGTGTATTAGCAAAAGGCAACTCTACAGTTTATTGCATTCTACACATTTCAGGTTTTACACTTATTCAGCATGCTGTTGCAAACTCGGACACAGGATAGCAATATATTGATAATTCTGTCTTCATGAACCCTAAGGGCCATCATCATAAAACATCATCCAGGCCCACAGAAAAAGGGTTGAATGAGTGAATTCGGCCAACTTTTATTGACAGCAGTCCATGGTGAAGATTATCTTGGCAACTCTTCAACTCATAACACCTTTAAACGCATGGCTGCATGTGTACAGAATTGTTAATATGATTAAATTTCCTAACCATGTATACATCAAGAGACCTGGGCAGGCTGGGCTGACTGGTAAAAAGCTTATCTAAACAGGGAAAAAGGCAGTCTACTTGAAAAACTTTTATGTTGTAGCTTCAAGTAGAATAAATGTGCGTTCAGATCAGCTGAGCTGTGCAGGTTGTGTGTTATTTATGCACATAAGCAATATAAAGACTGACTATACTACAATGCCGGCACGCTAAAATTCTAGGAGATGTATATATTGGCCTATCTGCTCACCAGCCTACATCCTAATTGATTGTATAGTAAGAGTGTAAAAGTTGAACAGGTTGCTTATAAACTTGAACTTGATGTGGAGAGACATAAGACAACATCAAATGTACCTCTGCATTTTTTCTGCTGGATATACACCATTTTTCCTTGGGCGGTAATCGCAGCCTCCCTGGCCTTGTGCTCATCAATAACATCTTGAGCAAATGCAATATATATGTCCCTTTCCCTGAAATGACAACAAACAATCAGGCGATGTTAAAATAGTTAGGTAGGCAAAATATAGGAGATAAAACTACTGAGATCAATATAGACTATATATACCAGGTCATTTCAGCATAGGATAGTCCCTGGCCCTGCACTTGACCAGATACTCTGGTCTGGAGTCACATCATCTGAACCACTTTGATTCAATCAGAAAATAACCGTTCAACCTGGTAATTCCATTTTGATAAATTCATAAACTTAGATAAGAATCATAAGATGGTAACAGAACACTAGACACCAATAAAGAGGGAGAAAAACAAACCTGACTATATTGCTTGATAAAATCTAACTCCATTTCCTTGCCCACATCATGGACCTCAACCTAAATGACATAATAAATAAAAATGAGCCACGACTGTGCCAAGTTTTATTAGCGCCAGAAAGGAAACTTCTTCTTATAAAAAAAACAACCCCATATCTACAGCTAAAAGGGCTCTTGCATAATCGAGAAAAGAAAGAAAGGAAGAAGATAAAACGCTAACACAATAAAAGAGGTCGCAATCAATAGAGAAGAAAAGGTGAATATGTGTTTAATATATTAGAGACACACCAAGTTCAAATGTTCACCCCTTAAAGCTTGAGAAGTGGCAGAATAAAGAAAAGAAAGAGAATGAGAAGACAAGTGACTTTACTTCAATGTTAGCCTGGATATAGACATCCTGTCCTATTTCCTACATGCTACACCAAAATGCTTTTAAGTTTTAACATTAATCCTAAGTCCGTTGTGTTTTATGTAGCTGGGTCCGGTATCAGACACCGAAATCTCGTACCCACGCCATTGTCACTTTTTCACACTTACTTCAGAGCGCCATACCAATATCAGACACCGACAGTTGTATTCATAGAAAAACTATTCAAAATTCAAAAAGCCTTACAAATATATTGTCAGGTGGCATCATGAACTGTATATCCACATTAAATCCGGTCAAAAGATAAATCTTTCGTTAGAAAATGTGTTATAATTTGTAGACTTGCACACTACCATTATCCAGCTCAGCTTATACTTCTCATATTATTTATCAAATCGCTGAAAGACTCAGCAGCACTCCCCGTGATATGCATACAGGGAGCTAAGGTTGGAAAGTGTCAATCAAAGCCTAGAATCTTGGTCTATGAGTAAATGATCTATGGCATGAAGCTAAAAAAGTAGGGTAAGGGTACAGTCAAATAGGAAGCATTACATTACATCCAAACGAAAAAGCCAATTGAGCCGAAATATTACAAACTGACTTCAGTGATCTCAACTAATATCACTTTAATCTAGGTCTGTAAGTGATCTGTAGTCTACAATGCAAAACGCGTCATTCTGGTAAGGTATCTTTCTTAGCAGAAATACTTAATTACCTACAGCAGACATTTTATATCTAGAAGGTATAACACATTATACAAGAGATAATGACGGTACTCCAGAAATATTCTATATTTGTCATCCTGAAGGTATTGTCTTATCGAGACTGGGGAATGAACCCTCATGTCATGTGTTTAGAAAAATTTTATGATCATCCTCATATCAAACCCAGGTCTTATACTGATTATATTAAGGCCTGGACCCATACTTTGTGCGCAAAAGGCACGCCTTCATGGGAACCTCAAAACCTTTATACAAACATTGTGTATATGTTATGTTTCCAGAATACCGAAAAGCATTGTTGTGAAAAAAAAATTACTAAATAACTATACATAGCCACCCAACCCTTAAAAGATAACACAGTAACACTAACTTTATCCTGTTTGACTGAAAATATATTCAGGCCAATTTGCCTCAAAAACAGTCCTCACCTGATTCCCATGGACTCTTTTGATCACGTTCAAATTTCGGAGGCAAGAGTTTCTCAGCATCCTTAATAACTCTTTGTAGAATGTGTGGCCTCAGTTCCTTATGCAAATTTGCAAGCTAAAAAGAATAACGAAGTCCAATTGCAAGGTTGAGAGGAGATCAGACGGGTCCGAAGAAATAGGAATCAGATGGAAGAAGTGAATCCATATAAGCAACACCAAAGACATACCTCAAGTTCATTAGAAGAGCTCAGATTCTTGTACTTCTCAGAAAAGTCATCCTTGCTCTTGAACTTCACAGGGTCAAGGAAATAAAGCAAGGCCCTGCAGTTACCATCAAAGTATAAGAAAGAGATGCAGTGACCTTTGCTGTTTTATCCCTGTAAAGAAGTTCCTACCAAAATGAATTATGGTTAGCAAGAGCAGTAGAAGAAGATGCTCAAGGGGAGCTAGAAATGAAAGACTTACTCATCAATGTGTGTAATAACTTGTCTTATCCAACTTCGGTCCAGTCATTTTTATCTTTATCCCTTTCTATTTGTGGTATTTAAATTCATCAATTCTCCAAAGCTTCCTCTCCAACCTATGTAGAGAATTTGGAGTTCAGCATATATTTAGGTCAGGTAAAACCGTCAAAATAAGATATTTCATAGAGAAATTTCATTTAATGTGGCAATTAAATCGTATGGCAGTGACGATAATAGCGCAATGGTATTTAAAATCTTTTCTAAATACCCAAACAAGCAAGAAACATTTACAAGGTCTAGCCATTCTTATAGCATGTCGGAATGAAGATCACTGAAGTTCATTTATAAGCTGGAGACTTGATTTAAGATTTTGCCAATAGAAATGATCATAACAAATAATTATAACATCAAACAAATTGAACACTTAAATCGTTATTGACATTAGTAAAACAAATTCCAAAAAAAAAAATCCATGGAAACTTAAAATTGTCATCATTTCCCTAGAAATATGTACAACCTAACAATCTAAGTCAAATTTGCTGTCTCCCTCTTGAAAACAAAAATGTACCTTATTTCTAACCACATCTGGATGTTTTCTCATAGTTTCTTCTATAATTACACGAAACTGAGCAAACTTACGATTTCAACACCCATAGCACAAAAATAAAGCCTTTTTCTATTCAAACTAAAACAACAACCGCTTTCACCCCTCTACTTGCTTGAGTTCCTCTTTCAATTTAAACTCCTAATGCGCAGTTCCACGTTATAGCAATACATTTAGTTTTGTAGTGGGAGAGGTGAAAATTCCATGCTAAGCTGCGAAAGTCAGACAGCGCATTCCTGGCGAAAAACTTACAGCAATGTCTAAGGTATATAGTTGTTTCTAACTTACCAAAGGTGCAGTTTTTGAGATGAAATTTGTGATTGTAATACATGCATCGCAATCTGTATAATGTTATATATTTGCAGATATAATTAGGCACATGCTTTGATATTTATGTATTTAAAAGCTACCAGTGTGAAAGAAATATGCACCAGAAAGAGCTAAGCTTCTTAAACATAATCAGATTGATGTAAACCCGACCATCCCATTGAAAACGTACCTAACATGACTCACCTATCAACCAGCACGATTTCCAATGTATACAACAATGTTCGTTTCAGGAAGCCACTTCATAGATTCTTTTGCCCAGTTGGACATAGTTGACAACAGTGCAACGATAAGAAATGAGCCATGAATTTTTTGGGCATTCTGCAACATAACTGTTTATAAAAGAAGTTTAAAAAGTGCAATCAATAGATTAGTAGCGAAGAAAAACAAAATGAGCAGCAAAACTGTAGAAATCCCAGCTTTGAGACAGGCCAAACAGTTTTACCATGCCCATTTTATCAGCCAGAATAACATTTGTATCATTTCTCCAACTACGCTTCGACCAAGTCACTGTTAGCACAATAACAATAAAAGACATGTCAGCCAATATCGGTGAGCAAATATGCACTATTGAACTTAAAAGAAGATATGCAGCGGAAAGAAAAAGTAGGGGCAGACCTATTAACAAGAAAATTCAACCAAGCAAGCTGATAATCATAAAATTTTCCTCCTTTCAGCCAGTCAGGTCGTTCATCCAGCTTCATAAGACTGACTATCTAAACCAATGGGAATATTTCGAGCTCAGCAAAAGAAATATTAGGTGAAGAACAATGTAAAAAAAAGATATAATAACATTAATCATAAAAATAAAGCAGCAATGCTCTCCAGATTACAGATTTTAATGTGTATTAGCAAAAGGCTACTCTACATTTTATTTCATTCTCCACATTTCCAGGTTTTACACTAATTCAGCATGCTGTTGCAAACTCGGATGCAGGATTCGTACATGATTGCAGCCTATCAATATTCAGTCTTCATGAACCCTAAGGACCCCATAATTATAAAACGTCATCCAGGCCCACATACACAGGGTTGAATGAGTGAATTCAACCAACTTTATTGACAGCAGCCCAAGGTGAAGATCATATTGGCAAACTTTTAACTTATAACTCCTATAACCCATGGTTGCATGTGTACAGAACTGTTGATATGATCGACTTTCCTAACCATGAATACATCAGTGTATAGTAGAACATGGTGCTCAAGAGACCTGGGCTCACTGGTGAAAAGCTTATATAACCAGGGCAAAAGGCGGTCTACTTTAACTTTTAAGTAGAATAAAAGTACGTCCAGATCGGATGAGTTATGCAGCTTGTCTGTTATGTATGCACATAAGCAATAAACAAACTAACTATACTACAATGACGGCATACTAAAATTCTAGGGAACGTACATATTAGCCAATATGTGCACCAGCCTACATCCTAATTGATTGTGTAGTAAGAGTGCAAAAGTTGAACCAGTTGCTTAGAAACTTGAACTTGATGCGGAGAGACACAAAACGAAATGAAATGTACCTCTGCTTTTTTTCGCTGCAAATCCACCATTTTTGCTTGGGAAGTCATCGCAGCCTCCCTGGCCTTGTACTCGTCAATAACATCCTGAGAAAATGCAAGAAATGAAAACACATGAAGCAGGCAATGTTAAAAACTTAAAATAGTTCTAAATGTAGGAGATAAAACTACTTTACCAGTATGGACCCATTAATAAATATTATGAGATCAATATAGACTATATATACACCAGGTTGCTTCAGCATAGGATAGTAGTCCCTGCCACTTGAACAGATACTCTGGAGTTACATCATCTGAACCACCTTTGACTTTATCAGCAAATATCTGCTCCACCTGGCAATTCCATTTAGATAAAAAGTCATAAACTTAGATAAGAATCATAAGACGGTAACACAACACCAGAGCAAACACCAAAAAGGAGGGAGAAAAACAAACCTGACTGTGTTGCTTGATAAAATCAAACTCCATTTCCTTGCGCACATCATGGACCTATAAAATGAGCAACAACTGCGCCAAGTTTTACTTGAGCCAGAAAGGAAGAAGATAAAAGGCTAAAATTAAGATACAATAAAAGAGGTCGCAATCAACAAATTATATTGAAAGGGTTCGAAGTTAAATACAGAAGGTCAATACAAGAAGGTCAACACAAGAAGTTCGAAGATTTGCCTTCTACTTATCATCACCGTAAATGAATGTTATCTTCGAAAATTCAGTTTCATTTTCAGTAATCTAACAAAAAAAAATCAGATATTCCTTTATTACACTGCAATCCGACATAACCGAAACCCATTTGTGAAAATGTTAATAGAACTCAAAATTATAATCAATTTTGGAATAAAGCCACACAATAAGAAACACCTAAATCAAGACACAAAAAGAGAGAATGAATAAGGATCAACTAACCTTTCTTGAAGAAATGCCGAGGAAGAAGTGACATGAAGAGCTGATTGTGTTAAATAAGTTTGAACATCAGATACAAATGAAGCTCCGGGTATACCCCTTCTTCTTTCAGATACAAAGGAAGCCATTGAAGAAGCTTAAGAGAAAGAGAAAGCGACTGAGAGAGTGAGAGACAAAAGGAAGGCCTAAGCCTCTGAGGCTATGTGGAACGATTTTTTGTGCACTACTCAAAACTGGAGGGGGACTACTCTTCAGTTTTTTTTTTTTTGTGCATATTGGAAGTAATAATGAGTCACCCCTTATCTAATTTTTTTTTTAATACCAAATTTGTCCTTGATAATTAAATTAGTTAGTGTAATTAATGATTAATTAGTATTAGTGTAATGACTAATTAGTGAGGTTAGATTAATTAGTTGGATGTTTTTAAAAGAATAATTTTTGAGAAGAAGGTTTTTTTTTTTTAAGATGGTTGATTTCGAAATGAGGGTTTTGGGTACTTATATATACTTTAAATTTAGTTAATGTTGCTTGAATTGGGAAGAACTTTCGAAAAAATGAAAGTCATAAACTGATTTCGACCATGAAAATAAAGTTAGGCTACGACATCTGAAGAATAGGTATCCGAACTCATCTACAAGTGTAGTTCGGCTAATGGTTCTGAAGACACAGGTAACCGAACTCAGCTTTAATGGAGTTTTTGCTTTCAGAGAAAAGTTCGGCTAAGAAAAAAAAAAGTTGTGACGTAACAAAACTAAAAGTTCGGCTAGGAAAAAAAGGAAAAAAACTTGCGACGTAACCGAACTAAAAGTTCGGCAGGGGAAAAAAATTGTTAGGTAACCGAACTTTTCTCTGAAAGAAAAAACTCCATTAAAGCTGAGTTCGGCTAGTTTGACAAACTGTTTCACATAATTTCCTAGCCGAACTTCTCTCTGCAACTTCCATTTTCAACTCATTTTGACGATTACTACTCATTTTTTCAACTAAGTAATGGGTTTGTGGAATTTTTTTTTAATCGAAACGATGAAGCTGAAAGAAGAGAAGAAAATAAACCCTCTAATAATAACGGATCTGTGAAAAAATAAAAGTAATGGATTTGTTATGATTTTGATTTTGATTTTGTTTTGTTAATGATTTAGATTAGTTTATCTATATATATACATGTGTATATTTATTAGATTAGTTTTAATTTTAATTAGGTTAGTCATTTCCACACTTTAGGACAACCCTTATAAGTATAGGGTAGACATTCCTATATGTGAGCATAATGGGCCTTTGTTGGGGCTCGGATATTTGTGTGTGCTCATGTTCTTGCCTATGTTTTCTTTCTTTTTCTTTTTCTTTTTTTTGTTGGGATATTTTGATTTTGGTGCCCATAAAATGGTATACCATTGCGTTTGGTGCCTAACTTTGTCCAACTTTGAGTTTGGTGCCCAGTCAACCGATTGACTTTGTTTGACCTTGTTGACCATCTACTTTATAGTTAAAATTGTGAAATGATTAGATGAATGCAGGAATGTTATTTGTTGGCCAAGAATGGTTGAACGAAGATGAATGCATAAACTATTTGAAGGACCTTGAATTTTACAATTTTAACTATAAATTGGATGGTCAACACGGTCAAACAAAGTCAATTGGTTGACTGGACAAAGTTAGGCACCAAACGCAAAGGCATACCATTTTATGGGCACCTAAGTCAAAATATCCCTTTTTTTTTTCCTTTTTGTAGTAAATATGGATCTTCGAAATTTCTACTTGCAATAACCAAAATAGGTTAAAATTTCTTTGAAATTTGAGTATATAAAAAATTTGTATGTTAATAGGGTTTATTCTGCTCTGCTCGTGTAAATACTTGGAACATGTTTTAGTAAGTGAGTCGGCTATAAATTTTGTTTTCTTGGAATTTTATTATTTTGTTCTTCTAACCTATTTTTTTAGCACTGAATAGGGTTTTGGAATATATGAAATTTTTATTTACTAGGAAACTTACCCGATTTAAAGAAAATTGGTTTGCGACTTTGCATTCCAATATCAGAATGCAAAAACTTAATTAGTAAATAACATTGTCACATTTTCGAAACATATGAACCAAAAGTTAAGCGTATTATTTTAATTATTTTTAAGGATATTTAGATTTTAGGTCCTAAATTTATGACCAGCGTAGAGTTTGAGTCCTACAAAAAAAAAATTAATCATCGTTTGGATCACACAACATGAGTTGGATGTGTTAACAGTTAAGAAAACTAGTTAAATAAGGAACTAAATGTTAGAGCATTGTTCGGTCGAACTTACAAGTGTTGTTATCTCAATCTTGTTGTCAAATTTAGTTGATCAAAATTATATCTTGATTTCCAGTCTACATTTATTCAAGTCTCGGATTAGGATAGAAGTGTGTAGTTGAGATTCAGATATCATTGAGTTCTATTGTTTGAAGGCGAAGAACCACATGAGCTATGTAGAACTTCTTCAACAAAAGGTAAGTGAGTATTACACCACTTATTTCTCAAGTTTTCACCTTTCTATCTATGAGACATTGTCGCATGACTAAATTAGACACTCATGCATAATAAAATTTCGAGCCAAGTTTATCTTGATTAATCGTTCTTGAAATATGCTAAGCTTAAGAACAGTTGTTCATACTTGATGAATTTGGTTAAGAATAATTTATTGTTTATAACCTAAATTATGATTCAAGATTTAATCATTTGAAAATAGCCTGGAACAGTGATATGTGCCATTGATGTCATTCGTGAATGTTTCAAATCGATTATTAGAGATATATAGAACTACTGTAAATATGGATACAGGACAATATGCATATCACTTCACATATTATGAGAACTGTTGTAAGTTCGGAGCCATAGTATATGTACCCAGTACACGTACCAGCATAGGTATAGTTCGGCATCGACTTTTTGGTACGCATACCCGGTATTCATACCATAAAAAGTATGTTGACTCGTGAACCAAAAAGGTATGCATACGCAGTATGCAAACCATAAAAGATATGTATGTTCCTGAACCTGTTTTTGTCTTAAGGGTGTACATACTCGATACACGTACGATGACAAAAATATTCACGAACATGCATATTGTACATGTACCGGGTACACGTACTTACCCTGTCGAATATTTTTAGATGCATCAGAATTATTTCTATGAAACTGACTAAAAACACTATCTAGACATGATCTATTACATTTTTGACTCAAGATTAAAGTCTTAAATTGTTATATGAAAATGGTGAAGCTTATCATTCAATTGGCAGTCTCGGCTAACCTTTTATGAACAAGTTATTATACACGGTTCGGTTATGGTTCATCCTAACCAGAGTGTATATTATGTTATGTTAATCTCAAGTTAAGTTTTTCATATAACGGTGATAGCTACCTTAGCTTAAATCTAAAGCAACC
The DNA here is from genome assembly GCA_023529315.1 of Papaver bracteatum. NCBI lineage: Eukaryota > Viridiplantae > Streptophyta > Magnoliopsida > Ranunculales > Papaveraceae > Papaver > Papaver bracteatum. The sequence goes on from JAJJWX010001118.1 coordinate 185,459, forward strand.
TTGATCTTGAAAGTATATATAAGAAAAACCTCAAACAACTGAGATTTTTTTAGTCCTGATATTATTCTTGTGTGTCCTAGTTGTAAACTAGAATCTTCCTCTCCTTCAAACCCTTTTAGGGTTTAGCGACTAAAATGACTTCACCTAGGGATTCGTGAAGCCAAGTCTAAATATCTTTATCTTGATAGTTCGTGTATCCTAATCTTGAAATCGATTGTTGAGTTTTGCTCCATCTAGAAAGATAGATAGAAATCGCTAAGTTTATTCGTCTCAGACTTTGTGATTCCACAAGTTTATACTTGTGAGGTGAATAATAATCTAGGATACTCTTCGAGAGTCATAGGACCGGATTTTGAACATTCTGATTGTGAGAGAAAGAGATATAAGGTATCCATATAATTCCTAGTTGTAACTCTCAGAATTATACCTGAGTTTAGTCCATACTGGTTACCTAAGAAAAAGTTGGTGGTGTATTTTGGTACCCCCGTGTTTTCACTAAAGCTAAATTTTTTCTTTATTACTGACGCAATCATCTTATTTCAGTTGTAAAAGTGTAGGGTTGAGAAATACCCATGAAATAACGGCTGAGATTATTTTTTTTTCTTCATTCTTCCATATAATAAAACTCATGGACATTATCATTTCCATTGTTCACTATCGAAATATCAATAAACAAGTATAAAACAAATGTTCTCGGCAAAACATAAAATAAATATTGTTATGCGTGTTTGATCGACCTTAATGTTGGAGCACTGCTCGGTCGAACTCCCAAGCATTGCTATCTCAAGCTTGTTTGTCAAGTTTAGTTGTCAAAACTATAAGTCTTGATTTCTAGTCTACTTATAGCTATGTCTTGGATTAGGATAAAATGTGTAGTTGGGCTTTAGAATTCACGGCATTCATCGATTGAAGACGAAGAACTACTATGGGGAGTTTGTGGAACTTCATCAATAAAAGGTATGTGGAGACTTGAACTAATCTATCACTCAGAAGTCTATTTATATTATGTCTCCTATTGAGACAAAAGTCGTATAGCTATATAGACTTTACATTATACACATTTGATATTTTGAGATGAGTTTGACTCGCTTACATACTTATCGAAATATGTGTTGGTAAGCTTTTTCTTTAACCAAGTTCATCTTTTATTCTTAACGAAAGTAAAAAAATAATCATGTGAAAATTTCCTGGTAACATCTTACATGATTTGTGTGAGACAGTCACTTGATGTAGACTCAGAATGTTTCGTATTGATCATTTGATCAGTTAAAAATTGCTTTGAGTCTAATAGTTTATGTGAGACATCTATTCCCGTCTTCCAAGAATGTTTCAATGATTGAAAGGAGAGTTTAGAACAATTAACCATTGATTGGATATAGCACATTATGGTACTTGTATGCTAACTGCTGCAAGAGTATTCCAAGTCCGGGAATTTAGTATGCATGCCCGTATGCGTACTGATTCAAAAGTTGAAGTCCGAGAACTATAGTATGCGTACCTGTATGCGTACTGATTCAACTGAGTTCGGTCATGAACGGTAGTATGCATACCCGGCTGCATACTGGCGAACAAGACCAAGTTCGTGAACTTAGGTATGCGTACCTGTTTGCATACCTGAATGGGTTAAGTTCTAAAATCGGTTATGTATGTTTACATACTCATGAAAAAATACATTTATTTAATAAGGAATGCAATCTTTGCAAACCGTGGCTATAATGTTCATGAATTGATTCGAGTGAATCAAAACCGATTTTGCTTCAATTATGCCTTGTATACTTCTATGAGAATATAAAAAATTGAACAACTCTGTAACTAGTTTCATTTGAGTCATTTGAACTAGTTGTGATTAAGATGAACACGGTTGATATGAAAGTGTTTGTATGGCTAACTTCAGTTAACTATTGTTGAGCCAACTATGTGTACACGTTTAAGTATGGTTACCCATATCTTAATGAAGGTACATTTCATTTGTGTGTAACATGCTAAGACAATCTAACAGTTGAAAGATATTAGCTTGAATTAAATCAGGTTTTCATCCAACGACGAAAATTGAATGCTTTGTTACTAAGGTAGCATTGAATGATTTATTTCTTTTACGCATTATATTTTTATATAATTGAAATATCGCAGGTTGTGCGTAAGTTCAATCAATTGTGAATCTCACCTTTGGGTTAATGAATAAATTGATTGACACTTGGATATTGGTTTTTGATACCGTCCAAGTTATTTCTTATATTCAATCGGGCTCCCAAATTCATATTTTTTTGATTGCGGATTGAATTGAGAAATAAAGATATAACTCTTGTCTCTTGGATATTCTTTTCTGAAGATTGAGTCTGACTGTCTAGTTGATTCTCTTGAAAGTATATTGGAGTTAGCCATATAGATTGCTAAGAGAAATATTGGGTGTGGTTGTTAGACCCCCACTTTTTTAATTGGTATCATAGCAGGCAAACACGTTTAAGACCTCATAAGTCTGTGTTTGTAGCAATCTAACTCTATGGACAGAAACATTTTCTTTATAAACGCACCACCAGTATTCGATGGCTCGAATTACTTATGGTGGAAAATTTATATGTGTGCCTTTCTTCAAGCACGTGATTTTCAATCATGGGTTCGTGTAGTTAATAGTTATGATCCTCCGGTTGTTACAGAAGGCGAAATAACTATTCCAAAGGATATTGGTGCATATGATCCTGTCGAGATTCTCGCTGCAAAATAAACTGACGGATTAAATGCTATCATCCATGCCATTACCCCAGATCTTCAGCACCATGTGACTACATGCACTAAGTATAAAGATGCTTGGGATATCTTATAAACTGTATTCGAAGGAAATTCCTCTGAGAAGGAAGCTAGGATTCAAAACCTAAATTCTGATTCGGAAAACCTTCGTATGGCTGATGAAGATTCATTTGATGAGTTTAATCACAAAGTTTCTGAAATTGTTAATGCATCTTTTGCACTGGGTAAGACTATTCCTTAAAAGGACATTGTGATAAAAAATCAGATTGTTGCCAGCGAAATACGATTCTAAGAAACATGTCATCATTGAAGGAAATCACCTTGATACTCTTTCCAAAAATACTCTTGTTGGAAAGCTAACGATTTTTTATCTTGAACTGAGTAAAAGAAAAAAACTTCGCATGTCTTGCAATCCTGTTGCTACATCTGAAGTAAAATCTCGTTGTCCTTAATTGATCGATACAAAGGATGAGAATTGCTTTAATTCAACTCTCACAATTTGTACAACAGTTAAAGAAAACTCTAAGACAGAGAAAAAGAAAGTCTCAAATTTTTTTATCTTCAATCGATGAAAATGATAGAAAAGTTCACAAAAATTGTGATTATGAAACTTGTTCCATATGCTATGGTCATTATAGTAAGGAGGCTAGTGAGTTAACCAAAACATGGATGGAAACTCTTGAATACTGTACTGAGGAAGAAGCCTGTGAATGTTTCTTACCTACTTTGCTGATAGTCACACCTTTCCCTGGAACATCTATGATTGTTCCATGATAAACAATCGACCTTTTCCATAAAAGAAAAATGATCTCTTAACCAAAGAGTTTCACTCAATAAAGAGTATGTTTCGACTGGAGAAGGAAGCATGGATTAAAAGGATTGAAAATCTGGAGAATCAACTGAAAAAATTAAGACAAGAGAAAGCGACATCTCGCAATCGTGATTTTAAGAAGAAGAATCGATTAACCTCGATAAACTCTCTTAAAGTAAATCAACATATTACTCCTGAAAACATGTCATACTCAAATCTTTCTTGTATTAAGAAAGACATAAAATACAATAGCATAAAAAATCAATTATGTCTCTTGTATAAAAACCGGGATCACCCAGAGATGGTGTGTACAAAGGTTCTTAAAAATTATTCTTCCATTAAATCTTGTTATCATAATGAGAAAACAAAATATCATAAGAAATTTGTATCACTTTCTAAATAGATAATCAGAACCATTATAGTTTTCAAAAATCAATAAACAGGGCTTTCGAAACATTGCAGGAAAGGAAGGCATCTACCCTTGATCGTCTCCCTATAAACAGATATCAGAAACAAGGATTAACAAAATCTTTCTCTTCTCATAAGAATCCACTTGATCCTTTATTGGATGGGAGAAATTATAATCTGTAATAGGTTCTGAGATTGTTTTTGTTTTTCCTTTGAACAAGGACTATAATCTTCAAGAGGGTTGTGAAAAGATTTCTGTTAATATTAATGTCTTGTCTCTATAGTTTGTACCTTTTTTTTCGTGGTATTGTATTTTCTGGGTCAAGAACCGTTTATGTGTAATAAAGTCTTTTTCTTTTGGATACCCAAAATTCTGCTAGGGTTTTGGTCAAAGGTATTTTTAGGAATTTGTTCCATATCTTCTTCTTTTTAAGATGAAAGATTCCATTCCTTTAAGCAAGCATTTCATTTTTTTGTATTCTATCATGTCATCTTCAAGTCTTTCCAGTAAATAAGATGATGTATGGACTGTTCTTTTTCCCTTTAAGAAAGTTCATTTTGGTTCCTCCGATAATGAGATGTGTCATGACAAACGTGATTCCTCGTCCAATGTGAATCCTACCGTCTCCCATTTTGAAAAACTCTCATTAACTATGAATCTTGTCTTGGAACAAGTACATGCTTTGAAGAGTGAACTCTAATCTTGTACCAAAAGACTTGAAGACAAGATGGATAATCTCGAATCCATGATTGATCTAATTGAAAGACAAGCTTGATGATTATAACGAATATAAGAATAGTCTTCAAAGTAAGTGAAATGATTTTATACTTCTTGCTTATATAATGTCTAGGAAACTTCTTATGATAATTTATTCTTGTGTTTTAAGAAGGAAAACTAGGATTTGAAATAACATATATTGTGAGTACACATAGCTATTACCAACGATTTTCATCTTGCAATGTTTTTAGATTTATTTATTTAAATTCTAAAGTTTATTTGGAAGGTGATTTTGTATTATTAATCTTTATTGGTTTTATATATTGCAAATAATATTATGGGATATGTGTGTTTATGTCTGTGAACTATGATTGTCCCATATATGTCAAAAGTTAAGTTTATTGTGTCATTATGCAAATATTGATGGAAAATATAATGAACTTTTGATGTCAAAGATTAAGTCTATGGTATCATTATGCAAATATCGATGAAAAATAGAATGAATCTTTAGATATTCCACAGTATCGATCTTTCCTTGATCCACTTCTATGTGAAAGTATTATATGGCTCTGCAAGTCTTCTTATGTTTAGCATTTACGATTAAATTAATCATTTTCTTTGTGGTTAATTTAATTGAGTTTTATGGATACAAATTCATGTTTCATGTGATTTGTTAATGTCCAAAGAAATCCTTCTTTTCTTGCAAAAGTAAGGTCGCTCTTGTTGTTCTTTCGGGAATGACATTTTATGGGAGAGAGTTCTTAATTGAAATTGTGCTTAATCGTCAAATCTTTATGGGAATGCGGTTGTGGAATATTGTAGGAGTTTTCTTGTATATTTATAAACTCCTTGACGAATACACTAAGTTTTGACTATGTGAAATCATCGAAACAAAGTTGATATGTTCTCTTTTAGTCATGAAGTATCTCTACGAGAATTTCATTATGATCCCTCCAGTTTTCGTACCTTTGCCAATTTATATTGATAAAAAGGGAGAGAATTATTATGTAGTTCACACTACAAATACATATGGTTTATAGATCATTATGTAAATGGGGGTGGTTGTCATTGTGAGATGAAGTATTGACTAAGGGGAGTGATACATAGCACCGTAGTATTATTGTCAAAGTTGTGATGCAGTTGAACTTTGATGTTGTGTAATAATATTATGGCATTGTATAACAATAATTGAGAACAATTGTATTCTTATTGTCATGGCTACGGATCTTCAACAACTATGATGCTGATTTGAACACGTTCAGAATCACTGGAGTACTTGGAAGTGACGAAGATTTCGAGTGATGTTGAAGAACCAAGGAAAACAAGCATTTGGATGAGAAGCTACAAAGTTTGTTTATTTTTTAATCCTTATGCATTGATAGTTTTGTCACTAAAATTGACAAAGGGGGAGATTGTTAGAGCACTGCTCGGTCGAAATTGCAAGTGTTTCTATCTCAAGCTTCTTTGTCAAGTTTAGTTGTAAAAACTATGAGTCTTGATTTCTAGTCTACTTATAGCTATGTCTCGGATTAGGATAGAATGTGTAGTTGAGCTTTAGACTTCACGGCGTTCATCGATTGGATACAGAGAACTACTAAGGGGGGGAGGGGTCCTTGTGGAACTTCATCAACAAAAGGTATGTGGAGACTTGAACGCATCTATCACTCAGAAGTCTATTTATACTCTATCTCTTATTGAGACAAAAGTCGTATAGATATATAGACTTTACATTATACACATTTGATATTTTGAGCTGAGTTTGACTCGCTTACATATTTCTCGAAATATGTGTTAGTAAGCTTTCGCTTTAACCAAGTTCATCTTTTATTCTTGATGAAAGTCAAAAGATAATCATGTGAAAATCGCCTGGTAACATCTTACATGATTTGTGTGAGACAGTCATTTGATGTAGACTCAGAATGTTTCGTATTGATCATTTGATCACTTGAAAATTGCTTTGAATCTAATAGTTTGTGTGAGACAGCTATTCTCGTCTTCCAAGAATGTTTCAATGATTAAAATGGGAGTTTAGAATAATTAACCATGGATTGGGTATAACAGAATATGCGTACTTGTATGTTAACTGTTGCAAGAGTATTCCAAGTCCGGGAATTTAGTATGCATACACGTATGCGTACTGATTCAACAGTTGAAGTCCGGGAACTATAGTATGCATACTGACTCAACTGAGTTTGGTCATGAACGACAATATGCGTGCTCGTTTGCATACTGGCTGTGAATACCAATATTCTGTGGAGCACGTGTCACGATCGTAGTGGCCGCATAAATAACCGGACTGTATAGCCTTCGCTATACAAAGGAACCTAAGCAGCAAAGGATACCTCCGCAGATCTACTTTATCTCGCCCCAAGAAAGAAGACCTCGACCGTAGAGATGAGAAGAGTACAAGTCTAATCCACAAGACGCAGCTGGCAAGAGGACAAAGGTAGATGACGCATCTAATCAGCATTAAATGTACAAAACTCTTATCTACACGTATGAATCAAGGCACGTGGAGAGAGAAAGCGTGGCAGAACCTGATTGGCAGACACTGGCGGTGAACGAAGGTAAAACCTACACTGAGGTTGGGTAGTTCCCTTAGGAACGTGGGTTAGCCTAGATGGCATAATTCTACTGGAGAAGATACGCGGTGGACGAAGGTACCACTGACACCAAAGGTATGTCAGCAGGCGATGGACCCAGAGGCAGCAAAGATATACCAGGAGCAGAAGGGGATATAAATACCGAAGATCCCAAAAGCCGTCTCAAGCAAACCAACGAAATGAAGCAGAGGACGGACAAAGTGATATAGCAAGAAGAACAGCTGCTACCAAGACACCTATTCCTACTGAGGAGATAGGGCAGACATCGGGAGCTCAACCAATCTACGACATGACATTACCGGAGCATCCCATAACTACGAAGCCACCTACGGCCTATGTGCATATGGGACGAGGGTTGGGAAACCTAACACCAATCCAGATAGATCCAGACGCACCAATCATAGATGAAGTAGCGGAAAACTCTGAAGATCCAGCCGACAGCACTCCACAAGGAGGTGGATCACACAACAAAGATCAAATGGCGGCACAAGTAGCGGCCTTGATGCTCCGAAATAAGGAAAACGAAGATGCACTACAGGAGATGGCTCAGCAGAACCAAAATCTCAAAGGTATGTTGGATACACAGATTGAAGGCTCCCAAGCTCGCCCTCCGCAAAAGAGGCATGAAAAAGGAGCTATCTCAGGAAGACGAAGGTTGAATCTCCACACAATAAAGACTAATCAACCTAAGGGAGCCGGAAAAGCGCGCCATGACGAAGACGAGGTGGATTCAACATACAAACCCTCCCAAAGCTACTACGACAAAGCTCTTTCCAAAGACGCTCACAATGTGAACATGGTCATGGAGCAAATGGATAAAATGCTAAGGGAGATACGAGGCCTCAAAACTGGTCACGCAGGTGCAAGAATGGAAGAGGCGCTACAAGAGGCAACCACATCTCCGCTATCTTTTCGCATTTTAGGGGAACCAATCCCTCCGAAATGCCTAGTACCTACATTCCACACATACAATGGTACCTCAGATCCCGCATCCCACCTACGGTATTACACTCGTGTCCTTGCCCATTGGGAAAGAGATGAAGTAGTACTTTGTAGGTACTTTCCGGCCATCTTAGCAGGATCAACGCTAACATGGTATGACAATCTACCAGCAAACTCAGTTGACTCCTTCGAGCAATTGTCTACGGTGTATTTGGAGACGTACATGTACAACAAAGCAACAAAGGCGGGGTTAGATAGGATATTTTCTTTATCTATCGGACCCATGGAAACACTCATGCAGTACACAAACATGTGGCAAAAGACATGCCAAGCAATTGGGAAAGTCAATCCAGAAATTAGAATTAACTGCTATAAGTATAGATTTGATAGAACCTCGGCCATCTTTGTGGAACTCCACAACAGAGCCCTCGATTCCGAAGGAGAGCTCAGGTTTGTTCAAGATCATTACATCAGACTCGAGGAGTTCCAGAAGGATAACCTCAGGGCACAAGCAAAGCCAAGAGCAGCTCCGCAGCGAACCAACTCTCTGGAACCAATTCCGGAGATACCTAAGAGACAAAATGAAGCCGGGGGCAGAGCGAGCTATCAAGACAAGCGTTCCAAGTACGGAGATGGAAAAATAGGCAAAAGAAGAGAAGAATTTGTTGACAATGTCTACACGAAGCTGAATATAACTTTCTTTCACATCCTAAGCAAGGAGGGAGCAAAACCAGGCTTTCCATACCTTAGTACTAGGGTAAAGCATCCAGATAAAATGAAAGAGTCTAAGGAGTACTGTACGTACCACCAATTCTACGGACATGCTACAGACAATTGCTATCACTTACGAAGTGTCATCCAGAGGTTCATCGACGAATGTAAGTTCATGGAGTACGTGCAGGCAATACCAGCGGAGACCAAGGAGGTCCCAAAGAAAAGGGTAGAGCTACCTCAGGACGGAAAATACATCAGCATGATTACCTTCTCCAGCGGAAGTCAAGAAGAAATACTAGAAGACATACTCTCGTTGGCTCGAAATATAAAGAAGATCGAATCCCTCGAGGTGTTCAAGCTAAGCGGACCACCTACCAGCACTTGGGAAGAATGTATGGCCACCCCATTAACATTTTCAACAAGGGACATCAACCAGGAGGTTGATATGTACAATGATCCACTAGCGATCACTCTTTCAATACACGGATGGAATGTTACAAAGGTCCTCGTTGACGGGGGCAGTTCGTTAAATGTGCTATTTTACTAACCCTACCTACTCATGGGTTTTACAGCGGAGCAAATGGATTCTTCTACTTGCACAATATACGACTTTAATGGAGCGGTCTCTAGACCGAAAGGAGAAATTATCTTGCAGGTACACGCGGGACCCCTAGTAACCAACACACGCTTCTGCGTGGTGGAAGCACCTTCGCCCTACAACGTCATCATGGGCAGGCTATGGGCCCATAGATTGCGAGGAATAGCTTCAACATACCACCAGTACCTATGTTTTCCTACACATATGGGTGAAATGGAAATCAAATGCGACCAGAAAGACACAAGGCTATGCAACCTGGCAGAAATAAGACTCAACGAAGAAAGAACTGCAGCTCAACAGCAGGAAAGAAAGAAACGCAAAGTAAGCATCAAAAATGTGTAGGACGGAGCCTCCTTGGTACCCGAAGGCACCTCTGCACCAGTAGCAGGCATCTCCGCCACCACAAGTAAAGATGCCTCCACCAAATGACAATTAAATAAAAGCACTCATTGATGGCCTCAACATCAAATATGTTCACCAGTGGAACCAACAAAGAAGATCAACATCGGGACAAAGGCGGAGCCAAAGATGATCAACATCGGAACCTTACTTGAAGAGGAAGAGGATGTGCATATACAAAGGTTACTAATAGAGTACGAAGATGTCTTTGCATGGTCAATGGAGGACATGCCAGGAATTGACCCAAATTTGGTCTTACACCACCTTCGTCTAAAACCGGAGATACCACCGTTCAAATAGCGCGTACGAAAAGTAGCAGACACTACCACGAAGGGGTAGAAAAAGAGTTACAAAATCTACTTACAACAGGATTCATACAAGAAGTCAAATATCCCACATGGATATCCAACATGGTCATTGTTCCAAAAAAGAACGGAGGCGTACGCATGCATTTGCATCGACTTTAGCAATCTCAACAAGGCGTGCCCCAAAAATAGCTACCCGCTGCCAAATATTGACCAACTGGTCAACATAACTGAAGGCCATCAAAGACTATCCTTCATGGATGGATACTCAGGCTACAACCAAATAGCTCTTGCAGAAGAAGACCAAGAGCATACTGCTTTCTTTACCCCACGAGGCATGTATTGCTTTACAAGGATGCCTTTTGGACTAAAGAACGCGGGGGGAACATACCAACGATTAGTAGACAAAATCTTCAAACCATGGATAGGCAAAATACTGGAGGTCTACGTGGACGACATGCTTGTCAAAAGCAAAGAAGCAAAAAACCATCTCTCACACCTAAGGGAGATATTCGAAGTCATGAGGAGCTTTCACATGAAGGTGAACCCGGAGAAATGCACATTCAGAGTTACCTTAGGAAAATTCCTGCGATATCTAGTAACTTAGCGAGGAATCTAAGTGGACCCTGAAAGGGTCAGATCTATAATTGAGATGTCGTCACCGCAAACTCTAAAAGGAGTACAAAAGCTAAATGAAATTTTAGCTTCCATGGGAAGATTCGTAGCAAGGTCATCGGATAAATGCAAAGCATTTTTCGATACACTAAGGAAAGGAAACAAGTTCGTGTGGACGACAGAATACGAACAAGCCTTTCAGAAGATCAAAGAATACTTGGCGTCCTTACCCATCCTACAGAAGGAGGATCCAGGTGAGATACTTACCCTATACCTAGCATCAACAAGCTACGATGTAAGTGAAGTGTTGGTACGAGACCAATGGAAGGGAGAAAAACCCGTGTACTACATTATCAAGACACTAAGTTAAGCAACAACTCATATATGCCTTAGTAGTGGCAACACAGAAGCTAAGGATATATTTTGACCCACACACCATCCGAGTTTTTACGAAGGCTCAAATAAGTCAAATTCTCGACAGCACGGAGAAAATTGGAAGAGTGGCAAAATAGAATTCCATGATCAAACAATTTCACATAATCTTCGAAGCTATGAAAGAGGAGAGGTCAAAAATCTTAACAGACTTCTTAGGGGACCTACCTCTGAATGATGAAGCGGAGATAGATGACATCCCAGGAATGGAGGAAGAAAAGCCGGACCCAGAAGACCTCTTGGAGCCACAAAGGTGGGAAATATTCGTAGATGGCTCCTCCAACAGGGAAGGCGCAGGCATAGGGATTGTGATAATAACCCCTATCGGAGACAAACTCATCCATGTATTCAGGTTATAATTCAAACAATACACTAAAAACATCACGGAGTATGAGGTAGTCATACATGGCTACACTTGGCACAAGAGCTGGGCCTATCAGATGTTCGTTTGACTAGTGACTCTCAATTGGTCATTAGAAAAATAGAGCTCAAATACCAAACTCTGGATCCAATACTATCTTCGTACTTAAAGATGGCACAGGAGCATGCGTCAAAGATCAACAAGATCATATTCAGGCATGTCTGTCGCAAAGACAACAGATACGCAGATGCTTTAACATTCATATCATCAATGCTGAGGGACAAAAACACCACCTCCGTCAAAATTGGGAGAATCTATGAACATTTGATAGATTGACTAACCTCAGCGGAAGAAACCTTGGTCATCCATACTAGGGGCATGAAATAAGCAGAGAAAGAAAAAGAGGATGAAGAAACGGAAGAGCCGGATAAAGAAGCCTACAAGTATGATGAAGATCAATATATGTCAGAAGGAAGAAACGAAGGTGAACTAGAAGATGAGTGGAGAATTCCAATCCACCAGTACCTTGGCAAAGGTACCCTGCCCGAAGATGTCAAAGAAGCTCGAAAAATCAAGTCAAAGGCAGCAATGTACAGCCTGCGGGATGGAATACTGTATAGAAGGTCATTTCTTGGACCTTTGATGCGGTGCCTCTCACAAACCGAAGGTAAGAAAATTATACATGATATACACAATGGAGAATCCGGAAATCACAGCGAAAGAAGGTCTCTTGCAATCAAAGCCAAAATGCAAGGATACTATTGGCTAAGCATGGAAGAAGATGCAAAGAACATAGCAAGGCATTGCGAAAGATGCCAACGCTTTGCCAGGAAGATTAAAGCGCCAGCAACGGAGCTTAACTCGGTCATCATCCCATGGCCATTCGCCAAGTGGGGAGTTGACATTGTTGGACCCTTGATTGAAGGGACATCAAAAATAAGATACCTCATAGTAGCCACGGACTATTACACCAAATGGGTGGAAGCAAGGGCTTTGGCAAATATTAGGGACACAGATGTCTTTAAATTCTTGTTTGAACAAATCATATGCAGGTTCGGGAACTAACGGCCATAGTCTTTGACAATGGCAAGCAACTGGTAGGAAATAACATAGACATGTTGTTTAACGCTTTCAACATCCAGAAAAACAAGTATACTCCGATATACCCTAAGAGAAATGGACAAGCGGAGGCCACTAACAAGACGATAGCAATAAACTTGAAAAATAAGATGGGAGCATACAAGAAAAGATGGTGCGATCAGCTGCACAACGTCCTATGGGACTACCGAACCATAAGAAGGTTAGCCACGGGAGAAACTCCGTTCTTACTAACCTACGGCGCCGAAGCAGTCATCCCAACGGAGATAATGTTGCCAACAACAAAAACGGAGGCATGGGAAAATAACCTAACAATGGATCTTATGCTGGAAAAGCTGTACGACCTCGAAGAAAGGCGTGAAGTGGCTTTACAAAGAATGGTAAACTACCAACGAAGGCTAGCTGGTGAATACAACAAACGGGTAATTACTAGAAACTTTGTGGTTGAAGAATACGTACTACGTCAAATACCACCATATCAAAAGAACAAAGAGTGGGGAAAATTATCTCCAGCATGGGACGAACCCTACATCATACACAACATCGCCGAGAAGGGTTCATACTACCTAAGGAACCTCAAAGGATAAATATTGCAACACCCTTGGAATGCAATGTACCTAAATAAGTACTACCCGAAAGTGAATGGTTATCACTCAGGAGAAGAAGGGAAGGGGCGATATCCCACCATGTTCAATCCATGATCGAAGGTAGTACAAACTTAACTAATCAATGAAAGAAACCTTTTTCTAAGAAAAGTACGTGTTGGTTAAAATACAACTTGGGTTAGAAATTACACCCACCCTCCGTCAGAATTAACGATGAGGCAAGTCACGACATAACTACGCATATGTCAATCTCGGATCCTAAGGGCGAAGGTATCCCTCTAAAAGGCAGAAAGTAAGCAATATATCCAATAAAGAGAGATACCTTGTCGAAAGTAAAGCATCCATCTCTGAACACATAGGGTTATAGGAAAATTTTTGCCCACGTAGGGACCTTCGCCGCTGGTAGGCTCGGAAAGATACCTACTATTGTGTATACTGCAAGTGCACAATGTCGACAAGCAACACAGGGCAAGCACATGTCGAACCACAGAGACTTGGAGAGTGTAAAAGTTGATTCTAAATCCTTAATTAGAACTGATTTAGAGAGTAACCAAAAGGGGTTTGCTTTTGTCGATACGACGAGATATTGGCAAAGACTTAAACAGAAAATAATATTGAATTAAAATACGCAATTAAATCAAGGTGTAAATACTGAGAATATGGATACTAGGGTATTCAAATCCACCACTAACTTATGATATGCATTCAACTTGTAATATTATTCTTGTCCTTACAGAAGATTCAAGTCTACCGTATATATAAGGTGTTTCTCCAATGGATAATTTAATCACAACTAAAGTATTTCTCTAAAGCATTAACTGTCTAATTAAAGCACAACTAATCTGAGGATCAATATTTGGTTAAGCATGAGTTGTAGCATAATCAACATAGAGATATTCTAACTACAATGGATACATGGCATACATTGTGAGAGCAAGATGTTGACAAACTTGGATTAATTAAATTATATCTTTAAATAATTCTAAACTTTCAAGAACAAGATACAAGATATGAATACATACCAATGAGTTACGGCTTCATTTAAACCCTAGAAAATGAAACTAGAACATGAAGAACATTACAACAAAACTGAAATTTGATAAACTAACATGAACAAGCTATTCTTGGATGAGTTTTCAACACAAAAACCCTCTCTATTTATACACAAAAATTCTCTCACACTTGGGATTCGAATTTTACTGTAGCAACCACTCAACAATTAAACAAAACATGTTTTCTTTAATTGATGGATGAAATGGAATACAATGGGGGTGAGGTGGATGTTTTGGAAAGAATCCAATGGGGGTGAGGTGGATGTTTTGGAAAGAATCCAATGGGGGTGAGGTGGAAATGGATTTGGGTCTTGGGTTTTGGATCATGGGTTGTTTAATCCCATGAATTTGTAAACGAGTTGTCACTTGATGCGCGAGCGGGTTGCAACGCTTCCAACTTTCTTCTCTTTTGTCTTCTCAATTCTTCCAAGCTTTATTTAGTACTTAAAAACACAAAATTAATTAATACAAATATTTATTCTTGAAAATGGTAAAAATGCAGAATTTGGGATAATATATGACTTTGAAGCGCGAAAGATGAGTTAAGTGCCAATGAAAAGGTGTATGAATATGCAATATTTGGCACTCATCAAATACCCCCAAACCTGAATTTTACTTGTACTCAAGTGAAACAGAAATCCAGAAATCCTAACTATACCACTTTCGCTGGTCTCTCGAATGCATTTAGCGTATGCATTAAGCCTTTAAACCCCTAGGTGTCCCTAGTGGACGAGTTGTAGTCTCGTGAGGGCCTACCAAAGATGTACCCACAAAACCTTCTCCAATTTCAGAGTATCCATAGAAACGTCTTCGTCTTCGGTCTTCAACTGTAGATGATGAACTTCGGAATTTCGTAGAACCTTGACAATTTCTAACCAATATATATATATATATATATTTATATTTATATTTATATTTAAGACCCGCTACACAGCTGATCATCATACACAAGATCCGAGACAAAAAAAATTTAGGGACCCGCTACACAGCTGATCATTATACACAAGATCCGAGACAAAAAAATTTTTAGGGACCCGCTACACAGCTGGTCATCATCATTTTTTTTAGAGACCCGCTACACAGCTGGTCATAGAAAACAACAACACAAAAATGCAAAAGACTACAAAAGATCATACAAAAGACCCGCTCCACAGCTGGTCATAAAAAAAATGCAAAAGACTACAAAAGAAAACCTACAAAAGACCCGCTCCACAGCTGGTCATAAAAAGACTCACAACGCTAAATGCAAATACTCCCCCAAACCTAAATCTAACATTGTCCTCAATGTTTCAAAAGATGACAGAAATAACAACAAACCATGAGAACAAAACAGATTCAAAGGAAAGAGATTACCAAATGCAAAAAGGTTGGTGCTAACCATAGAAGGATGAATGCTTTGAAAGCAAAAAATAAGAGTGATAAGACAAAAATTTGGTTAGCACAAAATATATACAAAATACAACTTAACCGGTTCATGAAACAAGATTTAACAATATCTACTGGATTATATACAAAGATTCACCATACACTAGCAATCTAAAGAGTTGAGGATCAACCCAAAAGATGAAGTGCAGAAATTTTAACAATCTCACATAATTATGATATGATAGAAATGCAAGTGAGAAAGTAAAACAAAATGAGATACCCCTAAACCTAGATTTTTCAATAGTAATACTTTTGGGCACGAAATCTAACAATTTTAGGGGTTCATCACGCAGAAGGTCTAGCTCAAAATGGGCTTTGTTCGGGATGGGAAGAGAAACATCAATGCATTCCAGATATGACTTCTCAATAACAGGATATTTAGTGGACAAAAAGTCCAAAAGAATTTGAGATGCACATAACTCTAACCCTAGGTTTGGAACTGTCAACCACATCGATTCAGCACACTTCAAAGGAACAATTCTTAGGTCCACTGCAAGACCATCAGTTGGTGACTTAATCAGGAGAGTAGGCACGTCTAAGTTTCTCATATGGATGAGATCAAGAGTACCATTATCATTAGTTACATTAACATCTCCTAAGTCATCTACAAGTGCTACATCATGCTCACATTCATAGAACAATTCAGCAAGACCCAAATCAGTTTCATGATCATCCAAAGTTTTATTCTCATGCATAGACAAATCGAAAGAGACATCATGTTGTGACCTAGGTATAGAATCAGACACGTCAATTATATTTTCATGCATAAGATCATTAAGTGTCGACAGGAGATTTAACATTTTCTAAGTCAGACACAAGAAATGTGGCATGCTCTTGTTCACAAGACAATTGCACATGCTCAAGATCAGTATCAACATCCCATGTATATGGAACATTAGAAGAAACATCACTCATTAAGGTCGAGGCAGAGAAGCATATTGTCTCTAAACCCAAAGGTTCGATAATATTTTCAGTAAAAACATGTTCTTCTAACATAACATCATCATCATTATCATCACAGAAATGCTTTTCCCTATTCAAAATCGTAGTATTTCTAGTCCCTTCATTTAAAACAGGTTCTTATGCAATATCAGTTGCACGAGTAAGACTAAGCATACTATTTTCACATTTTATTTCATTAGGACAAACAAACATTTCATACTGAAATTCCTCCCTTCCTACATTTTGTAAACGAATCAAATTCATTTTTAATAATGCATTAAGTTGTTCGATGGAAGGAGAGTCTTCAACAGTAGGAAATTCATAATCAATCCTATATGGTTTATCATGCAATACACTCCTAGCATTATTTTGTTCGATGAGTCCGAGATCTTCCTCCACGGATTGAGAAGTACAAAATTGTTCAACTTCCCACTGTGGTGGATGATACATATGTGCAGGGTCATTAGGGTCTATAAAATACTAATCGCAACCTTCGAAAGGTTGATTATGGTCCCAATGACTATCAGCTTTGTAATCTGTTGGCATTTCATATTTTGGATTTTCATGATATTCTCTAGATTGCCTAAAATCATGCAAAATATAACAATTCTCAGCAGGATGGCCTAAGCCTCCACATAAGGTACAAGCATAGATTTCAGATTGCCTAGAAGAATTATATGCGACTAAAGCTGCAGTTCCAGCTTCTAACTGGTCCAAAAGTGATGATTGTGAGAGTTGGGCACTGTAAAGATGTTCATTTTCACCCTGTGGTGGATGATACATGTGTGAGTAGTTACTAGGGTTCATGTATTGATGCTCAGGACTGTGAAAATGTCCATAATAATCCCTATAACTAGTGACATCATGGTCTGTTGGAGTTTCATAATGTGAAGCATGCCCGTAAGTAAGCTCTCTGATGGATTTGTTTCCATCCCCACCTGCAGACCAGAATCCTGACATGATCTCTAACTAGCACTAGGCTTGTTGCAGAGATTGGGATGTACACAATGAAAACAGACCAATCTTTTTTTTTTCATTATTGGTTTTTTTTTTTTTAAGCCCGTTCTCTAATTACCTCGGGCATACATTAGAAAAACAAAATAAAAGAAGAAAAATCATAAACGGAAAGGAATTTCTATGCAATCGCAAACAAGGCTGACTCTACCACAGAAAACCTACTGATTTCTAGCAAAAAAAAAGCATGATGGTTCCACTTAGATTGTTTTCTAGACCAGCTTCTAATTCTTTGATATGGAATTCGTTACAATCTGAGCAAACTCCTATGGAATCAATCCGAGTTTAAGTAAATTGAATAGAGGCGAGGGAAGCTGCTAGAGCTTTGATACCCAAGGCCTCACCGTATTACAAGGCGTATATCACGCATTCAATTTCTGAGAAACCGTCATGAACTTCAAGTATGCTTAAAGAGTAACCAATATTTTTCGAACGACTCTCCTACTAAGCTCGTTACCTTATAGGTCTTGTTCTATTTCAAATTTTAAAGCTTAGGTTCGTGTATGTATCATTTTCCTAAGGCGGGCAAGAAGAGAACGGTGATGAAATCCGAACCCTTATCTTGTATGGCCAGTCCTTGCCCTTTACTAGGAAAATAAAACAGCCGTATTCAAATCCTCAACATATATGCAACCGAAGGAATACAGTAACTCTCTAACAGGGGATTCGCGAGTGTTTCGACAAACTTACCTCCCGAACCAGACGGGGGATGAAACGTTGTTGTCGACTCGGGCCACGACTCCTATGTCATGAACGAACCCGAGGAGCCGAGGTGATATTGTAATCACCGTCCTTCTCTGCAAACAGTTTGATATTTAATACTACCCTTCCGTAGGGTTTAAAAATAAAAATAAAAATAGAATGTCCAAGTCCAAAGTCCAAAATAAAGTGCAAAAGAAAAAGAAAATTACAAGAGTAAAGGAATCCTAATACAAACTAAAAATAGATAAATAAAATAAACTCTCTCTTTCTTTTTTTTATTAAAATAAAAACTTCTTCCGCTTTCTTTCGCTTCCTTTCCTTCGCCTTTACAACAGCTACTTAGGCACCTGTTGAGCTCAAAAGAGGTAGTTAGGGTTTCGAAGTTTTTTTTTTTTTTTTTAAAAAAAAAGTGTAAAATTGACTGTGAATAGTTACACTGCTACAGTAATTTGAATATGTACAATGAAATATGAACAGTTCCGGGAGATGAAATATGAACAGTGACAGGATATAGAAACTTCAACTACACCGCTACTGAGTCCCCGACAACGGCGCCAAAAACTTGGTAGGCTCGGAAAGATACCTACTATTGTGTATACTGCAAGTGCACAGTGTCGACAAGCAACACAGGGCAAGCACAGGTCGAACCACAGAGACTTGGAGAGTGTAAAAGTTGATTCTAAATCCTTACTTAGAACTGATTCAGAGAGTAACCAAAAGGGGTTTGCTTTTGTCAATACGACGAGATATTGGCAAAGACTTAAACAGAAAATAATATTGAATTAAAATACGCAATTAAATCAAGGTGTAAATACTGAGAATATGGATACTAGGGTATTCAAATCCACCACTAACTTATGATATGCATTCAACTTGTAATATTATTCTTGTCCTTACAGCAGATTCAAGTCTACCGTATATATAAGGTGTTTCTCCAATGGATAATTTAATCACAACTAAAGTATTTCTCTAAAGCATTAATTGTCTAATTAAAGCACAACTAATCTGAGGATCAATATTTGGTTAAGCATGAGTTGTAGCATAATCAACATAGAGATAATCTAACTACAATGGATACATGGCATACATTGTGAGAGCAAGATGTTGACAAACTTGGATTAATTAAATTATATCTTTAAATAATTCTAAACTTTCAAGAACAAGATACAAGATATGAATACATACCAATGAGTTACGGCTTCATTTAAACCCTAGCAAATGAAACTAGAACATGAAGAACATTACAACAAAACTGAAATTTGATAAACTAACATGAACAAGCTATTCTTGGATGAGTTTTCAACACAACAACCCTCTCTATTTATACACAAAAATTCTCTCACACTTGGGATTCGAATTTTATCAGCAATGATCACTCAACAATTAAACAAAACATGTTTTCTTTAATTGATGGATGAAATGGAATACAATGGGGGTGAGGTGGATGTTTTGGAAAGAATCCAATGGGGGTGAGGTGGATGTTTTGGAAAGAATCCAATGGGGGTGAGGTGGAAATGGATTTGGGTCTTGGGTTTTGGATCATGGGTTGTTTAATCCCATGAATTTGTAAACAGGTTGCCACTGATGCGCGAGCGGGTTGCAACGCTTCCAACTTTCTTCTCTTTTGTCTTCTCAATTCTTCCAAGCTTTATTTAGTACTTAAAAACACAAAATTAATTAATACAAATATTTATTCTTGAAAATGGTAAAAATGCAGAATTTGGGATAATATATGACTTTGAAGCGCGAAAGATGAGTTAAGTGCCAATGAAAAGGTGTATGAATATGCAATATTTGGCACTCATCAGCCGCCACGGTACCTTCTGTCCAAAGGATATCATGGTAGGACGTTGAATGTTCCGCCAAAGGTTAAACAAAACCTTAGAACCTTGTTATAGCAAGAATATGTGAATAACTAGACACAATATGTCTACATACTTTCATACAACAATGAAGGTACCATAATAAGTGTTAAACAAATTACAACTAAATATGTCTTAAAAAGTTGCAGATGACGAAGGTTCAGAATATAACAAAGGGTGTTTCAGAGACATCAAAGACCCATCAGCTGGGGGAAAATACAACACAGAAGTTTAATGGAAAACGAAGCAGAAATAACATGATCAAAGGTAAGGAAGACGGGGAAAGACAACTCCCTCAGCCCGAATCTCAGCCTCAACAAAAGCATTGTTGATATAATCGATGGCGGAACAATTGTATTGCGCCTCCATCCGATAAGCTTGAACCTCCGAGTCCGAAGCCGACTTCCGATGAAGCTCCACCATTTGAGCACTAAGATGATCATTAGCTTGCTGAAGTGACTCAGATTTAAGTTTAGTAGCAGCATCAAACTGGCGAGATATTTCCAACATAGATATATGACCCTCAAGGCAGTTAATCCTAGTGTTTGCACCTACCAACTGCTCCTGGAGATCTGCGGATGCAAAGGAATCAGCAACAAGAAAGGAGGATAAAAACACAAGGGATGCTACGGAAAAATAAAGATCCTAAGCTACCCCCAGCATGGCTAAGGGATTCTTCTAGACTATGCTGAGCTTCAGCAAGATCCACTTCATCCGCCTCAAGATCTTCCTCAAGGGTATCCTTTTCTGACCAAAGATCATCAACATCTATCCGGAGCGAAGCATTCTCAGAGGACAAATCCTGGTACACACTTTCTAAATCCTCAAATCTTTTTTCTAAGGATACATAAGACATGGAAGAAGACTCGAAGCCCGCATCAACAAGTTTGTTTTTAAGAGAACGAACCTCATAAGCTAAGACATTGCGCTCTGCAATCACCTTAGCTAAGGAAGCACAAGCATCTTCAAAATCGACATGATATTTTTTTCGAATAATATCTTGGGCTGAGAGACGTTTCTCGACTAAAGCAATATCCTCCTTTTGCTTTAAAATGATACTATCCTTCTAACTAAGGGCTTTGTCATGTTCTTTACTAAGCAAAGCCATCTGCTTCACTAAGTCCGCATTATGAGCAGACTCAAGGGAGAGTTGAGCCTCATTATGGACAATTAAATTCATCAACCTATCAGACTTCTTTTGATAACACCAAACATCCGAAGTTAACTTGGCTACTCGATCTTAGAGATATCTAAGTTCATTAGGGCCACCAGCTGGCAGATGAAGGTTGCCTCAGGACTACGTAGCCAACAAAAATAAAGAAAAATCTAAGGAGAAGAAGGAACAAACCTATGGATTTGGAGGACTCAGCGGATAAAGCAATATTAGCAGCCCGACGACCATCATCAGCAACCTTGGCTGCATTATTAGCAATCCCAATAGCCAACAAGCAAGCTTCTAGAGACATCTGCGTCTTCCTCAAATCATCTTCCAGTGAAGATATCTTAGCAACAGAAGATGCGTCACTTGACGAAGGATGCTTCGCAAAAGCAAGTGCATACTCTTGGTGAGCACGTTACAATAAGGTACTCAAATGAATACACTTAGCCCTGTAGACCTTGAATAAGGTATAGCTAACATCAATCTTCTTATAAAGATGCAAACAAAGGAGCATAAGGGCGGACGAAGGATCAAATTAAGAAGAAAAAACACTCATATAAGAACCACTTACTGAGAATGCTGCAAGACGAGGAAGGAAAGTGGCGTAGGTATCCATGAAATCCTCCATATCTTGTATACTACCCCTGCGGATCTCACCAAAGATTTGACTGGAGCGTAGACAATCAGGGTCAAAGAACAAGTCCTTAGCTACGCAGTACTGCGCAATCAGCACATCCAATTGCGAAGCTACTTTAATGGAACTATCAAGATGATGGTGATCAACTCTAACAGAGAAGGAACCTTTGGAATCATGTTGGACAGCTTCGAGAATAACATCATCAGAGATACCTAAGATCAAGCTCCCCAACAGTCCACCATGGCTTGATTCAGTAACAGCATGAGGCACGACTTCTGAACCCTCACCACGACGAAGAGACGGCTTGGTGGACGATCTAGGAACAGAAGAAGGGCCTTGGGAACCGCTTGTTGATGGTGGATTTTAGTGCAGGGCTAAAGTTGTAAAACCATTTTTTGTACAGCCGTCCTGCAAAGGATAAGGCCATTTGATAAGTGATGAATACTTCTTCGCTTTATTAATTCACCTAGAATGGAGCATGTAGCAATAATCCCAAGTATTCTGTGAATTTTAGCATTACCAATTAATGCATGAATCGCCTCGTATTTCCTGTGTTGTTCTCAGCAGAACTCTCATGGTTGGTGCGGCATGATGACTGATTGTTACTCTCAGCAGAGTGACATGAATATCCAAGCATCAATAGTGAGGCATGCAGGAAATACCTGTTCATGCTACACTATTTTCTAATAAAGAGGATCATCTCTCGGTATGTTATACTAGCCCGATCGAGCATATTTGAATCTGGATTGTCCGTATTAGTCTCAGTAATAATCACGGCCACACAAGTTGGCCGCATGAATTAACCAGCCTAAACGAACCCTAGAAGGAGCAGGCTATCACCGCAAGGATCACCAGCGGGCCCATTTATGCCCTGGTCGGTCAAACGCATACCTTTTCCTCAAAAAGTCGTTGAACACCAACCCTAAAAGGGGGATGGTCGAGCAGGTGTAGATGGGGAAAACGATTTGCTGGTTTTTACGGAATTGAAGAGTCGACCGTGTGGAGACTCCTTGAATCGAACGAAATATTGAACCTCACACAGATGCACTGCAAGAAGGGAGTGCTTTAAGTTCGAGAGATCAATCTGTAGGACTCCGTCCTAAACCAAGAACAATGGCCATTCCATAGTCAATTCAGTCACAAGAGAGGATGGGTTGATATGTAGGAGGGAAGCTGAGAAATGCGTGAGATCAATGGTGATCTGAGATTGTAGGTGTGTTGTAAATTCAGCGTGAAAATGCTCTAAATGATTGAAATTTTGCTCAATTGAGAGTGATTTCTGTGAGTTCGTGTAGACGAGAGTTTTTATGAATGAACTTTGATAAGAAATTGCTCGTTTTAGCGAATGTTGTTCGAATGTTCGAATCTTCGAATCTTGTTCCTTCAATCAGGATTCAGAGATATTTTATAATGCCGGAGTTGAAAACACCATGATCCCATGAAGTGTGACAGTTTCTTGAATCAGAGAGTGGGGAAGTGTGAAATTGTGTTAAACCAATTACTCATCCTGCGGAGACTTGGTTAACTTTCCACCCACTACTTTGATGACTCTTCCAACTGATTGCACGACTTGCTCACATTCTCATTGTGGGTGAACACACGTGCCGTAGATTGCCAGACCAAAACCCTAGTTAATATCCCCCATGTGACACGATTGAAATCTCGTGATTGTGGAGTCAGTTGCTGACTTTATGGGACGATGGGTCCGTGTATTGCTGAGTTGAACATGATTAGCAAATGTTCTGAAACTCATGAATTTAACGTGTCCGCTGAGACGAGGTATCGTTATAACCTAAGATAAGCAAACTGTGTTGCCGAATTGTTGAATATTGATAATTGAACCAATATTCTTTGATCTGAACAAATATTGCTAGTCTGAGCGAATATTGCTAGTTTGAATAAACATTTCCGATTTGAGCGAATATTGCTAGTTTGAGAAAATATTGCTCGTTTAATGAATTGTTGGTAGCAGGACCAAATAAAATATTAATTTAAGTTACTAACTGCTGGGTCGAGCAAAATAACTAAGTATGTTGACCATGGAATCAACATAAAATTATCAGAATGTTTGAATCTGCTCAGAATCACGTTTCTGCAGAGCTTTGGAGTCAAAACCCTAATTTTATCGAAATGATGATTTATTGCAAATCAACACAGGACCGGCTACATGGGATGATAGATTCACCATATAACGCCCAGATGCTCAAATGAGCAAAAATACCAAAGTCTCTTGAGGACCAGTTGGTGAAAGAATGATTAAATGCTGGTTTAATCATTTACCGAAATAATGCTCGTGTGAGTGACAAATAATAAAACCTGGCTTTATGAAAACGTGAGGGACCGACCCAGAGGTCATGAGACCGTCTCTTGGTGGCCATGGGACCAGTGGATGGTCATTTGAGCAAACTTCCAACTGTTTGGAAAGAGTTTGAACCTAATATGAGCAATTGAGCAAATTAGGTTAAAATCATTAAAACATGCGGGACCAGCTATTTGCAAACCTCAGGGTCACCCTTGGTCGGTCAAGGGGATGTGCCCGTGTCACCATGTTTTCCGTGCTTCAGTCATGAGAATTTTGATATTTTCTGGTGCACGTTTGAGCAACATTTGGAGAAAATATGCAAAATCCATGGTTTTGCTGAAACTGGGAAAAATACATGAAATGATGAGAATAATAAATAAAACATGGGATTACAAGGTGTGGGACCGGTCACGGCTAGGGCATGGCCGGCCGATTGACAATAACGGTCCCACATGCCTTCCCAATTTTATGTATTTTCTCTGATTTGAGGGAAATTCCATGAAACTGAAGAGTTTTGATGAAATTAGGGAACTTCCATAAGATGAGAGATAAAATAAATAAAATAAGGAATTGGAGCGTGGGACCGTCAAAGGCCAAGGCATGGCCGTCCGGCCATGGGCGTGGGTCCCAAGACACTCTTCCCAATTTTATATAATTTTCATGATTTTAGGGAATTTTCATAAAATCAAGGTATTTTGTTGAAATCAGGGAGTTTTCATGAAATCATGAAACAAAACACCAAATAATAATAAAACAATGGGCGTGTGGGACCGTCTATGGCATGACCGGCCGGCTAGAGCCAGGTCCAACAAGTTTTTCCTAATTTTTTAATATTTTCTATGATTTTAGAGAAAATACATGGAATTAGGTAATTTTATGGAAAATTCATGAAATCAAGGAATTTTCATAATTTAAGAGAAATAATAAAATAATGGGGACGTGAGGTGTGGGACCGGCCACGGCCAAGGCATGACCGGCCGGCCGGCGGTCCCATGACACCTTTTCCTAATTTTATTATCTTTTGATGAAATCATGTGATTTAGATAATTTCTTTGAAAAATATGAGATTTGCTCGAACGAGAGAATTTTCGTGAGATCATGGAAAAATAGTAAAATATGATAAAAACACAAAATTGGGCGCGAGACTGGTCACGACATGACTGTCGGCTGGTGATCCCAGTCCCCTGACGCTCTTGCTAATATTTTATTACTATTATTTTTCCTTCCTATTTTACATAGGTTCCTCGTTCATTCATATTTTTTTGAAATGCTCGTTCGTGCATTCAAAATGCTGGTCTGTGCATTATATTCTAATTACACTTGCACCATTTTTGTCAGGGATTATTTGATGCTCAGATGCCTGTTTCGTTGGATATTTATCACTAACCCGTGGCATTCTGCTGGGAAGAACCACAAATTGAAGTGACGAAATATAACGAAGAATCGTAGAATATTGCTGGATATTCAGGCGATTAATTGATGATTCGTAGAATATTGCTGGATATTCAGACAATGGCTCGTGGAATATTGATGGATATTCGGACGATTTAAGATAATTAATTAATGGCTCTATACTAGAAGGGCTTCCTGTCTAGGAGCATTAATCATCTGAGGGTTGAGCAATATGAACTTGTTGGAGTGTCATATTCCTCTTGTATATTCAGGGAAAACCTGGTTGCATCCTAAAGACATTGTCACTCTATACTAGCAGGCATGCTGTCTAGGAGCCGCCCAATCTTTCGATTCTATACAGTATGATATGTGTCGTGGCCTCAGCTGGGAGGCTACACATCTACATATTCTATGAGAGACTTTCTCCATCAGAGGTGGCATGAACTTTCATGCATCGAGACATGAGTCTCAATACTCATCTGATTGCCGGATCCGGAGTAATTACTGAAATTGCTCAGTATTCATGAGATGAGCCGTGGTCTCAGCTGAGAGACTACACATCTACATGTACTCTGAGAGACAAGCCTTCTCAATCGAGATTTATGGCATGAGCTTTCATGCTTAGAGACATGAGTCTCGATACTCATCTGATTGCCGGATCCGGAGTAATTACTGAAATTGTTCAGTATTCATGAGATGTGTCGTGGTCTCAGCTGAGAGACTACACATCTACATGCACTCTGAGAGATAGCCTTCTCAGTCAAAGATTTATGGCATGAGCTTTCATGCTTAGAGACATGAGTCTCGATACTCATCCGATTTCCGGATCCAGAGTAATTACTGAAATTGTTCAGTATTCATGAGATGTGTCGTGGTCTCAGCTGAGAGACTACACATCTACGTGTACTCTGAGAGACATCCTTCTCAGTCAGAGATTTATGGCATGATATTTCATGTTTTAACGAGATACATGAGCCTCAATACTCATCCGGTTGCCGAATCTGGAGTATAATTTTACAATTTTACCCTTTGTCGAAAATCCACCACCTACAGCAGGCATGGAGCGGCTAGCATGCATAAGACTGTCCAACTTCGCAGGCATGGTTGGACGGCTTAGATCGCCCCTTGATCAAGTGGTGAAGTGTTGGCACACCCATTGGCGGGCCTATTTTATACATGCTTGATCGGTTCTCCTATAGTCAAGCCGTGTAGCAACCAACGGTTTCCCAAACAAGGATGGCGTGATGCCTTAACAAGCCGCGGAGGTCCAAAACGATCATGGCCATCCAACTTCGCAGGCATGGTTGGATGGCTTAGATTGTGCCCAGGTCCATGGAGCAAGCATACATATGCTCACCACCGGCACAAGATACCTCTTGTGCAATCGGCCTCCCCAAAGGAGGCGTATAACCACCAAAACCGTTTGGTTAAATTCGGCCGATCCGAAACCCTAATTAGGGTTTGCGGCACCATTCGTGTGTCGCAAAATCATCTCGAGCGTCCATCTTCGCAGGTTTGAATGAAAGGCAAAGATGAAGCTTCAAGGGAGGTCGAACATGCTAGCATGACCACCGCGGGCCCGACTTCATTCCTGACCGATCGGCCAAAGCCGGCCTTGGTCAGGCATCTCAGTTCGCGTGCCCAAAGGTGGTGTGTTACGCTGCCTTAACAAATCCTTTGCGACATAGGATTTTTGTTGAATTCTAATCTTGACCGCTCATCTTTTCCTGCCAAATTGAGTGGTCTAGATCAGACCTTTGCGAGTCAAGAAAGCATGGGCGTAAACACCAGTGTGCCACCTCCTTGCAGGACCAATCGGTCCCTCTAGAAATGCTCCCTAATCTTGAATTCGTTCGAGCTGAAAGTGGCAGCTTGCATACCTCCCAAAACCTAATCCAACGGTCGCAGATTAGTGCCGCATGCCATCTCATCCGTTCAACTTCGCTAGCTTGGACGGATAGCCTAGAATGGGAATTAGGTGACAAGTGAGATATCACCGTGATCACCGTCTGCCATTCTTCCACATAAAGTGGTCGGCCAAGACATGGATTGCCCATGCAGTCTCCAAACGGTCACTCGAAGATGGCTGGGCAAGAAGCTATTTTAAGACGCTTAATTCGTGACTTACTCCATTAAGCTTTAAAACGATGATGCTTCATGCATATTGAATGTATTCGATGCATTACATGCATAGAGGATACACGATACTGATTTCCTAAATAACTTAGTTATTTAGCCTAGCACCGTGTGATACTTCTTGTGGGTCCCACGATCCACACTCGAGACATCAATCATGTCACAAACTGAGGGATACATGCTGGGGTATTGGTCTTGTGGTTTACATCGTGCATCGCGCCAACACAAGAACATGTCAGAAAGTCATGGACAGTTAGAGATTACGGGAGAAGTGGGAAAGACTGGTCGTGTAACACTAACACACAACTCCACTACTCCATCACTCCACTTCCCACGAGAGATGTGAATAAGTCTCAAATGACTTGTATAAATAGGATCTCCTCCCTATTTCCAAAAAATAGAAGACAAAAACCAAGTGTTAATACAAAACTTATTCAAACACCCAGATCCTTCTTGCATTAATTGTAAGCCCGCTCACACTTCTATTACAAGTCATAAACAAGCCTACACCTTATTCGCTTCCCTCCCTAAGATCAACCCCATCTCCTTCACTTTGTTCCGAAACAAGTCTGGAATGACTATTTCTTGGTTTAGGCCGGAATTGTATAGATTGATCTCTCGAATCAAAAGCACTCCAGTTCAGTGCATTTTTTTAGGGTTTAGATTCATTTCACATCCATACACCTCAAATTACCAAAACCAGAAGAATTAGTTTTCACCCATAAACAATTGGCGACCACAGTGGGAGATTAATATCTCGGTTACAATATTGATTTCCAATTTCCGATTTCATTCTTCAATTCCGATTTTAAAATGGTGGAACTTAGGTCTGGATCAACAATCAACCCTGAGGGAGCTAGCGCCGACAACACTCTTGGTATTGCTATCCCTGTCAGTGGAGCTATCGTGCAGAACGTGATCAATACATCTCGTGGAGCCATATCCTCTACCACTAACACCAGCGGAGCAGGGGATATTCCATTATGCGTGACACCTCCTATCACCAGATCAAGAGCATCCGCGAATCCTGGCATTTCTTCAAGCGTAACGCCTCCGGTCATCACCAGAGCAACTGTAACTCCTCCGTAAATGTTGTTAATGGCTATGATCCTCCGGCAAATACAGAATACGATGTATATTTACCAAAGGATATTGATAGCTATAGTCCAGAAGAAATTCTTGCTCCAAAGCTTAATTATGAAGGTCTACATGCTATCATACATGCCATTACCCCAGACCTTCAGCACTATGTGTATTCTTTCACTAAGTATAAATATGCCTGGGATATCTTATAAATTATTTTCGAAGTCAACAAACATGTTTCTAAGAAATGTACCATCGATGGAGGAAATAACCTCACCACTCTTTCTGAAAATTCATCTTTCGGAAAGATAAGATTCTCTGATCAAGATCCTTCTCAAACCATTGCATTCAATGGTATGTCATCCACAAGAAAAAAACCTATCATGTCTTGGGGTGATGAATGTTGGTTTAAAAAACCGCTGATGGCAAAAAAGATCAAAGAATTCATAAGAAGGAGCATTGGACGTGATAAACGTCCCTTGTCTGTCCTCACTACTAATGATTATGTGAAAAAAAAAACCTTTAAGTGTCAACGGATTGAATACATCCAATAGTTTTAATGAAGTCTCATCCTTCATAGCAGAAATATCTACATGCTCAAGTTCTGATTCAGAATATGAGACAGACACAAAGGATTTCAATTTCTTGAATAAGGAGGTCCTTCAAGAAAATATTTAATTAAAAGATTCATTGAAGAAACTAGAATCATTAATCCAGGTGAAAAATCTTGAGATAGACTGTCTTAACGATAAACTTACCAGAACCATTGTTCTAAAGGAAAAAGAGATTACTACTCTTAAGGATGATCTACAAAGATTATCTGGAAGTTCTGATAAAATTTCAGCTATGTTATTCGGTCAGAAGACCTTTGGAAATACTAGTGGTTTAGGATACAAAAGCAAGTGTGCAGACGTTCTGAATCCTGTTGTTTCTATTGATCAGGGAAAAATGAAAAGTAGAAGCCAAGATAAGAAGAAGGTACCTCAACAAATTCAGGAATCTTTGGGTTGTTCATTTTGTGGAAACACAAGGCATGTTCAGAGTACGTGTTGGAGATTCAAAAAGAAAATGGGAAGAATTTCCAAACTACATAAGAACATGCAAAAGATGAATTTGGATAATTCGCGCAGTCCTCCTAAAAACAATGCTTCCAGAATCGGAAGAGGTAGGAAACTTGTTTACACAATAAACCTTGGTAAATCACTATGTGATAAACAAGGAGAGCATTTGGCTCATAACCTCCCTATCTAATTCAGGGATGTTTGCATCCTCATCTTTAACTTGAGAAAGTGAGGATTTTCATTTTGTGACTCAAGTTTTTGTGTCTATTTTGATTAAGAAAATATTCTCCTAACAATATAGATAATGAATCATTAATCACAAAAGACTTATTTTTCTAGGGTTTCTTGTTCATACGTCTATTTAAATCTCTAGTAGACTTCCTCTTTCCTTGAAAAAATACATCCTAATGGATCCTATAAACATAAGCATCACAAGAAGGGATACAATTGAAGTAGCTAATGTGTATACGTGTAAAGGGATTTCTTCCTCAAAGGTGAAGAAAGTGAAGACTACATTTAACAGAGAAGGTTCTTCCTCTAACTGTCTTTTTTTTTTTTTTCCTGTTTGTCCTTTTGATAACTTTAGGAGCATAGTAAAGGAGTTCATCAATAAGAGAAATGGTTTAAAATTTCAAATCATTTCCTCTTTGGAAAGAATAACTCACTATGAACAAATGTTATCTCTTTCTAAGAACACCCTGCGTGATTTAAGAAGAGAACTCAGTGAGTTAACTGATATTTCTGAAGATTTGGAGGAATTGAACGATCCCATAATGTAGGTACCAAATATCACAAGGCATTAACTTACGAACATCGTGACGAATATAAGAGGAAAGAGTTACAAAACAATACGAAGATAGAGGAAGCACGGGGAAGTATGAAGATTTGCGAAGATAGAATAATTTTGCGAAGATGAATTGCGATACTTCGCAATTCATATACAGCTGTACAAATTTCACTATAAATAGGAGTTCAAATGTAAAATTCAGGAGGTTGTTTTGGTGAGTATTAGAAATTATCTTAGGAAAGAGAATAGAGAAAGTTGTAACTATTCTAGTTCCATTTAGATACTTATTTGTAATCAATTGAGATAATTAATAAGAAAGTTGTCATTCATCATCAAGAACTTCTTAAATTTTATCAATTCTACTGAGGGTGTAGTTGTAGGTTATTCTGCAACTACACATAATCAATGGTTTTTTCAATAATGAGAAGGAATTCTCAGTAGATGCTCTGAGAAAGATCTACAACAACTAGTTAGTCTTCTGAGAAATCTTCAATGTTTTATGTTTTATTTAGAAGAATAACTAGTGTATTGGAATAGCCATGATTGTGATTACACATAGATATATCCAATGATTTCATCTTCTTGTTTTTAGATTTTTTGGTTTAATTTTTTTTAAGTTTGTTCGGAAGATGATGGTTGCAGTATTAATCTTGTTGATTTTGTATATTGCAATATTTTGATGGGATTTGTATCTTTACGTCCGTGAACTTGATTATCCCATATTTTGTCAAAAGTAAAGTTGTTCACATATTGGTATGCAAATATTGATAAAGGAATGAATGGACTTTTGGAAAAACACAAAAGTTAAGCCTATATTGTCAATTGTTGATGTAAGATAGGTTAAAATCTTTTGTGATTCCAGGATAAAGTCTATTATGTCACTTTGTGATGGAAAAATAGAATAGGTCCTTGTTGTGTTATCCATGGTATAGACCTTAATTATTCCATATTATTATGTATTACCGTGAATGTTCCGTTGTGTATCTCATGTTGAGCACAATACGACTAAGTCGATTCTTTATTGTCATGGTTGGTTGTTCCATGAGATGCTATATGTTGAGCATTAAGAAATAAATTAATCAACTTGTGTGGTTATTTAGTTTGTATTCCATGAGTTCTCTCATGTTGAGTACATGCACGGTTAAGGTTGTCATTTCCTATGATAATCTTAGTCGGGGTTCCATAATCTCTTATGTTGAGCCCAAGTGAACTAAATCAATCATCTTGTGTGATTATTTAGTTAGAACTCCATAGATTTTTCTCATGTCGAGTGTGGACAATTGAATTGATTACTTTGTAATTAGTTTAATTGTGTAATCAGGTTAGAATATTTATGGGTTTTCTTGTGAATAATCTAATCGATGATTTAAGTCTCCATAAGTTTACTTGTGTTGAGCATATTTAGTCAAATTAATCATGGTTCTCTTTGGTTAATATGATTGAATATTTTGGATTCCAAATTCATACTTGTATGCAATTTGTTGAGTCTATAGAAATCCTTCTTTTCTCTTGAAATTAAGGTCACTCTTGTTATTCCTTTGGGAATGACATCTTATGGGGGGGAGTTCTTTTGAACTTGCGCTTAATTTCCAAATCTTTATGGGGAGTGCGTCTGTGGAATTTTTAGGGGTTATCTTGTATCTTTATAAACTCCTTTGTGAATGCATTTATCCTCGGCTTTATGATCGCATCTAAACAAGATGATAGAACATTTACCTTTGGTCATGAAATATCTCTTACGGAAATTTCATTAGGATCCCCTTCTTGTACCTTTGCCAATTTTATTGACAAAAAGGGGTAGAATTAATTGTAGTTCACACTACAAATACATATGGTTTTCGGATCATTATGTAAGGGGGAGTGGTTTTCATGTGAGATGGAGTATTGACTAAGGGGGACTGAAGTATCACCATAGTATTGTTGTTGAAGTTGTGATGCAATTGGACTTTGACGTTGTGTAATAATACTATGACATTGTATAACATTGATTGAGAAACAATGCTTTTCTCATTATTATAGCTACGGATTTTCAACAATGATGATACTAAACTTACAAACTTTGGGATCATTGGACTACTTGGAAGTGACGAAGATTTCGAGTATTGTTGAAGATTAGGCATGTGGAATAGGAGCTACAAAGTTTATTTATATAATTTTTGTATTCCATATGTATTAATAGTTTTTCCACTAAAATTGACAAAGGGGGAGATTATTATAGCACTGCTCGGTCAAACTCGCATGCGTTGCTATCTCAAGCATGTTTGTGAATCTTAGTGATCAAAACTATATGGTCTTGATTTCTAGTCTACTATAGCTAAGGTCTCGGACTAGGATAGAAAGTGTAGTTGAGCTCAAGAACTCCATGGCGATCATCATACAAGACGAATGACTACTAAAGAAACTAGTGGATCTTCATCGACTAAAAGGTATATGGAGACTTGAACTTATCTATCACTCAAAAGTCTATCTACTCTATCTCCTATTTTGAGACAAAAGTCGCTTTACTATATAGATTTAGAATATGCACCTGTGACATTTCGAGCTGAGTATATCTCGCTTATTTATTTATCGAAATTTGTGTTCGTAAAGCTTTTGCTTTAGCCAAGTTCATCTTTGCCTAGTGACGAAAGTCATGTTATGTTTCAATCACTTTGGAAATCGCTCTGACGAAAACTAGTTTGTGAAAACAAATATATGACGTCCTCTGAGAATGTTTCAATGATTGAAATGAGAGTTTAGACTATATAACCATTATGGGATATAAACATTATTGTGGCAACACATATATGTATAAGTCCTTAACACTTGAAACGAAGTTTGCGAACTTTGTTGATCAAGTGGAACCGATACGTAAGCAGCAACTCAGTCCGCGAACCCAGTCCGCGAACTGGCGTAAGTTCTCAAACCCGATAATATCTGCTGAAGTTGAAGCTCAAGTGCATTCCATGAACCCAGTCCGCAAACTAACGGAAGTTCTCATCCCGATAAATTCTGTTGTAGTTTATTAACTTCAACTGGTTAGCTTGAGTCCGCGAACTCAAGAGGTATGTCTGAAAACGTTGTTCATGAACTTATTCTTAAATTACTAAGGGATGCTTTTGCAAACCATGGCTTTATAGTTCACGATTAATGATTCGAGTGAATCGCATCGTTTTTTATTCAATTGTGTCTCTTGTAGTACTTGAGATATCATAGCAATTGAACAACTCTCTAACTGGTTCATTTGAGTCATTTGGACTAGTTATGGTGAAGAAGAATATGGTTTATATGAAAGTTATCATTTGGCTAACCATTTGGTTGACTAATATTGAACCAACCATTGTACACGTTTGGGTATGGTTACACAAACCCAATACTTCAAGTACATGTGTGTATGGAAAGATAAGTTTTCGATCTAACGGTTGATAGATATTAGCTTGTATATCTAATCAGGTTTTCATCCAACGGTGAATATTGAATGCTTTGTTACTAAGCTAACATTGATTGCAAACCCTGATTTGAAAGACTATATAAGGGAGAACTCTAGCAACTGGGAAACCTAATCCCCACACATTCTGTATGATACTAGTTGGCTAAAGCTAGAGTCGATTCTCCTTTAACCTTTGGTTTTCTTCTCTAAAACCAGGTTAACGACTTAAAGACTTCATTGGGATTGTGAAGCCAGACCGATACTAATTATCTTGTAGTTGTGTGATCTGATCTTTCTATTTTTATCGTACAAGTACAATTGTAATAATTGGCTTGAGATTTGTATCTCCAATAGGCAAGATAAAAGTAGTCACAAACTTCTTCGTCTCATTGTTTGTGATTCCTCAATAATATTCTTTGCTGCGTCGATTAAGTTTATTCTGAGGTGATTGATGAAACTGAGCTGTTCTTCGGGAATATAATTCTGGTTTTATCGATTGGTTCCTGTTCACCTTGATTTATCAAAAGACGGAACAAAACTCATAGGTTTATTCGTGGGAGACGAATTTATCTATTATCTGTAGACTTTTCTGTACGAGACAGATTTGTTTACTAAAGTCTTCTACTTTGGGTCGTAGCAAATCTTGGTTGTGGGTGAGATTAACTAAGGGAATCAAGTACGCAGTATCCTACTGGGATTAGAGACGTAGGAGCATAACTGTACCTTGGATCAATGTGAGATTGGTTGGGGTTCAACTACAGTCTAGACCGAAGTTAATTTGGAGTAGGCTAGTGTCTTTAGTGGCTTAATACAGTGTATGTTTAATCTGGACTAGGTCCCGGGGTTTTTCTGCATTTGCGGTTTCCTCGTTAACAAAATTTTGATGTCTGTGTTATTTCTATTCCGCATTATATTTAGTTATATAATTGAAATAATATAGGTTGTGCATTGTTCAATCGATTAGAATATCCGACCTTATTGGTTGTTGATTTAAAACGATTGACACTTGGATATTGGTCTTTGGCACCATCCAAGTTATCTCTCTTTTATTGAGCTCGCGAATTATATTTTCTTGAGTAAATTAAATCGAGAGATTGAGATAATAACTCCTTGAGATATTTTATATTGATTGAGTCTTGTTGATTCTCTAGAAAACAACTCGGAGTTGTCCATACAGATTTCTAATCGAAATATTGGGTGAGGTTGTTATACCCCCACATTTTTAATTGGTATCAGAGCAGGCAAACACGTTAAAGACCTTACAAGTCTGTGTTTGTAGCGATCTGACTCTATGGACATAGGTGCTATCTCAATAAACATACCACCAGTCTTGATGGTTCAAACTAACCATGGTGGAAAATTGCTATGAGCTCTTTTCTTCAAGCTCGTGATTTTCAAATATGGGTACATGTTATTAATGGCTATGATCCTCAGGTAAATACAGAAGACGATGTATATTTACCAAAGGATATTGATAGCTATAGTCCAGAAGAAATTCTTGCCACAAAGCTTAATTCTGAAGGTCTACATGCTATCAGACATGCCATTATCCCAGACCTTCAGCACTATGAATATTCTTGCACTAAGTCTAAAGATACATGGGATATCTTAGAAACTATTTTCGAAGTCAAGAAGCATGTTCCTAAGAAATGTACCATCGATGGAGGAAATAACCTCACCACTCTTTCTGAAAATTCATCTTTCGGAAAGATAAGATTCTCTTATCAAGATCATGCTCAAACCGTTGCATTCAATAGTATGTCATCCACAAGAAAAAAAACTATCATGTCTTGGGGTGATGAATGTTGTATGGATGATATATGGTTTAAAAAACCGCTGATGGCAGAAAGGATCAAAGAATTCATAAGAAGGAGCATTGGACGTGATAAACGTCCCTTGTTTGTCATCGGTACTAATGATTTTGTGAAAGAAAAACCTTTAAGTGTCAACGGATTGAATACATCCAATAGTTTCAATGAAGTCTCATCCTTCACAGCAGAAACATTTACATGCTCAAGTTCTAATTCAGAATATGAGACAGACACAGAGGTTTTCAATTTCTTGAATAAGGAGGTCCTTCAAGAAAATCTTCAATTAAAAGATTCATTGAAGAAACTAGAATCATTAATCCAGGTGAAAAATCATGAGATAAACTGTCTTAACGATAAACTTACTAGAACCACTGTTCTAAAGGAAAAAGAGATTACTACTCTTAAGGATGATCAACAAAGATTATCTGGAAGTTCTGATAAAATTTCAGCTATGTTATTTGGTCAGAAGACCTTTGGAAATACTAGTGGTTTAGGATACAAAAGCAAGTGTGCAGACGTTGTGAATCATATTGCTTCTATTGATCAGGAAAAAATGAAAAGTAGCAGCCACGATAAGCAGAAGGTACCTCCACAAATTCAGGAATCTTTGGGTTGTTTGTTTTGTGGAAACACAAGGCATGTTCATAGTACGTGTTGGAGATTCAAAAAGAAAATGGGAAGAATTTCCAAACTACAGAAGAACATGCAAAAGATGAATCTGGATAAACCGCGCAGTCCTCCTAAAAACAATGCTTCCAAAATCAGAAGAGGTAGGAAACTTGCTTACACAATAAACCTTGGTAAATAACTATGTGATAAACAAGGAGAGCATTTGGCTCATAACCTCCCTATCTAATTCAGGGACGTTCGCATCCTCATCTTTAACTTGAGAAAGTGAGGATTTGCGTTTTTGTGACTCAAGTTTTTGTGTCTATTTTGATTAAGAAAATATTCTCCTAACAATATAGATAATGAATCATTAATCACAAAAGACTTATTTTTCTAGGGTTTCTTATTCATACGTCTATTTAAATATCTGGTAGACTTCCTCTTTACTTGAAAAAATACATCCTTATGGCTCCTGTAACCAGAAGCATCACAAGCAGGGATACAATTGAAGAAGCTAATGTGTATATGTGTAAAGGGATTTCTTCCTCAAAGGTGAAGAAAGTGAAGACTACATTTAACACAGAAGGTTCTTCCTCTAACTGCCTTTTTTTTTTTTTTTCTGTTAGTCCTTTTGATAACTTTAGGGGCATAGTAAAGGAGTTCATCAATAAGAGAAATGGTTTAAAATCTCAAATCATTTCCTCTTTGGAAATAATAACTCACTATGAACAATTGTTATCTCTTTCTAAGAACACCCTGCGTGATTTAAGAAGAGAACTCAGTGAGTTAACTGATATTTCTGAAGATTTGGAGGAATTGAATGATCCCATAATCAATGGTTTTTTCAATAATGAGAAGGAATTCTCAGTAGATGCTCTGAGAAAGATCTACAACAACTAGTAAGTCTTTTGATGAAATCTTCTATGTTTTCTGTTTTATTTAGAAGAATAACTAGTGTTTTGGAATAGCTATGATTGTGATTACACATAGCTATATCCAATGAATTCATCTTCTTGTTTTTAGATTTTTTTGGTTTAAAAAATTCTAAGTTTGTTCCGAAGATGATGGTTGCAGTATTAATCTTGTTGATTTTGTATATTGCAATATTTTGATGGGATTTGTATCTTTACGTCCGTGAACTTGATTATCCCATATTTTGTCAAAAGTAAAGTTGTTCACATATTGGTATGCAAATATTGATAAAGGAATGAATGGACTTTTGGAAAAACACAAAAGTTAAGCCTATATTGTCAATTGTTGATGTAAGATAGGTTAAAATCTTTTGTGATTCAAGGATAAAGTCTATTATGTCACTTTGTGATGGAAAAATAGAATAGGTCCTTGTTGTGTTATCCATGGTATAGAGCTTAATTGTTCCATATTATTATGTATTACCGTGAAGGTTCCATTGTGTATCTCATGTTGAGCACAATACGACTAAGTCGATTCTTTATTGGCATGGTTGGTTGTTCCATGAGATGATATATGCTGAGCATTAAGAAATAAATTAATCAACTTGTGTGGTTATTTAGTTTGTATTCCATGAGTTCTATCATGTTGAGTACATGCACGGTTAAGGTTGTCATTTCCTATGATAATCTTAGTCGAGGTTCCATAATCTCTTATGTTGAGCCCAAGTGAACTAAATCAATCATCTTGTGTGATTATTTAGTTAGCACTCCATAGATTTTTCTCATGTCGAGTGTGGACAATTGAATTGATTACTTTGTAATTAGTTTAATTGTGTAATCAGATTAGAATATTTATGGGTTTTCTTGTGAATAATCTAATCGATGATTTAAGTCTCCATAAGTTTACTTGTGTTGAGCATATTTAGTCAAATTAATCATGGTTCGCTTTGGTTAATATGATTGAATATTTTGGATTCTAAATTCATACTTGTATGCAATCTGTTGGGTCTATAGAAATCCTTCTTTTCTCTTGAAATTAAGGTCGCTCTTGTTGTTCCTTTGGGAATGACATCTTAGGGGGGGAAGTTCTTTTGAACTTGATCTTGATTTCCAAATCTTTGTGGGGAGTGCGTCTGTGGAATTTTTAGGGGTTATCTTGTATCTTTATAAACACCTAGTTGAATGCATTTAGCCTCGGATTTATGGTTTCATCTAAAAGGGATGATAGAACATTTACCTTTGGTCATGAAATATCTCTTACGGAAATTTCATTAGGATCCCGTTATTGTACCTTTGCCAATTTTATTGACAAAAAGGGGGAGAATTAATTGTAGTTCACACTACAAATACATATGGTTTTCGGATCATTATGTAAGGGGGAGTGGATTCCATGTGAGATGGAGTATTGACTAAGGGGGAGTGAAGTATCACCATAGTATTGTTGTTCAAGTTGTGATGCGATTGGACTTTGACGATGTGTAATAATACTATGACATTGTATAACAATGATTGAGAACCAATGCTTTTCTCATTGTTATAGCTACGTATTTTCAGCAACGATGATACTAAACTTACAACCTTTGGGATCATTGGACTACTTGGAAGTGACAAATATTTCGAGTATTGTTGAAGATTAGGCATGTGGAATATGATCTTCAAAGTTAATTAATTTAATTTTTGTATTCCATATGTATTAATAGTTTTGCCACTAAAATTGACAAAGGGGGAGATTATTAGAGCACTGCTCGGTCAAACTCGCATGCGTTGCTATCTCAAGCATGTTTGTCAATCTTAGTGATCAAAACTATATAGTCTTGATTTCTAGTCTACTATAGCTAAGGTATTGGACTAGGATAGAAAGTGTAGTTGAGCTCAAGAACTCCATGGAAATCATTATACAAGACGAAGGACTACTCAAGGAACCTGTGGATCTTCATCGACTAAAAGGTATGTGGTATGAGTTCTATTTAAGAGAACAACCTAACGTGTAAAAGCACTAATCAAGTTTAATTCCCTAGATGCATTAAATTCTATGAAATCATGCCAATCAAAGCAATCGAACGTGGAAAGCGCACTAATTCAATTTAACAAAGGTCATGGTTCACATATGATTATTAGGATACACTACACCATTTTAAGGATATAGCAACCCAGAATAGAAACAGCAGTAGCGCCGTT
The DNA here is from genome assembly GCA_023529315.1 of Papaver bracteatum. Taxonomy (NCBI): domain Eukaryota; kingdom Viridiplantae; phylum Streptophyta; class Magnoliopsida; order Ranunculales; family Papaveraceae; genus Papaver; species Papaver bracteatum. The sequence goes on from JAJJWX010001118.1 coordinate 225,285, forward strand.
GCTAAATTTCCGTTGCTATATTTTCGCAACGGCGTATTTTTATTTCTAATGTAGCGACAGTAGATTTTCGGTTTCGAATAGCAACGACAAGGTATTCATGCATGCGAAGCACGCGTGTGGCCGGGAACACTTTGACTTTTACGCCCAAGTCAAAGTTTGGTCACTCCTCTTCTTTATTTTTCCACCCCTTCAGCCTTATCTACCATTATACTTGGAATTTTCTCAGCCATTCTTGGCCATTTTCATTTTTCATCGCCCTCTTTCTTTTTTCTACTCCTGAAGATATTTTCTCCCCTTGATATCAACTGAAGATTCAGTTGCAGTCTCGATCTAAATCAATCTTCAGTTACATTCTCGTAGTCGATCTGGTTTGTATTTACTAGTATTAGTTTTTCGATTCCAGTTAATCGATTCTAGGGTTTAATGATTTCAGGGAATTTGATTTCAGGTTTCATCTGCTTTTTTTTTTTTCATTTTAGTCCATCGATTTTAGGGTTCATCTTCGAATCATTTTTCGATTTTATGGATTTTGATTTTAGTTTTTCAATTTCAGTTTATCAATTTTAGGGTTTCATCTGAAATTTGTTGTTTCCGATTTCAGTTTTTCGATTTCGTCTGTCTCTTTCGATTTAAAGGTATCATATGTGAATCTAACACGGTTTTATTTATTTCATTTTAGGGTTTGTCAAGGTTGAAGAGCTGAACTACTTTGAAGAAAAAACTCTGAAGAACTGAAGAACATAGAAGGTAAAGTTTAATTTATTGTTTTATGTTAAGCTGTTTTAGGGGTTTTGATATATTTCCAATTTAGGGTTTAATTTCTATTTTATGATTTGTTGTAGTTATGTGATTACTGTTTGTATGAACTAGTAGTGAAGTTGTTGTAGTTATATTGTTTGATCATATATATCCATGTTTTTATTATATTGATTTCATGTAGCGAACTTCTTATATTGACAGTAGAGAAAAGAGAGAACGAGAAAAAATAAAAAAAGGGGATGAAGATGCCTACCACCTTAGAAGGATCTACTTTGTTACTTTTTCTTTCTTGTTCTTACATGCTCAGACATGTGCTTAATTATTTTAAATAATATTGTGACATCGTAGGATCCGTTTTCTCTTCAACAGTATCCTTGTATTTATTGAGCAACACTAGCATTGTGATGGCTGCCTTGATTATGTTCCACTTAAAAAAATCAACCAACTGTTCCTAATATGAGTATGGTAACACAATACATTGTCATGATAAGCCGAAGCTAATTTAGATAAAAGGTTTTGGACTCTGTAACTTATTTTTATATATGGTAAAGAATTTGGTAGTTCCCGGATTTTCCAGTACTATTCTGTCAGGCTTTGTAAAAATTATCTTATCACTATGAAGTGCCATGTTTATGGGTCTTTTGATTTTTGGTGCAAACTTTGATTTTACCTAGACTATCTCTGAACCAGAGGAGTGAAATCGGCTAAGGATCATGTTGTATTTGTCATTGGATGGTTCTGGGACGGGCTATTTAGGCCCATAACTTAAAATATATGACTGTAAAGAGTTTTGGTGGCATTTCTTCTAATATAAAGTCATGTAGGATGTAGTGAGATGACAAGTCTAGTTTGCACCAACTGGGGATACTAACATTCCTGGAAAACCAATTGAGAAATGAATTTGCATAAAATCCTAAGGTGTTAAAAGTATCAGATAAGAAGTAATTATTCAACCAAGTTATGTTGTAAAGTCCCGGAGCATCTTAGGCTTCCTCAAAAGTTAGCATGAGAGACGTAACATCCGTTGGATCATATTCACGTAGTAATAGGTGTAACAAAAGACCACATTCAGTTACACTCAAGAGCCAAGAGGTCGGTACAACTTTTTTTCCAGCCTACTCCTTTGGCTGCACTACCTCCTTCTTGGCAGTGGGTTCTTCATCTGACTACTTGTGCTTGATCATATATATCCAGGTTTTCACTAAAGGAGTAACTCAAGGTACTGTTATTCTGATGGCTACTCGAGCATCTCAGACTGAAAATCAAGATATTATAGACACAACTATTTTTGGGATGTTGGCTGACCCAAAGGAGGTATGTTTGCTAATGTTGGACTTCGCCGTGTTTCTTCATAGACTTGACCAAATAGTTTCTCTTTGAGTATTTTTTTAGTAGTGTTTATGATTTGATCTAATTCACTAAAATGCACGTGATGGCATTCAAGAAGTGCACTTTCTCCCATTTAACCCCATTGACAAACGAACAATGCTTACATACATTGACAATGAAAGTAAAATGCATCGGGTCAGCAAAGGTGCACCAGAGCAGGTTTCACTTTCTGAACTTTTTTTGTTTTTTGGTTATTTGCATGTTCTTAACAGCTTTTGTTGTTAATCTGGCCAATATTTTTGATGATCATATTTTGAATCTTGCAAACAATAAACCGGACATAGAGCGTAGAGTCCATGCAGAGATTGATAGATTTGAAGAACAAGTCTTAAGGTCACTCGAAGTAGCATACCAAGAAGTCCCAAAATGTATGAAAGAGAGCATGGATGCTCCATGGAAGTTTGTAGGCCTCTTGCCACTCTTTGATCCACCTAGACTAGACAGCGCCGAGACCATTAAGCGGGATCTAGAACTTGGGGTTAGTGTCAAAATGATCACAGGTGGGTTTCTATTTTTCCCATGTATTTTCTGTTGCCATCCCTTCTCGTGATTCCTTTAATCATTCAAGTGAGCAGAGACTCAGTTTATTCAGTTTCCCTTTCAATTATTGTTAGGTGATCAACTGTCCATTGGGAAAGAAACTGGCCACCGTATGGGAATGGGAACCAACATGTACACCTCATGAGACCATTAAGCGGGCTCTAGAACTTGGGGTTAGTGTCAAATTGATCACATGTGGGTTTATGTTTTTCCCATGTATTTTCTATTGCCATCCCTTATCGTGATTCCTTTTAGCATTCAAGTGAGCAGAGACTCAGTTTATTCAGTTTCCCTTTCAATTATTATTAGGGGTACATGTTGGGAATGGGAACCAACATGTACCCCTCATCTGCATTGCTAGGTCGGAGCGAGGATGAATCTGTTACAGCTTTATCGGTTAATGAACTGATAGATAAAGCAAATGGTTTTGCTGGTGTTTTTCCAGATACTGTTGTCATTACAACTACTTAACTGGGTTTATATTTCTTGTTCCTTTTTTGATTTCATTTTGATTGGATTTCTTGTGTTTGATTCAGAACATAAATATGAGATCGTAAAATACCTGTAAGCTAGGAAGAACATATGTGGAATGACTGGTGATGGAGTGGACGATGCTCCTGCTCTTAAAAAGGATGACATTGGTATTGATGTAGCGTACTCGACTGATGCAGCTCGTAATGCTTCTGACGTTGTACTAACTGTGCCTGGCCTTAATGTTATTATTAGTGCCGTGTTGACAAGTCGAGATATTTTCCAAAGAATGAAAAGCTACATGTTAATTTTTGGTTCTTAATATTAGGTGACGCATGTGAAATCACTTTTATATTGCCAAATAGCATCTCAACTCGTGTTAAGTTTGTAAACTTTTATTATTTTGTGTTTCTACAGATTTACGTTGCTTCTATCACCATCCGTGTTGTTGTAAGTAACTAGTTTTTTCTGTGCAGAACATTTCTTTTAATTTGAGGGGATGTAGTTAATATCAACAAGTTAATAGATTCTAATCCACCACCTCACACTTTATTTTATTGTGATAGCTTGGTTTCATGCTACTAGCTCTCATTTGGAAGTTCGACTTTCCTCTTTTCATTATTGCCATACTTAGTGATGGTTCGTGTTCACTTCTCCAAGATTGCATATTTTCATTTGTTGAGCCACGCTAGACACATGTTTTCTTTTCTAACTTATATCAGGTACCATAATGACGATAAGGGTTGGATGAATCAGCAAAAGCTTATGTCCTGTGCTGTCCGGCTCCCCATTCTGCACCGACCTATGAATTTTCAATTTCCTGTGTTGTCCTTCAACATGATGTAGATACACTCATAGCAGTAGTAGTTTCTGAATGTTCATGATCAACAACTACTCTGAAACGAAGGTAAACAAATTTTTTTTGAAAGATTTCGTCTATAAGTCATAAGCTTATAATGTCAGACCTTGCAAACTAGAATTTATCTGATTGAACAATCATTTCATTCCTTTGGATTAGGTAAAAATTTCTGAACATGATACTATTTGCTTGTGCGATTGTATGGTATTGAGGTTGGATTTTAGGAGTGTATTATTGTTCTCTTATTCTCACACTTGTCTCTCTGAACTAACCGCATTATCAAGGTTCCTAGTTATTATTACTACATTTTAATAAGTGAACTGAAATGGAGTTCTAAGTCCTACGACCATACAACTCAATTTCAGTTCACTTATAGTAGAGTAGTGTAAGAAGGAGTTCTCTACGCCCTCTCACATGATGTTCTCTTAAATATTTTATTTGGATTTGCTTCTACATACATCTCCATTTAGTTCACTTATAGCAGAGTTTGTTGATATTTGCTTTACATGGTTTTTGACTTGTCTCTGCAGATTATACAAAATCTAGGGTTTAGTCTTTTGTTTGTGACATCAGTACTGAAACATCAAGTTGGTTGTTATGTAGGTATTTGGGCTTAAGTCAAAAAGCAGTACTCTGGTGATATATTAGAAGTAGTTGAATCTTTGCTGAGGAGATTGGTTAAGCAAGCAGAGTCTGGTGATACTTCTGGTGATATGTAGTCTTTGTTTCCCTGTTTTTCTAGGTTACCTATCCATTTATAAACATCAACATAGATCGAATATTGTATGTCAGTCAAAACATACATAAGTTTACTTGTGTACATTTTTATCAATTGAAGAATCCTTTCTTTTATGATAATATTATCAGTGGTGATTCTGAACTACATTTGTATCAGTTTTGTATTGCCATTGTATAGTTTGTATATCTGTGTGAATGTTGAATATGGGGAACTGGGTAATTGCAGGGGGGGAAATGTGGGGGTAATGAATTTTGACTAGGTAAATAAACATAAACTTGACCTTTTTTTTGTGGTTGCAAAAAATTAGCAACCTCAGTGCTCTGTTGCTAAATTAGAACCAGAACCAATAAATTAGAACCAGAACCAACAGTATATGGTTCTGGGTAAGGGTATTCCTAAAATTAGTAACAGATTAGCAACAAAAGGATCATGTTGCTAATTAAAAACTTAGCAACGGCAAGAGCCGTTGCGAATTTCCGTTGCTGACCGAGATTCGCAACAAAGCTTATGCCGTTGCTAAAAATTGCGACACCGTGTTTAGCAACAGCGAAAGCCTGTTGCGACCCTGTTTAGCAACATCTATGGTAGGTTGCTAATACCTTAAAATGGTGTAGTGATATATCACTACAAGCAATAACCATATTTTTGCTACTTATATTCAAGGTGTATCATGTTTACGTATAATAAACCCTAAACTAGCAATAAATATGATTACGAGTTCTACCAATTTGCAACTTGACAAAACTAACAATCAATCATACATGGCGATATTTCTAGTGAATCATAATCGATAATATTGAGACAAAACTAATATATTGAATCAAAAAATCATGTTATGTGAAATCCAACTAATCCATAACCAATAATAAAAACTAGGTACTCATGCTCATGGAGTTCATAACAAGGATAAAAAGAAGTTCTATCATGTTGTAAACCCTAAAAAAAACAAAAATTGAAGATAAGATAAAAGATATTAGATTAGAGAAAAGTCTTCTCTTTTATATGTTTCTCAAAGGATACTCCTTCCAAAATTAGGTCTTCTCAAAGTCCATCACCAAAAAGTCCACCAAGCCCATGTGTGAAAACATCTCTTCAGGAAATTCTGGGTCCAAAACTGTGTTGTCGGATTGCTGACATCATTACCGGATTCCGGTCACCAGGAAACTATCTCCGACCACATTGCCTGCAATTCTATATACCACCTTGAGTCAGTTCAAGCCATCTCTTCCCTGTTTTGAGTCTCAGATTCCGATCAGATCCTATTTTCTGCAGTTCAGACCTGCAACATACTAGCATGTAGCACCATTAGCCATTCCCCACTTGTCTATTCCATTATCCACAAGACTTATGTGCACATCTAACTTCAATGGCTTCACTGCAATTTGGAACAAACCCAACAACTGCATCACAGTAAACATTCATTCTTCACCCCTGGAATGTCATCAACTACAAATACCACCATGCCAGTTCCACTCTACCCATCACTCTTCTTGTGCACCACCATTGCTTCTAGCTCTTGGCTGCAATCCTTCTGCATCATCTGTAACTTTACTGCCATCTCCAACACTGTAAAACCATTTAATCCCTTGTTATTTCTTGGCTCATAACTGCAGTAGCTGCCTCTCATTGCACACACAACTCATAATCCATTCATAGCTCCATAATCTCTGCAACTGAACCTGACTTGATCAAAACCAACAACATCACTAGCTTGTCCTCCTTTATAACCTGGATTCATCACCACGGCCTAAGCCCTCTCATTACCAATGATTCATACCAACTCAGACCCCACATACATAACTACAATTGCTCCCTTCTTTCAAATTCACTTCCTTAACCTGTTACATCACAGCTCCTATTGCAGACCACCAGTTCCACAGATACATCATTACTGTCACAATCACCAAATCAACTGAATCTTTGCTTCTCATGTGAACCTCAAAGTTGTAGCCTCTCATCGAGTTTCTTTCCCAAAATCTTCGCACCATCATCTCACTGGAAGCAACACCAGCGCAACAAACCAATCTTAGCTCCATCTTCCATCAACCAACAGAAACAGTCTCGGCAACCCACTTCCCTGTAGCAATGACATATTCAACAAAAACCCATTTGACCAACTACAACTGCAACAAATTCTCAAACATCACAAAGCAGCTTCAATTCCATTGCAGCTACCACTGCATTATCCTAGGCATACATCTATTCAGCAGTATCTCCTCAGAGACATTCTCAGATTCCTAATTCCTCCCCTAGACCAGTGCATAACCACCATTCCAGCCAACATTTATTCCTTGCAGCACCTAAAGCAACATCACCAGAACAAACTCCACAATCACAGAATGCTCCAATACCCAGTTCTCAGCATCAGTCTTCATCTCGTTGTATTCGCAGCAGCTCAATCACTGGCATAAACCTTCATCGCCATTCATCATACCACAGCCAATTAACTGCATCATCTAACTTGTCATGTCAGCTTCACATAACTACGAGCACCAGTATCAGTCCATTGCATATAACCATGGTCTCAATCTGCAAAACCCATATACCATTAAGCTAACAGCAACCTGAGCTTCATATGCTAACTAACGGCAGCAGCTTCTTGTTCTTCTCCTTGACTCGAATTCCTCTATGCATAGCCATTGCAAGCCAACAAACCATTTTACCACCACCAATAACTGTTCCATTTCAGCTCCCCATTAACATAAAGCTTGTTCAATTCATCTCTTTTCCATTCCCTGCAAGTTCAGTTCCACCACAGACCAACATCACTCAACCCCATTATCAAACCCTAACTTCAATTTCAACTCAAATTCATATTATCAACATCAGCAGGTTCTTCTTCTCGACGAATCAACAACCTCAGATCCTCTTTTAGAACTTCACCCATTTTTAGAGACAAACCCATCTTCTACATCTCGATCTGATTCTCTCAAGAACATTCAATTTCTTCTGTTGATTTCAATAGTAAACCCTCATCAGATTCGAATTCTGTAGCATCATCGTCCCCATATCAAATTAATCTCTGAATTTCATCCCCTCTGTGTTATCGATTTGGACATCATACGCTCTTAAATCCCCTTTCATCTCTCAATTTCAACAGCAGCAGCCACTGCTTTTAGTTTCAGACAAATAGAAATGAAAATGATTGAGAAATAAATTCTCAATTTTGGGTTATAGACAAAGGTTATATATGATGCCTGGTCACCTTGATAAGGGGTACCCAGCTAGAATCCCCCTAACCTTGTTTCAGCTCCCAATATTTCTTGCAGTGAAATGACACTTTGCCCTTTCTTTCAAATGGGGTGATTTCTTCTTCTTTTTGTCCGCATGACTCCAAAGTACCTAATGACTCAAAAACACGCATAAAATTCATAATTCACAAGAAAAATAGCAAAGAAAGCATAAACTCAAGATAGTAAATACGGTGTATTCTACACCTATCAGTTAACGACTTAAAGACTTCATTGGGATTGTGAAGCCAGACGAAACTGCTTCTCTTGTAGTTGAGCAATCTGATCTTGCCATTTTCTATCGTACGAGTTCAATTGAATAATTGGCTTGAGATTATATCTCCGATAGGGCAAGATAAAAAAAAATCACAAACATCTTCGTCTCATCGTTTGTGATTCCATAATATCTTGTTTCGCTACCATATGATTTAGATTATTGTGAGGTGATTGATAATTCTAGGTTGTTCTTCGGGAATATAAGTCCAAGTTATCGATTAGTTCCTGTTCACCTTGATTTTATCAGAAGACAGAAAAAAACTCGTAGGTTTATCTGTGGGAGACAGATTTATCTATTATCGTAGACTTTTTTGTGTGATACAAATTTGTTTATTAAAGTTTTCGACTTTGAGTCGTAGAAACTCTTGGTTGTGGGTGATATCATCTAAGGGAATCAAGTGCGTAGTATCCTACTGGGATCAGAGATTTAACGAGTGCAACTGTACCTTGAATCTGTGTGATATTGATTAGGGTTCAACTACATTCCAACGAAGTTAGTTTGTAGTAGGCTAGTGTATGTAGTGGCTTAATAAAGTGTGGTGTTTAATCTGGACTAGGTCCCAGGGTTTTTCTGCATTTGCGGTTTCTTCGTTAACAAAATTTCTGGTGTCTGTGTTATTTCTATTCTGCATTAAATTTTGTTATATAATTGAAATATCACAGGTTGTGTGTTTTATCGATCAATTATGAAATCCAACCTTTGGTTGTTGATTGAAAATTGATTGATCCTTGGATATTGGTCTTTTGGTACCATCCAAGTTTATTTCTCTTATACTTGATAAAGACTCTCATATTTCGATTTGCTTGTGCATAGATCAAATCGAGAGATAGAGATATTAACTCATTGATATACTTTTTATTAAGATTGAGACTGACTGTCTAGTTGATTCTCTTAAAAGTATATTAGAGTTAGTCCCCACTGATTTCTAATCGAAATATTGGGTGAGGTTGTTAGACCCCCGCTTTTTGAATTGGTATCAGAGAAGGCAAACACGTTTAAAGACCTTACAAGTCTGTGTTTGTAGCAATCTGACTCTATGGACAAGAGTACTATCTCTGATAAAAGCATCACCAGAAATAAAAGTTCTGTTTCTAATAAGTATATCAAAGAGAAAGATCCCTCAATCTCTGTTATAGATGAACCCAGTGTTCAAACGAAATAGACTAACACTGACATATGTTTTTCAAATGAATCTAACTCTTTTATTCAAGAGGAAACAACTAGAGAGAGTAAACTAATTCTAAACCTTGTTAGAATTCAAGTTGATAGATTCAAACAGTTAAGAAAACATGTCAATGTCCTTCTTGGTGTAGTTAAAGATTGTGGCTCTAGTGAAAAGGCTTCTTATTAGAAAAATCCCGAAGTTAGATCAACTCGTATCCTACTTGAGGGAAAACTTAAAAAGGATGCTTTAGATGTTGAACATATCTTGAGTAAACTCTCCATTCAAGGATGTTCAGAAAAGTCTGATATACCATCTACTTTTATTCAAACTGAAAGAGCTCCAGTTTCAGAAGTAAATTTAGATTTTCTTCCCACTCAAACTAATGTGCAGGGGATTCACACATCAATTGGAAGAAAGAAATCTCCAAATGATATTGTTAAGTCTGAAATCTCTAATCACTCCCGTGATCAGAAAGTGTGCCTTTTTTGTGATTCAAAAGGGCATATAGTGCAAAAAAAGGAAATCCAAGTTGAAAAACAAATCGTTGGTTCAACTTCAACAAACCTTAGATTTAATTCTTAAAGGTGTAACTGACATCCGCATGTATAAACTAATTGGTTTCAGTACACATCCTATGTTCCCTACCAGGAAGGTCAGTTCGATGAATTCCCCAAATGCACAAAAGCATAATAGACTGTTTAACAAATATCGTCTAAGAAGAACTCATGTTCTCTCTCCTATCAGAAATGGAGATAATGTTAACCCTGATATGAATCATATATCAAGTGAATAATGCATATATGAGCAGATGGATGATAACCTAGGATTGATTATTGAGGGATATAAGGAAATCATCAATAAATTGTGTACTCCATTTAGACAACACTCTTCAGGTAAAAATCCTTACTATGTGTCATATTACGATGATAGTAAATTTTATGATAAATTTTCACATTATAACAATCTTCTTCCAAAGTACATAAGAAAGGGGTTTAACCAAAAACAATACTCATTTGATGAGCTAAAAGCTCATACTTGTGTCAATTAATCACAAGGTTGAAATCTTTCACACAAAAATCTTGGTTGAGAGATATGCTCAGGTATACTTGTGTCAATAGTATTCTAGGATTCTCAAGCTATTTTCTTATCGTCTTTAGCATGAGTATCTTTGGAAAAATGCTTGCACAATCATTTGTATTTGTATTTGCTGAGTCAAAATGTTTTCTTTATCTTTCTGAGTGTTTGGTTAAACAAGGTGCTACTCATGTACTCTAAAAATTGCTTCTCTATGAGACATTTTTTTTAGTCATTATGATCTCTTTAAATTACAAGAGTCTTCAACAAGGTTGTATGCGTGCAACTTTTGTTTTGGGTCGAGATTGATCTCGTACAGGTTACCCGTGTGACTGGCGCAAGTCAATTAAGGAAACCCTAAAATTCCTTCCCTATGAAACATTTTAAGTACCCGACCTATTTAGTTATGCAAGTCACGAATGCATACTCTAGGTTATTTTCTGGGTTCTCAAGAATGTCATATCCTTCATCTCACTATGGTGATTTCGCAAAGGGATTTCTTGAGAAAGGTTTTGGTTTCAAATCAAAAGGGGGTAAGAAAATGACTCTTGTAGAATATGGTGCACCTAATGCCTCATACTACTGTGCCTACTCACACCAAGATGTTGAGAATGAGGATATGATTTCTGCTGAAGTGGTTCATAAATTAATCATATACTTTGAGGAAGCAAAACTGCAACTTGTTGATACTATGAAGGATCTTGATGTGGTCAGAACTGAGTTGAAAAAGGTTACCAATGACCTTGGTCTCATGAAGTAACATGTTAAAGAACTTATCAATGAGGATATCTTCTCATAAAACGCAGTTGATACTATGAATCACAAGCTCAAAGATCTCGAAACCCGTGAAGCTCATGAACGTGAACATTGACTTAGCTTGTGATCGTTTCTAGTATATTGTTTTTATTTGTCTAGAAAAACTTCTTAAGAGAATTTTTATTTTTGTTTTTGTTTAAGAAGGATAACTCGGGTTTGGAATAGCCATTATTGTGAGTACACATAGCTATGTCCAACGTTTTCATCTTGCAATGTTTTTAGATTTATTTATTAAAATTCTAAAGTTCATTTGGAAGATGATGATTGCAGTATTAATCTTTATGATTTTAAATATTGCAATATGTTATGGGATATGTGTGTTTGCGTTCGTGAACTGTTATTGTCCCATACGATGTCAAAAGTTATCTCTTCTATATATCTGTATGCAAGTATTGATACAAGATCGATGAACTTTTGACAAACTAAAGGTAAGCCTATTATGTAAATTCATTGATGGAATGATGTAAGATAGGTTAAAATCTTTTGTTTACAAAGATTATGTCTATTATATGTCGTTATGCAAATAGTGATGCAGATAGAATGAATCTTTGTATATTTCACAGTATTGATCTTTCCCGATCCATTTTTTTTTTTTATATACTGTTTGTGTAGCTCCACAATTCTTCTTGTGTGAGCATTTCCAACTAAACTAATCATATATTCGTTTGTGGTTATTTTGGTTGTGTATTCCGATTAAATTAATCATGGATTCTCTTGTGGTTAGTTTAATTGCTAATTTTGGATATAAAATCATTTTTTGTGGTTTTAGGTTCCAAAGAAATCCTTCTTTTCCTGTAAAAGTAAGGTCGCACTTGTTGTTCTTTCGGGAATTACATCAAATGGGGGATAGTTCTTTTGAATTTGCGCTTAATTTCCATATCTTTGTGGGGATTGCGGATGTGGATTTTTTTTGGGGTTATCTTGTATCTTTATAAACTCCTTGATGAATGTATTTAGCTTCGGCTTTATGATTACATCTTAACAAAGTTGATATGTACTTTTCTTTGGTCTTGAAGTGTCTCTGTGGAAATTTAATTAGGATCCCATTTTTGTATCGTTGCCAATTTTATTGACAAAAAGGGGGAGAATTAATATGTAGTTCATACTACAAATACATATGATTTTCGGATCACTATGTAAGAGGGAGTGGTTTTCGTGTTGAGACGAAAGTATTAACTAAGAGGGAGTGATACATATCACCATAGTATTGTTGTCAAAGTTGTGATATAAGAACTTTGATACGGTATAACAATACTATGACACTGTAAAACAATGATCGAGAACTTTTGTTTTCTCATTGTTATGGCTACGGATTTTCAACAACTATGATGCTGAACTGAACATCTATGGAATCATGGGAGTACTTGGAAAACACGAAGTTCTCAAGTAATGTTGAAGCACCAAGGATATCAATCATGTGGACGAGAAGTAACAAAGTTTTATCTATTTTGTAATCCATATGTATTAATAGTTTTGTCACTAAAATTGACAAAGGGGGAGATTGTTAGAGCATTGCTCGGTCGAACTCGCATGCGTTGCTATCTCAAGAATGTTTGTCAATATTAGTGATCAAAACTATATGTCTTGATTTCTAGTTTACTTATGACTAAGTTTCGGTCTAGGATAGTTAAATATAGTTGAGCTCCAAACTCCATGGCGATTATCTTACGAAGACGAAGAACTACCCAAGGAAACAGTGGAACTTCATCCGACCAAAAAGGTATGTGGAGACTTGAACTCATACAGCACTCAAAATTCTATCTATCTCCTGCTCTTGAGATAAAAGTCGGATAAGTATGATAGTTTTCATACATACACATTTTCTATTTTGAGACGAGTTTACTCGCATATCTTTTTCTCGAAATATATGAGCGGGAGTCTAACAACCTCACCCAATATTTCGATTAGCAAGCTGTATGGACTAACTCTAATATACTTTTAAGAGAATCAACTAGACAGTCAGACTCAATCTTAATAAAAAGTATACCAAGGAGTTAATATCTCTATCTCTCGGTTTGATCTTTACTCAAGCAAATTGAAATCTATGAGTCTTTATCAAATACAAGAGAGATATAAACTTGGATGGTACCAAAGCCCAATATCCAAGGATCAATTAATTTCTAATCAACAACCAAAGGTTGGATTTCAAAATTTATCGATATAACGCACAACCTGTGATATTTCAATTATATAACAAAATTTAATGTGAAAAATAAATAACACAGACACCAGAATTTTGTTAACGAGGAAACCGAAAACGCAGAAAAACCCCTGGACCTAGTCCAGATTAAATATACATTGTATTAAGCCGCTACAAATACTAGCCTACTCCAAATTAACTTCGGTCTGGACTGTAGTTAAACCCCAATAAATCTCACACTGATCCAAGGTACAGTTATGCTCCTACGCCTATGATCCCAGCAGGATACTACACACTTGATTCCCTTAGTTGATCTCACCCATAACCAAGAGTTTCTATGACCCATAGTCGAAGACTTTAGCAAACAAATCTAAATCACACAGAAAAGTCTACAAGAGAGATAAATTCATCTCCCACGAATAAACCTGTGAGTTTTGTTATGTCTATTGATAAATCAAGGTAAACATGAACCAATCAATAAAACCAGACTTATATTCCCGAAGAACAGCTCAGTTTTATCAATAACCTCACAATAGTCTTAATTAACGCAGCGAAAAAATATATTGTGGAATCACAAACGATGAGACGAAGATGTTTGTGATTACTTTTACATCTTGCCTATCGGAGATAGAAATCTCAAGCCAATTACAATTGTACTCGTATGATAGAAATAGCAAGATCAGATCACACAACTACAAGAAAAGTAGTATCGGTATGGCTTCACAATCCCAATGAAGTCTTTAAGTCGTTAACCTGGTTTTAGAAGAAGAAAACCAAAGGTTAAAGGAAAATCGACTCTAGCTTAGCAAACTAGTATCATGGAATGTGTGGGGATTAGGTTTCCCGGTTGCTAGAGTTCTCCCTTATATAGTCTTTCAAATCAGGGTTTGAAATCAATGTTAGCTTAGTAACAAAGCATTCAATATTCACCGTTAGATGAAAACCTGATTAGATACAAGCTAATATCTCTCAACCATTAGATCAAAAACTTAGCTTGCCATACACCCATGTACTTGACGATTTTGGGTTTGTGTAACCGTACCCAAATGCGTACAATAGGTTGTTCAAGATTAGTCAACATATCAACCATATTCTTCTTCACCATAACTAGTCCAAATGACTCAAATGAACTAGTTAGAGAGTTGTTCATTGCTATGAGATCTTATGTATTACATAAGACACAAGTGAAGAAAGACCGATGTGATTCACTCGAATCGATTCATGAACTATAAAGCCACGGTTTGCAATAGCATTCCTTAGATAATTTAGATAAGTTCACGAACATCGTTTTTAGACATAACCACTCAAGTTCGCGGACTTAAGTAACCGGTTGGAGTTCACAAACTCCAGCAGAAATTCTCGGGTTCGGGAACTTCCGTCAGTTCACAAACTGAGTTCGCGGACTGAAACCAAGATTCAACTCCAGCAGAAATTCTCGGGTTCGAGAACTACGCTCGTTCGCGGACTGAGTTAGCGGACTGGGTTGACTGCTCAAGTTACGGTTTTTACTTGATCAACAAAGTTCGCAAACTTCAGTTCAAGTGCATAAGGACTTATACATATATGTGTTACCACAATAATGTTTATATCCCCCAGTGTATAAATTGTCTAAACTCTCATTTCAATCATTGAAACATTCTCAGAGGACGTCATATAGTTGTTATTCACAAACTAGTTTTCGTCAGAGCAATATCCAAAGTGATTGAAACATAACATGACTTTCGTCACTAGGTAAATATGAAATTGTCTAAAGCGAAAGCTTTACCAACACACATTTCTAGAAATATATAAGCGAGATATACTCAGCTCGAAATGTCACATTTGTATATCTTTAGTCTATATAGTAAAACGACTTTTGTTTCAAGATAGGAGATATAGTAGATAGACTTTTGAGTGATAGATAAGTTCAAGTCTCCACATACCTTTTAGTCAATGAAGATCCACTGGTTCCTTGAGTAGTCCTTCGTCTTGTATGATGATTGCCATGGAGTTCTTGAGCTCAACTACACTTTCTATCCTAGTCCGAGACCTTAGCTATAGTAGACTAGAAATCAAGACTTTATAATTTTGATTACTAACATTGAAAAACATGCTTGATATAGCAATGCATGCGAGTTCGACCGAGAAGTGCTCTAACAATCTCCCCCTTTGTCAATTTTAGTGGCAAAACTACTAATACGTATGGAATATAAAAAATATATAAACAAACTTTGTAGCTCCTATTCCACATGTCTAATCTTCAACAATACTCGAAATCTTCGTCACTTCCAAGTAATCCAATGATCCCAAAGGTTGTAAGTTTAGCATCATCGTTGTTGAAAATCCGTAGCTATAACAATGAGAAAAACATCGGTTCACAATCATTGTTATACAGTGTCATAGTATTGTTCCACAGCGTGAAAGTCCAATTGCATCATAACTTCAACAACAATACTATGGTGATACTTTACTCCCCCTTAGTCAATTCTCCATCTCACATGGAAACCACTCCCCCTTACATAATGATCCGAAAACCATATGTATTTGTAGTGTGAACTACAATTAATTCTCCCCCTTTTTGTCAATAAAATTGGCAAAGGTACAAGAACGGGAATCTAATGAAATTTCCGTAAGAAAAATTTCATGACCAAAGGTAAATATGTATCATCTTGTTTAGATGCAATCATAAAGCCGAAGCTAAATTCATTCATCAAGGAGTTTATAAAGACGCAAGATAACCCCTCTAATATTCCACAGCCGCACTTCCCACAAAGATTTGGAAATTAAGCACAAGTCCAAAAGAACTCTCCCCCATAATATGTCATTCCCTAAGGAAGAACAAGAGCGACCTTAATTTCAAAAGAAAAGAAAGATTTCTTTAGACTCAACAAATTACATACAAGTATGAATTTGGAATCCAACAAGAAATATTCAATCAAATTAACCAAAGTGAACCAAGATTAATTTGACTAAATATGCTCAACACAAGTAAACTTATGGAGACTTAAAAAATCAATCAAATTAATCACAAGAAAACTTGCAAATAATCTAATTGTCATACTCAACCAAACTTATTACAAGAGTAATCAATTGAATTGGCCACACTAGACATACGAAAATCTATGGAGTGCTAACTAAATAACCATATTAGATGATTGATTTAGTTCATTTGGGCTCAACATAAGGGATTATGGAACCCCGACTAAGATTATCATAACATGAAAACCTTAATTGTACATGTACTCAACATAAGAAAACTTATGGAATACAAACTAAACAACCACACAAGTTGATTAATTTAGTTCTTAATGCTCAACATATAACATCTCATGGAACAACCAACCATGCCAATAAGAAATCAACTTAGTTATATCGTGCTCAACATGAGATACACAATGGAGCCTTCACGGTAATACATAAAAAATGAATCAATAAAGATCTATACCATGGATAACACAAGGATTCATTCTATGTTTCATCACCATTTGCACAATGATACACAATAGACATAATCCTTGAATCACAAAAGATTTTAACCTATCTTACATCAATAATTGACAATATAGGCTTAACTTTTGTGTTTGTCAAAAGTCTATTCATCCTTTTATCAATATTTGCATATAAATTCACGAATGACTTTACTTTTGACAAAATATGGGACAATCAAGTTCACGGATGTAAACACACATATCCCATCAAAATATTGCAATATATAAAATCAAATGATTAATATTGCAACCATCATCTTCCAAATAAACTTAGAATTTTTAAACCAAAAAATCTAAAAACAAGAAGATGAAAACATTGGATATAGCTATGTGTAATCACAATAATAGCTATTCCAAAACACTAGTTATTCTTCTAATTAAAAGAGAAATAATAAAAGATTTACTAGATAAACAAAATCAAAAACAAGCTAAACAAAATCTCCATGCCACAGAGAACTAAAGTCAAAAAGACAGTTCATGACCTTCTTGAGTCTTAAGGTCTTGGAGCTTGTAAATCGCAACATCCTCTACACCTTTGAAGAGGATATCCTTATTGGGAAGTTCTCTAATGCGGGTTTTCATGAGAGAAAGGTCAGACTTAACCTTTTTCAACTCAATTCTTACCACATCAAGACTCTTCATTGTATCAACAAGTTGTTGCTTTGCTTTCTCAAATTCCTTCAGGAAGTCGAGAACTACATCTGATGAAATCTCTTCATTCTACTCTATATCAGAAAGTGACTCAGAGGATTGAGGAAAGAAACCTTCATTAACAACAAGAGTTTCCTTCTCTTTATCGAGTTTGCAATATACCGCCTTATCAATGACATCTTTAGGCAGATTCAATGAGCAAGAGGAAGAAGAAGCCATTGATAAAAATAAACCTAGAGTAATAAGAATAACTCAATAGGATAGGTATATAAAAAAAACTCGAGAGATTTAGGGTTTACGGGATAGGTTTTAAAATAACCCGTACGTGAGCCCGTAAGATGGTTTTTCACAAAACTCTACATGGAAAGAGAAAAACACTTTTATTTTTCAAAGATAAGATTCGATAAGGAACATTAAAAAAAAATACTCACGACCAGTGTTTGACTAATTATCCTTCTAAAAACGATAAGAGATTAGATAGATAATTTGAGTCACACAGTTACGGAGTATACCTATTCAAGTTTCTCATAACTAGGCTTTTTGTATGTGAGATATTCAACCTTGTGATTACTTTACACAAATATGAGCCTTTAGCTCATCAAATGAATATTGTTCCTTTTTATCCTTTTGTATTTGATTAGCATACTTATCAAAAGGACTAAATCTAGGACCTCTTACAATTGAATTAAGAGGATCAGAGTGGATGGGAATCCATTTTCTAGATTTAGATTTACCAGAATCATCCTTATAAGTACAGGAAATGCTTTTGTTTGCATCCCAAGAATTTATGCTAGAATGTACTTGAGCCCTGTACTAATTTCTAGAATAAAGATCATTCTTATAAGGTTTCTAATTTCTTATGGGTATACGATTCACTGCGTTAGTCAATTGACTATTTGTTCCATTGACACTGAAGAGAAGAAAATGATGAAGCTTAGAGATTTGTTTCCTCCTTGCAAAATAATGGATGGCATAGTGATTCTGTTTCCCATAAAAAGTACAGGTTCGCGAAGGAGAAGCAATGACTGGAACCTGTTTAAACTTCATAGCCATATGAGAAGACTGCAAGTTATGTAAACTTTTCTTGACACAATCTTCTTCTGGGGAATACTTTGTCTTATACAGAACATCACGAGTGTTACCTTGTACAGAGGATTTTCTCCTTAAGACAAAGTTTTCCTTTTCCAAGGATTTACATTGTTCATGGGCTAGAGTAAGAGATGCACATAGTTTCTCTTTTTCAGCACGAAATTTGTTGAGATCTGATGAATGAGTCTCGAGTAAACGTTTTTCTCTAATTGATTCATCTTTAACAATATCCTCAAGAGTACTAATCTTTTCATGTTGAAGAGTAGTTTCTTGAAGAAGTTTCTCAATATTATTAGAGAAGGACTTTATGATATCATAGAGATCACGTTCTCGATCGAGAGACTTTTCAAATTCATCAATGAGCTGATCATGATTATTAAAATCAATATCTTCAGCTGTATGTTTTGAAATTCTGGTGAGCTCCTTTTCTACTTCTGCAAGAGTGTCACATACCTCATGAGAGGAAGAAATGTCATTATCACAATCCCAATGAAGTCTTTAAGTTATTAACCTGGTTTTAGAAGAAGAAAATCAAAGGTTAAAGGAGAATCGACTCTAGCTTAGCAAACTAGTATCACACATAATGTGTGGGGATTAGGTTTCCCAGTTGCTAGAGTTCTCCCTTATATAGTCTTTCAAATCAGGGTTTGCAATCAATGTTAGCTTAGTAACAAAGCATTCAATATTCACCGTTAGATGAAAACCTGATTAGATACAAGCTATCTCTCAACCGTTAGATCGAAAACTTAGCTTGCAATACACACATGTACTTGAGTATTTTAGGTTTGTGTAACCATACCCAAACGTGTACAATAGTTGGTTCAAGATTAGTCAACCAAATGGTTAGCAAAATGATAACTTTCATATCAACCATATTCTTCTTCACCATAACTAGTCCAAATGACTCAAATGAACTAGTTAGAGAGTTGTTCAGTTGCTATGAGATCTTATGTACTACACAAGAAACAATTGAAGAAAGAACGATGTGATTCACTTGAATCGATTCATGAACTATAAAGACACGGTTTGCAATAGCATTCCTTAAATAATTTAGATAAGTTCACGAACATCGTTTTTAGATATAACCACTCAAGTTCGTGGACTGGGTTCGCGGATTAAGTAACCTGTTGGAGTTCATAAACTCCTGTAGAAATTCTCAGGTTCGATAACTTCCGTCAGTTCGCGGACTGAAACCAAGATTCAACTCCAGTAGAAATTCTTGGGTTCGAGATCTACGCTCGTTCGCGGACTGAGTTCGCGGACTGGGTTAACTGCTCAAGTTTCGGTTTTCACTTGATCAACAAAGTTCGCAAACCTCGGTTCAAGTGCATAAGGACTTATATATACATATATGTGTTACCACAATAATGTTTATATCCCCCAGTAGTTATATTGTCTAAACTCTCATTTCAATCATTGAAACATTCTCAGAGGACGTCATATAGTTGTTATTCAGAACTAGTTTTTGTCGGAGCAATTTCCAAAGTGATTGAAACATAACATGACTTTTGTCACTAGGAAAAGATGAACTTGGCTAAAGCGAAAGCTTTACTAACACACATTTCGAGAAATAGATAAGCGAGATATACTCAGCTCGAAATGTCACATGTGTATATCTTTAGTCTTTATAGTAAAATGACTTTTGTCTCAAGATAGGAGATAGAGTAGATAGACTTTTGAGTGATAGATAAGTTCAAGTCTCAACATACCTTTTAGTCGATGAAGATACACTGGTTCCTTGAGTAGTACTTCGTCTTGTATGATGATTTCCATGGAGTTCTTAAGCTCAACTACACTTTATATCCTAGTCCGAGACCTTAGCTATAGTAGACTAGAAATCAAGACTTTATAGTTTTTATCACTAACATTGACAAACATGCTTGATATAGAAACGCATGCGATTTCGACCTAGCAGTGCTCTAAAAGATTGCTACTTTCCTGGGTATCTTTGTACGTGATTAGTAGATCGTCTGCATACATTAGATGTAAAATGGGTGGTGCCTTTTTTGATATTTGGAGACCTCCGACTATATTCTTTGCTTCAAGAATAGCAAGATTTGTTGATAGAATTTATGCACAAATAATGAAGATGTATGAAGATATGGGATCATCCTGTCTGATACCCCTTGTAGGTGTGATGAATCCATGAGGTGTGTCATTGATGTTGACCGAGTAAGTGACTGATTTGATACATAGCATAATATACTCCACAAATATTGATGGAAATCCCAGTTGTGTGAAAGCTTTTTTGATGAGTCCCCAATCAAGGTTGTCATAAGCTTTATGAATATCTATCTTTAGAGCTATCTTGGGGTCTTTAGTGATTGTAGACGTTTTGATGTGGTGGAAAAGCTCTCTGGAAATTGTTATGTTATCATGTATTGATATTTGAGGTATGAAGGCACTTTGGTATGGGCTTATTAAGAATGGGAGAAGGGGGCGTAATCGATTGAAAAGGATTTTGGATATGATTTTGTAACTGACATTACATAGGATGATAGGTTTGAATTGGTATGGTTTTGGTGGATTGTCTAATTTTGGAATGAGTGTTACGTTTGTGTGATTCATGAGAGGGTGTATGTTTAAAGAGTTGAAAAAGCTTCATACCATAGCTATAATTTGTAGGTGAGTGGTGTCCCAGAAAAATTTAAAAAACTTACTGGTGTAGTTTCATATATCGTTTTATTTAGGGAAGTGTATTTTGTAGTGAAATGGTCCAGGATTATCTGGATGAGTTGGTCTTTATCACTGGCCCAGTTGCTTTGATAATCCTATAATTGATTTATGTTGTTACGGCTTCAGTGGACGGTTGCCTTTGTGTGGAAGAAAGTCGTATTATTGTCCCCCGATTGGAGCCTTTAAATTATGGATCTTTGCAGCCAGTATGTTGCATGTCATTGGAGTAATGTGAGGTGTTGATTGTGTAGATCTTTGTCGTATTGTATCCATAAATTAAGTTCCTCACCGGTGTGAATAGTGCACTAATGTTGATCCCTTCGAATTTCCGTCGTTGATTTTTTAATTAATGTTGGTAGGTGACCAAAAGTATTCTTGTTCCATTCCATCAGAGTTTGTCCCATTGTGAACAATCTTAGTTAAAGGTCTAGAGCAGAGTCTGAGTCACTTTGTTGCGTCCATGCTGCTTCGATAATCTGCTTGAGTTGTGGATGTGTTAGCCACAAATGCTCAAACTTGTAATTTTTTTGTCCTTGCCAATCGAATGCTTTGGTGTGCAGCAGGATGGGAGAATGATCAGAAGCAATCCTCGGGAGGTGAGTAACTCCTACATGAGGATTTGTTGTTCGCCAATGTTGGCTTGCAATTTCCCTATCAAGACGTTCCATTATATTGTCTTGTCCTTGTTGGTTTTTTGTCCAGGTGAATGGGTCCCCTCGAAATCCTAAATCTATGAAACCCATTTGATCAATCATCGTTAGAAATGGCTGGGTTTGACTGTATGTGATCTGTCTTCCTCCCTTTTTTCTGATTGATCCATTATGTCATTAAAATCTCCTATTAGAAGCCATTTTGTTGATATGTTGATATTAGGGAAGATTGTTGGGAAATCATGCCAAAAATACGTTATTGCATCCAGGTGTGGAGGACCGTATATACATGTGCAGAGCCCTGGTTGTGCGGGGGGTGGAGGTTTGATAAGGACGTGGATGTAACTTTGGGATTGGAGTAACACTTGAATGTTTAGGTTGTTCCACATGAGACAGATCCCTCGTCGTCGACCCACCTTTGGAATAGAGGTTAGGTTTTGAAAGTGAAGAGATTGAGCAAGACTTGACATATGACGATCATTGGCTAAAGTTTCAGAGAGAAATAAGATATCGGGCTTATATAATGATACTAGTCCTTTTAGATGTTGTATCGTTGGTTGATTGTTGATGCCTTGGCAATTCCAGGATGGATGTTCATGATGTGGTTTAAATAGTTTTGGGGAATTAGAGAAGGTTTAGTTCATATAATTTAGCTGGTTGTTTTAGGTGAGCTGTGATAAAATGCACAGTTAGAAGTAGCTTAGAAGGTTGTTATGATAATGAAGATAGTTTGGAGATGGGATTTTGAGATGGACTTGGTTACGGATTTAAAAAGGAACAGATGAGGGGTTGAAAAGTATTTTGAAATGGGGCAGTACTAAAGCTTGAGGTAAAAACCAAATACAAGGAGAACTGAAAATTTGAGGGTTAACTAATAGACTAATAAGGCTAAGGCTCAACGTAGGGCAAAAAAAACTAGTTCAATTGGGAAAGGAATTTTGGAACGCCGAAGTGCCGTACTTGCACCGAAAATGAGACTTGCAAAGGTTAATAGTCAATAAGGGTATGATGGATTGGAACAAACATGAAACATCTCCTGAAAAATTGCAAATGTTTTTTTAAAAAAAAAAAAAAAAAAATCTTAATCGGATTAAAATAAAAAAAAAATAGTCAAAATTCCCTCAAACATAAAATTTTTGGATAAACAAAAGATATAGGATGACAAAACCGGTCTAAAAGCAAAAGGAACAAATCAGGATAACATCCAACAACACGTCAAGCTCAAAGAAATGAAACATGCCCATAAAAACTTCAAAAATCAAATTATGTTAGGAAAATAAAAACCTTGACTAATTAAGAAGTCAACATATCCTCCTGAACCGCCAATACATGGCGACGAAACCAACCTAAAGAAGCAAACTAAAGGCACAAAGCTCGAGACAAATCTTCGAGCTCAAGAAAAATTGAAGACTTTTCTTCTACAACGGTTTGAAGCCTGGTCAACTGGGACCAACAGGGACGATTTGGGATACATCATCATCATCTCCGGTGAAAAAATAACTAATAGGAAAACACAGATTCTTCTCCTACGGGCAGGGCCGGTCCTGGCTTTTTGGTGGCCTCAATCTAAAAATAATTTGTGGCCCTATAATAAGAAAAAAATTGTAAAACAAAATGAAAGGAAAAAAATAAATAATCACCATTTACACATTATAATCAATATATAAATTTTTAATAGGCAACTAGTTGGGAATTCATGATTAAGAAAAAATCACCACGAACACTTAAAATCAGATCGCTCCTGTGAATTTTAATAGTTGCATGATAGGGAAATGTGGGATTTTTCATAAGTAAATGAAGTTTTTTTTTTTTTTTTTTTTTGAAACATAACAAATAAGAATACACAGGTACCATACACAAAAGAAGAAACATAAACGAAGCATGTATATGCATTAAAAAAATAACAATAAATAAATAAATCACGTACAGCTGATCATACCAAAGGTGTATCTATAGCAATCTTATTATAGGGGCGGCATGGTTTATTAGAGAGGCGAAATTCTAATAGGACAAAAAGAGTCATTACATGATCATTCAGGGTGTCCCTTATAAAAAAAACTTGAAATGACAAATTAACCCTCATAATTGATAACCTAGTTTAGTGATGATAATCGAGTTTAGTGTTAATGATTAATTTCACTTATATTAACTCAAAATCAAAACCAAAATCAAATTTTTAGAGTTAAAAAAAAAATAGTGGAGAATATCAATCTCAATCAATTCAAGAAATTAACCAAAAAAATGAAGAACCATGACTTGAAAATGACCGAGTATACTTCTAAATTAGTCCCAACTAGATTTTTGTTGCTCAAAGTTATCTAAAGTACGAAAAAAAATCAATTATTTTACACTTTCAGAGCTAATTACGGTTGGAATTTTGCTCATAACCAACCGTAAATCGAAGTTACGGTTCGTAAAAGATGAACTACCAACCGTAACTGGTTAAATTTGAAGAAAACCCAATCGTAAAACTAGTTACGGTTGGTAACTAAATACTCGATACCAACCATAACTGAGTTATGGTTGGTAACTAAATGATCGATACCAGCCGTAACTGAGTTACGGTTCGTAAACTAAAATGGTTACCAACCATAACTGAAGAAAATTCTCAGATATAAGAACATACGGTTGGTAATTGAACTATTACCAACCGTAACAACATCAAAATCTCCAGTTACGGTTCGTAATTGAGTTAAAAATCAACCGTAACTCACATAAACCCAGAAATTTCAATTTCAATTTTTATCTAAAACCCTAATTTTTGATAGAAATTAAACTTAAATCGAACAAAATAAACCAAATCGTAACTGGGTTTTCAAAACATACCTCATATATGAGTCATTTCACTACACTTGATTAATTTTTGAATCGTCGATTAATCGAAAACGATGAAATTTTGAGTTTTAATGGAGGTTACGGTTGATGGGAGGAGGAGAAGAGAAAAAGAAAGAAAACAAATTTTCAATTTAGCTTTGATTTAGGTTAAAAAATTGGAGGGTAATCTAGTCAATTTACATCCCCTATAGGACATCCCCTAACCAACTAGAGAGACATTACTATCACACTGCCGCCCCTCTAATAAACAATGCCACCCCTATAACAAGATTGATCTATAGACAACTCACATGACGTTCTAATAAGGGCATGACCCATCTTGGACGTGTGCCACCCAATCTTTCATGCATAATACCGTTTCTTTGATATGTCATGCGTAATGAACATAAAACTATTCTGTTAAGGGTAATTGAATTTTTTAAAATTTGTGGCCCACTTTGATTTGTGGCCTCAAGCACGGCTTGAATTGCTTTAATATCAGGGCCGGCTCTGCCTACGGGTATGAGAAACACTACCCAAACAACACTAAAACTATGACCCCAATACTAAAATTGTTTCTTTGATAACTACTCACTACCACAGATGCAAAACTTAATCGCACCAGACGTCTACCATTAAACCGAAGGATAACACGGTGAGAAATCATACCAAAAACCGATCCTAAATCACAAACTTAACTATCTACCCTAATTTGTTCTTCCTAATTTAGCATCAAGGCAACCCAATAAGAAGAAATCATAAAATAAAAAGGGAATTAAAATATGAAATCAACATAAAAAATAAGCAACACAGACTGGACATGCCGGAAGAAAAATAAAATAATATCCATCATTTGCAGTAACTGCAAAAATACCCGAATTGAATAAGAACAAGAACGCGCAATTGGGGGATATAAAAACTAATTGGGGGATATGAATTACTTCCCCCAACCTTAGGTGCATGTTAAGGGGTGTTTTTTGGGTATGAAAATACTAAAACACCCTTTGGTTAATTAAAAAACATTATGAAAAGACTGTTATACCCTCCCAAAAAAATAATAAACTTAAAATCAAAACCAAACACACAAAATCAGTTATCCCCAATTTGTGTACCGGCATAGTCGTGTGAGGGTTAGGGTTCCGAAAAAAATTTCATCTTCTTCATCGTTCTTCATTCGTTCTTCATCGAAGATTAATGATAAAGAACATGCCGGAAATGATGAAGACTGTTTTCCCCACTTCCTTTCAAATTCTCTTCTCCTTCTCTGCTGGAAGTGATGAAGAACATGTAGGAAATGATAAAGAACATGCCGGAAATTATGAAGACCACGCCGGAAGTGATGAAGACCATGCCAGAAGTGATGAAGAACATTTCGGAAATGATGAAGGTCACGCCGGAAGTGATGAAGACCATGCCAGAAGTGATGTAATTCAATGCCGGAACTAAATTCCGGCATGCTTGATATAAATCTATTAATGCCGGTAGTCAAGTGAAAAAAAATCAATTTTCTGAATACTTTTCATCATGTGCCGGCATAGAAATTTAGGATGAAGACCACACCGGAAGTGAGTTCCGGCATGGTTATTTAGGATGAATACCACGCCGGAAGTGATGAAGAACATGTCGGAAATAATGAAGACCATGCCGAAATTGATGAAATTCAATGCCGGAACTAAATTCCGGCATGCTCGATATAAATCTATCAATGCCGGTAGTTAAGTGAAAAAAAAAATCAATCTTCTGGATACTTTTCATCATGTTGCGGCATAGAAATTTAAGCAAAAACCATGCCGGAAGTAGTTCCGGCATGCTCGAAAATCAGATAATTGTGCCGGAAGTAGACTGATTAAAACCATAAAAAATAGGTTTTGAAGATCAAAACCTGGAAAATTTTGTAACGAGACAAAGTCTCGTTGGGGCTACGCCCCCCCTAACCCCCCGGATAGTGGCAAACAATTTATGCAAATTTCCAACAAATTTCGGCATGGTTTTTTGGTTGAATACCATGTCGGGACCGAGCTTTTTCAGCTGTAACAATGGTGGATTCAAAGAAGAAAAAATATCAAATTTTCAACCTCTTAGCAGCAATTCTCTCATCACAATCATCTTCCATTTTCAAAAAAAAATTCCACTTAATTTTTTTCCCTCTCCTTCTACTCCTCACTCACACAAATTAAAATAAAAACACACACTAATCTATCCCCCAAATACTTAAGAATTTACTAATTATTATTAATCACTAAACATGATTAGTGAGGGATAAATTAGGAATTAAAAAAATAATTACATAGGGGGTCACCCAGAATTGCTACTAGGACACCGTTTTTGTCCTGTAGCTATATTCCCCAATTAATAAATGTATCCCCCAATTGCGCGTTCTTGAAAAACTAACCTGATTTGGTCACGCCCGGTAACAAGGTCCGGCACCCCTGAGAGGACTACTCACGATACACCATGATTTTCAATGGTGATGTTTAAGTTTATTTAGATTTTTCTTATCAGATCAAAATTTTGCTTATTTTCTGCGTTTTTTCCTAACCCGTATCTCTGCTGGGTCCTGATACCTATGCCCACTATTTCACCGATTTGGAATGGAAAGAAAGAAATGATGCAAAGCAATGGTTTATAGACAAGGGCATATAGATCAAATGCGCATTATTTTTAGGTCGTCGTTTTAAGTTGTAGTCGTTTGGAACTTGTTTGTGAGAGAGGTGGAATGCAAAAAAGTCACTGGGCAAAGGAAAAACTGTACGTGAAGAAAAGGGAATACATTACTAAATCAAAGAAGTTTGGATGCCCGTTTACAGGGTGTCGCGAACCTGTGCCCTCTCTGTCTAGCGAGAAACTCATTGTACTTGAGGCATAATTTCCTAACATGATTCTTCCTTGAACAAACGTGGGATTGTTGACCCCAACCAACTTGAATCCAAAATATAATCTCATGTTGATGTTCTTTGGGAAGATCCTTGACTATGTAATAATTTTTAACCCATTTGGTCTCTTCCTCAACATCCTTCGGTATTTTTCTTAGTTGGAATTGATCTTGACCTCATTTCTTTGCCTCGAGTGTCTCTTCATATTTTTCCGCAGCCGATGTCTCTTCTTCCATTGTCGTAATTAATTTGGTTGTTCGCTTGCATCTTCTAAGTATGCGTTCGATTGAATTGGTAGTTGATTATGATGGACTTGACATCTTCAAATAAAAAAAATTAACAATGGAGAAAGATTTCTTTGAATAAGATAGTGTATGATAGAGAATAGGATATCCTCTTTATATACACAAAGGACCAACGTCTATAATTTCAAAAATAAATAAATTGTCGTTAACAGTCACAATCGGATTATATAGACGCACGAATAATCTGATTCTTGATTTCTCTACAATTCTGAACTTGAACCCGGAATAGGTTTATGTGTGGATTAGCGTAAACCGATTATGGTTGATGTTCATCACATCAACCCAGAATCGGTTTATGTAGGTGTACAATATAAACCGATTTCTTGTAACATCAACTACAGTCAGAATAATCTAGTGCCCACATAAACCGATCCTGGGTTGATTTTCAGAAAATTTGATGAGTGAATTTCAAAGATTTGGAGTTAAATCATTGTTGAGTTCCTCTTATGAGGAATGGATTAAATGGATTTAACTCAATCACTTAAATTGTTTGTTTTCGAGTTTTTTTTTTCAAAACCCAAAAAGAAATTAAATTCAATTGTTGTTTGTGATTGATTAGGTTTTAGTTTTGATTTTGATTTTGATGGAAATTGAAGAAAAAAAAATTGACTTTTGATTAATGATTTTTGTATTTGTTAATGAAGTTATTATGATTTTGTATTTGTATTTGTGTTAGAATAATTAAGGTTTCTTTAAAGGTTAACTTAGTATTTACCATCTTTTAGACACCCCATATCCTTCTCTTTAGGTTGGTTAAAGAAATTCATAGGCCCCAAATAATCACACTAGGCCCCAAACTTGCCAGGTTTTTCAGTGACTCCCTACATATGTCCGTATGCGTAAACTTAAATGAAAAACCACAAAAAACACTCTGCAAAAAATATAGCTCTGGTAAGTATAGATGATGGTGAGATTTATTCTGATATAGCAAGATGAAACAATCGAGGGATGTTATATTTTGACTATAAAATCTTTTGTATTAATTTTTTCAACAATGTTTTTTTTTTCTCGAATATTTATTGTCCCCTCCAACATTTGAATCCTGGCTTTGCTTATTGCAGTTTTTGTTTTTGAAACTTTGCTCATGAAAATCCTAGTAGCACAAAATATGATGAATCAAATTATATTTTTGGGATTAACATTGAATTTATGTTGTCTAGTACATTATTGATTACTATAAAACTACATTTACAAAATATATCGGCTAATATCCATATCGGCCATTCTCGGAAATGTCGTAACGTATTCCAGATACGTATTAGTATCCGATACTCGTACCAGCATCTATGAAACCCAATCATGCTCTTAGGCTTTGTAGTTAAATGGAAGTATCTATTTGACGATGCAGGTCACCACCACTTTGCAAAGAAGACTGATAGCAATTTTTTATTATATTATTATCGAGTTATTAGGAGATACGCATATTTGTGCGTATATTGTATATATGGTTAGGAAATATGTTAGTTAGGAAAGATATTATTTTTGGTGTAAATCTGTTTTTGGATTTTCTCCCTATTTAGATTTAGAGAAACCGATTGTAATCTCAAGCTTTTTGATAATAAAAAACTTCATCTTCTCTACCTTGTCGTTTCATGGCATCTGAGTCAGGAAAGAATTAACCTAATTAAAACCAAATCATAAAATTATGCTTAGGATTAGCACAATAACTTGTGTAGCTAATGTAGCGATCAAAACCATTAACTTTGGTGGGGGATCTTTATCGTCTCAAGATCGACTAGGTCTTGATAATACTCTTACTAATGCCCAATGGAAAACCATTGTGTAAATGCTTAAAAAATCGAAAAATTATTCGAGGCTTTCTACTAAATGGATACTTGATATTGGGGCTTCACGACGAGTGACATGAACTAAAGGATTTTTATTTAAGACTCGTGAAATAGGTTTTTCTTCCGTAAAGTTTCCGAATGGAACATACTCTCATGCTATATGCGAAGGCGTTGTGGTGTTCAATATGAAATTATTCCGTGTTTTATTTGTTCCCGATCTCCACTGCAACTTGATTTTTTTAGCATGTTTAATTAAAGATATGAGATGTATTGTCACCTTGACTGATAAAGTATGTGTGATACAGGACCGCACTACGAGGACGGTAATTGGGGTGGGTGAGGAACGAGACGGGGTCTATATCTTCCCTGATGGAATGCTCATTACTGCAAATCGAGTATCTGTTGGAGAAGATTATTGTTTATGGCATAGAAATTTAGGTCATGCGTATAATAAGGTTGTTTCTTTACTTCCGCGTATGGATAAAGTTGATTGTCGAATATTTCTTAATGAACCATGTGATATTTGCTTTAAAGCTGAACAAACTCGGAATACTTTTCCGGTTAGTGAGAATAAGCGGATGACTTCTTCAATTTAGTTCATTGTGATGTATGGGGTGCTTATGGTACTCCATCTTCTTGTGGAGCACATTATTTTCTTACCATTGTCGATGATTACTCTCGTTGTGTTTGGGTTTATTTGATGGAACATAAAATTGAGGTGGTGTAAAATTTCAGAATTTTTGTGTTATGGCGAAGACACAATTTGATAGACAAGTTAAGAAGGTGCGCAATGATAATGGTACAAAATTTCTTCCACTATTTGGTCGGTTGTCAGCCGACACAAAAATAAATTACTTTTTCTCACTACTCAAAATATAAAATGAAGCAAGGGCAAGAAAGGATCGTTCCCACAGAGAGGACTAAGGTTGTCAATATATTTTCGGTTTCCTATAAATAACACCGGGGGTTTTCTGATTTTTAATAAAGTAAAAGTAAAATAAAAGCAAAGAAAGAAATAAGCAAACAAATCAAATCGAAGAGATATTGGTTAAGGATTCATCTTCATTCACTAACATGCTTTTTAATAATAACTAGAATTGATATTTAATCTCAACTTTTATCAAAAGCCCTAGGATACCTTGATCGCAAGAATATCCCGCTAATTCCCTCTTATCATCAACAAACAAATTAAAAGATGCGAGTATGAGTTCTATCTAAAAGAACAACCTAACGTGTAAAAGCACTAATCAAGTTTAATTCTGTAGATGCATTAAGTTCTATGAAATCAGGCCAATCAAAGCAATCGAACGTGGAAAGCGCACTAATTAAATTTAATAAAGGTCATGATTCACATATGATCATAAGAATATATCACTACAAACTATAATCATATTTATGCTACTTGTATTCAAGGATTATCACTTTTACGTATAATAAACCCTAAACTAGCAATAGATGTGATTAGAAGTTCTACCAATTTGCAACTTGACAAAATAATCAATCAAATCATGTTATAATACGTCAATCATATAACCATACTTTCAGAGAATCGTAAACGATAAATATGAGACAAAACTAATTTATTGACTCAAAGAATCATGTTATGTGAAATCCAACTAATCCATAACCAATAATAAAATTAAGTATTCATGGCATAGGAGTTCATAACAAGAAGAAAGAGAAAACCTATCATGTTTGTAAACCCTAGAAAACAAGTAGAAGCCTCCCTAATGGAGATATATCTAGGTTTAGAGAAAGATTTTTCTATTTATATGCCTCTCCAATACCAAAAGGATACTCAAAAGTAGGTCAAATCTTCTCAAAACCTGTCTCAAATTCGTAAACCAAGCCCATAAGAGAAAACCCATGTAGAAAATATGCCCCAAAAACTGTCGCCGGAAAACTGGTTTTTTGGCCGGAATCCGGCATCGGAACGGAGCTCAGGTGACCGGTCAAAGTTACTGAGTCAAAGATCAGGATAAGAATATCAGTCGGATGTACTGAGTCAGCAACGAATCAATATCTAACTCGGCTGACTGGGTTGAGTGCATTGACCTAGGCCATTCTGCAACTGCAGCTTCAGATACATCCCTGCAGTGCACAGCTCACTCTTTCAGCCAACCATCACCAGCTTGAACTGCAGCTCTAGTTCAATCCACTACCGGTTACTCTTCATACCCATCCATCTGAACCATGGATAACTAGCTTCCTACTTCCCTTTCCATGCTATGTCCATCTCTTGACCTGCAACATTCTAGCCAACAATTTGTAACTGCAACAGCATCTCAAACCAATTACTCCAAATCTCCTTGTCCAAATCCTTGGCTGAAGCAGCAGCATTTCTGCTTCCTCAATCATTCTCTGTGTAAGTCACCAGCAATCATTCTTTCACCTGAGTCATGCTCCATCTGTTTTAGCTTCAATTCCTGCTTAGCGCAAACTTCAGCTGCAACCTTTCCTGATCTCCACCAGTAACAGCAACAACCAACTTCCGCAATTTCCAGCTAACTACAGCTACAACTCCAACTTGGACTGCACCTGCAACTCATATTTCATCCAGTTCCTTGCACTGCTCACAGTTATCTCCATTCCTCTATTCCATAACCCATATCTCAGTTCCACCAAATAATCACCAGCACAGCTCTGTCAGCTCACATTGCTGCTCCAGCTACAGGAGCTGCAACACTAACTGAACTGTACCACCTAGCTGTTCATCTTAGCCGTCATTCATTCATTCGAGCCCGTGACACCTCATCACCGATAATACTTCCAGCACAACCATCTCTTACTCTCAGCTGCATACTCCAAACTCGAACATCTCCCTGAGTTATTCATTCAACTGCCAATGGCAGCAATACCATTAACACGGCATCCTGTTTTCACCACTTCATGCCATCAACGTCTTTGTATCCAACTCCCATCTCAAAGACCTGTGTCGTTCAGGCCTTTTTACGAACACTTACAGCACCAACTCGATCAACTCTCTCTGCTGATTCATTCTTCACTGAATTCTCGATTGATATTTCAAATTCAGCGAAACCCATTCATCCTAACCTTTCACAGACGCATATAAGCTTAATATACTTCATTCATTATCTGTTCACTTTCTCGAGTTACATCCAAGACGTTTCTTCGTTCACAACCAATGACAGCAATCGATGCCAAACTTTCTACCAACTCATGTTCAATTCCTGTGTTCTTCTTACCTTATTAACCCATCGACTGTCCATACAAACCCAGACTTCTCCGTCATGAACTCATAATGGCAACAATGTCATCTTGGTTCAGTAAGATAAAGCTGAACTGTGTAATAACAATGTCGGACTCGACCTAATTAAGTTGTAAGGAAGGATGAGGCGCCCCTTAACGCTCTGTAGTCTTCCTTAGTGCATCACTCAGCTGGTTGTCCCTTATCCTCGTCTGGACTCCCAGTAGCACTTGCCTACGAAATGACGAATTTACCCATTTTGCACCTATTTCTTCTTCTCTTGATCCAATGACTCCAAAATGCCTGTAAAAGTAAAACAAAGCGTAATATACAAAAATACAAGAGAAATAACTAAGAAAAGCATAGGAAATCAATATTCAAAAGATGTAATTTAGGATCTTATCACTATTTCCTTTCTTTGCTGAACATGGTATAAAATTTCAAACTTCATGTGTGGATATACCATAGCAAAACGCGCGAGTTGAATGCAAACATCGTCATATATTGAATGTGGCGCGTGCTTTATGATTTCAAGCCAATTTACCTCTTAGGTTTTGGGGTGAGTGTGTCTTAAGTGCTGCTTATATTATTAATCGTATGCCTACTCCCTTGCTCAATGGGAGAACTCCACATAAATCATTACATAAAAAGCCTCATATTCGAGTATTTCGATGTTTGTGCTATGCAAGTATTGTCCTTCGTGATCGTAATAAGTTTAATCCACGAAGTGAAAGATGTATTTTTGTTGGTTCTCCATATAGAAAAAAGGGTTGGAGATTGTTTTATTTGGAAAGGAAACAGGTTTTTGTATCTCGGGATGTAGTTTTCTTTCAAAATAAATTTCCTTACACAGCTATTTCATTAGATAGTACAACTAAATACTGTAAAATTGAGTTGCATGACGGGTCGGACATCTCTGCAGAACATTCAGAACTGTTGTCGACTGAAACTACTATAATACCAGGCACTGAAAATTTGGGCGACTTCGTCACAGAGGTATCAGCAGTGTCGGGAGATAATTTAGTCTCGCCTGCTGTTTCTATGGATTTCAAAGAGCCTTCCCTACAGTTCCTTTACATGAAATGTCAGTTCCTTTATGTAATGAATATTTTCAAACCTTACCAGGTGGTCCTCCCGATGGGTTTTTCTCTTCTGACGCTAGGTATGAAAATGTGCCACACTACTTAGAGCAGTTCCTATGGAATGAACACACTATCAAGTTTGTTCATTTTGCTCCCACTACGGGCTCAACAAACATGAAAAATGGATGTTCAAACCAACAAATTTGTTGGTTTGTTCATTGAGTTGGAGGATGTAGTGATCATTTTATGATAGGCCGGGTGAGCTTGCCTCAAACGTTGGCGCTTTCTTGGGAAGCGCACGTTCTTTACTAAATCGCCAGAGCTCGTGCTTCCAGCGCGCGTTTGTCATAGAATCGCCAACGACTGAATCTGGACGGCTAGAAACTCTTGTGATCTAACGGCTATAATTTTTGAGTTCTATAAATACTCCTCATTTCAACACCAAATTCACATTCGCACATCTAGTCTTCTTTACTCTTCTCTGAGCTTAAAAAAATTCTTCAACTTCAACAAATTTTTCAACTTCTAGAACATGTCTCGGCCCTTGTTAGTTCGGCGTGCTCCGTATACTAAAGACGAAGATGAATCTATTTGCAGAAATTATGTTTTTTCATTTACTCAGCTGGCTTTAGCAAACTATCCATGAGTGAATTTCTGGGAGGTTATTCACGACGGGTTCTGCAGTGATACCCGTAATCCGAGTCGTCGTGCTATATGCGACATAGAAAATCATTTTCGTACAATTGAGAAAGAAGTAAGTGAGTTTGTAGCTTTAACCATGCAAGCCAATCGATATAGACTGAGAGGTGAAACTGATGCTGAGATGGTAACAAGATCTTTGGATGAATGGCGAAGATGGAAAAATGTGGCTTTTCCTTTCGAAAAATGTTTTGAAATCCTTAAGGTGTTGAACAGTTTCAACCCCTTCTTTGAAGCTAATGTAGTTCGTCGTAATTCAGTGAAGCTAATGTAAAACGCTTAATTTTAAAGCTAATATAGTCCGCCGTAATTCAGTGAAGCTAATGTAAAACGCTTAATTTTAAAAGTATGTAATTTTATTTAATTAAGATCGCCGTACTTTTAAAACTAAAATTACATATGTAGCATAATTAAAAATTACGATCTCTCTAACGCCGCTCATCGCTAGCTCCCCCATTGTTATTTTCTGGAGTCCAAAATTCTGCAAAACCTGGGGATAGACCTGGGACATTCCCACTTGCCAACATATTAAATAAATTTCCATATGTTGATAAACATGGGGATAGACCTGATTGACCAACATTAGGCGATTCTTGGAAAGCACTCAGTGCACTCGGTCCTCCAAGCATATAAGATGCTTGTTGCTGTGGTGGTGGTGGTGTAACATTGTAGCAGCTATCATTTGGGTTGTAAGGCGAGAATGATGATGAAATGCGCTTAGGATATATCCTAAATATTTGAGGCTGAGATACAAGCAAAGTTTGTGGTGAAGAAGTATTGTGTCGTATGTTTGGTGGAGAAGAACTCTGTTGTACTTGTGTTTCTCCCACCATTGTATCATCACTTTCATGCCATGATCTATTGCTCCTGGTGGAATCAGAAGACTGTGACCCCCGCCCATCATCATTTTTAGTTGGAGTCAATCCAAACATTGTGTTCTGGTGCCATTTCTGATACTCATCCAAGTGTGTAGCCATAATTTGCCGAGTCAGCCAATGCAAATCGTTCAGTTGGCTCTTCAACTCTTCCTCAGTGGAATTCACATTCTAGTAAGGATAATCACGTTCCATAACTTGGGAAACAATGGGGATCGTGGTTGGATCACCTTGTGAAGTAATACTTGGCATCTCCCAACGAATTTCGGGAAATTTTGACGAAGATGATGAAGAACTTGCACTTGTGGAGGGGTAAGTCATAAAGCATGGCTCTTTTGGAGGTGGCTGGCTTCAAGCGTTATAAGATCTTGACAAAGCACCAGATTATGACTAGGGATCTGCAATTTTAGCATCATCCAGCCCATAGACGTGTAATTTATAGTATTGGTGGTATACCTACTTCCAAACCCATACAATTCTGCTAAATTGCAGATCCCCAGTCATAATCTGATGCTTTGTCAAGATCTTCTAACGCTTGAAGCCAACCAACACGAGAAACAGAAGTTGAGTTTGGAAATAATGTATGACCCAATACCCATAAGATAAACATCCTTTCAAGTTCAGGATGGTCATCTACATGCTCTAGGTTTTTTAGTTGGTTAAGGAAAAACTTCAATGTTTAACATTTAATCCCACCTCCTTTCAATCGTTTATAACCTTCAGGTATTCCTGAATCTATAAACGATGGGAAAAGCGTCTCTCATTTACTATTTAACATCCATTCGTCTTGGTTGAACGGTGGCGGCTCTCCTATTCCACTTGGGATCCCACAAATGAAATACAAATCAAGGGGCGTAATTCCTATTACAAGTATAATATCAACTATGATTAATTATTTTGATTATTTAATAATTATTTAAAAATACTCCCTCTGTTCCATTTTACTTGATGTTGTAGAGTTTTCACGCAGATTAAGGAACATCAAAGAGAGTTAAATTTTTCCAATTCTACCCATATTAATACCTTGTCAAAAAATTAAATGACCTAGTTTTTAGTTTCTAGGTTCAAGAGAAAGTTATCAATCCGATGGCAATTTACTTGGGATGTACCAAATTTTTATAGATTAGAGTATATATCCACCATGAGAAATATCTATAAAAATTGGAGTAATTGTTTATGTGTTGATTACGATGAGAATTTATGCTATGGTGTGATTTCAAAGCAAGGGTAAATCAGAGAGAATTTGGGGAAAATACTAAAACTCTCATATATTTTGGAACAAAAAATAAACCTTAAAACATCAAGTAAAGTGGAACAGGGGGAGTATAATTTAAGTTAAGTTAAACAAGCTTACCATTTTCAAAATCATTGAAATAGAATGTATGCGTCGTCGCCCACCACCGTTCTACCACTGTTATCGGAATTTTGTTGTTATGTCTTCTAGGCTTCACATTATAAAGCGCACTCAAGGGATATCTATCAACCCTTTCTCGGACTTGAGGGGGTAAAACGTCATAAATAGCCTTTAAGTCTGAAAATCCACCTCTCATATAAAAATAACTATCAGACCGATCTTGATGCCCCGACACATGACCTTGGACTAATGATGGACCAACAACGACACTCGGTGCAACAAACTCTGGTTCCCAATTTTGAGAAAAATCTACACCTGTGGCAGGTCGCGTGCCGATTCATTTCTTCGATCTCTTTTCTTCTTTACACTATGGACAGCTTTTCTTAAAAAACCGCTCATATTGTATCAAAAAATTTGATTTAGAAGAAGGAAGTAGTAGTGGTGTGACGGAAATGAAGTGAGTTTAATCCAATTTATAGGTTTTGAAAATATAGACGTTGGAATTATGCATGATTGCTAAAGGGGGACCGAAATTAGCAGGGGGGTGCCGTTTCATATGAGACAAAAGAGTTATATCCGATCCTGACCGTCGGATCACTCAAATGGTACCCCTGCTAATACCGGTCCCTCCCTTTAGCAATCGTGGAATTATGGATTTTGTATCTCACATTCGCGTTGATAGAACAAACGCTCGTTTATAGGTCCAATGCCAGAGTTTGTCTTTCCAGCGCCCGAGTTTGTCAGTTCAACGCCCACGCTTTTTCTTTAAACTCCAGCATTTTTCTCAAGCTTGCGCGCTTAGTCATCTAACGTCCGGTGCTTTATCATAGTGAAAAAGCCAGTTTGGCCATCCACATGGCTCAACAAAAAAAGTCATTTGGCCATTGCCATAAGAATTTCCCTTAGCCATAGCCCATGAGAGTAAAGATAGTATTATTAGCCATGATTCACCTTAGGCTTCAGCCTTCGGTTAAAATTTCTAGTACTCAAATGAAACTTCAAAAGTAATGTCACTCAGAAAATCCTTCTATTCGATAAAGTGCAAACTGAAGTGAAAGCCCAAGCAGTATCTACAAAGTGAAAACTACTGTCAAACCCTTTTTTTTTTTTTTTTTTTTTGACGCGAAAAGGGCAAATTCAATTGAAAAACAAAGATGTCACCAAGAGTGACACCAAAGTTACAAAAAAAGAAAAAGAAAAGGGAAAAGAAAACAAGCTCACTCAGGAGCAACAAACACCCTCCAAACAAGAAGGTCAAAACACAAGCTCTAGCAATAGGTGTCTAAAAACCAGCAAAAAGAAAAACAATTTATCACTCTTCAAAATCCACATTTTCATCTTGAAACGAGCATTTGACTGCCTCAATTTGCTCATCATAGTCAGAATCCGAGTCGAAATCTCCCATTCCATCAGTATCCTCGATCAAAGGAATTTCCATATTAGATTTAGCATGACTCTCCAATAAATTTCTACACAAAGATCTCTCCATAGGATGGGCAGAGATACCCAATAACCTGTTAAAAGCGATTTTTGAATCTATTTCGGCCTCACTAATAGCAAAGAATCGGATTGGAATCTATTTTGGCATCCTTTTTTACCAGATTTTTCTTCTTCTTTTTTCGGATTGTAACTCGACTCAAGTCCATTTGTATTGGGAGAACAACCTCCTGGTTCTCCTTCCGAGAAAAATCAGTAGACGAAATTGGCGTAGAATAATCATTAGCCACTAAACTAGACCGAGTACCCTTAGCTTGGTCCTCTTCTATTCTTGCTTCTTCAACTCCCGCATCTGAAGAGTTTGATCTTCCCAAATCTGTGCATTCATAGGGGTTCAACGCACAAATGTCAACTTTCTTTGGTTTTAGGTTCTTTCCAGTATTTTTCTTGTTTTTCTTTTTTCTTCTAACGTAGGTCCATTCTGGAGGTGTAGCCAACAATTCTAAAGCTCCGCCGCCACTCCCACTCACACAACCTTCTAGAGAGACTTGTAAAGGTTGTTCACCATCCGCCTCCACCTCATGCTCTTCATTAGTTAACCGGGAAGATTTATTAGCACTGGTATAGGCCGCATCTTAGGCACTTTCATGAACATCGTAGCTTGACCCTTTTATCGGTGGAGTTGTGTCGACTTTACTAGCCACACTTGCTATGCCTTGGTTCCCCGTTGACTTACATGAACGAGAAATTGATGTCGCTTGGTTCATGGTCTCTCCACCTTTAGTCTTTTTCTGTATCGCTTGTCGAGCATCTTGAGAACCCTTGACACTTTTTTCCTTTCTTTGGTGAAGATAGTTCAATGAGATGTAGTTGAGTCCTTTGTTCCGTATTTGAAGTATTTGCATTTGGATTTGTAATACTAGTTCCTTGCTTCTTGCCAACCATTTCTGCACTCTCTTTTGCAATAGAGACAACAATTGGGTCAACCTTTCCAATCCCATCTTCACTGCCCCCATCCACAGTAGTCAACTGACAGTCATTGACCTGTGCATTTGGACGGTTTTTGTCTTGAAACCCCATAGCATTTGACTTAGAAGACCATCTAGGTTTCAACTTCTTTGTGCAGTTTTTAGAGGAATGTCCATAAACCTTGCACACCTCACACTTAGGTGGTTTCCATAGATACTCAACAAGCATTTCTAAAGCAATCTTTCCATCTATCATCAATGGTATACTTTCATAAGATAGCAAACTCTATCATCAATGGTATATTTGAAGTCAACATCTATCTCTACACAAACTCTTGCATAAGATAGCCTTGTCCTCTTTAGAGTGAAATCATCCACTAAAATAGGCTTTCCTATGAAACTTGAAATAAGACTTAATCCATCAATATAACCCTTTTTTTTTCAATTGTAAAGTTTGGTTTCTTAACATAAAACAGTAGAAAACTACAAAAGAAATATTGCGAAGTGATTTCTCAACATCAGAAAAACTACAAAAGAAACACAACTTGGTGTTTGGGAGTCTAATTATGCAAATATCGTAAACATTTTCAAGCCTTCGAGTTTATGTCTTAACCATGACATTCCCGCTCCAAATTTTTTCGTTCCAAATCAATCATTGTCGCCCGGTCTTTTTTTTCTTCGGCGTACCTTGCATCATCTTTAGCCTCTTTCAGCCTCGCAGCGCCCTTGTTCTCACCGTGGATGTAGACCACTAGAAAAACCGCAAATCCGGCAATAAAAGTGCTGGCCTTAGTAAAGTTGCCCTCTTTCACCTGCAAACAAATAATAATAAGAAGATTATTAAAGTGAACTGGATTCTTGGTGAAAGTCAGAGTCCAGGCATTTTCAGAGAATATTAATTATATAAGAGAAGTTTTCTATTAATAACTTGATGGTCCATGCGAGCCCCTAAAGGAGGATCCATCACTACGCAAATCATGCCTTCACAAAAGAAGCATTTACAACTGTACAAACTGACTTACGCTCAAGCAAAAGTGAGCACAGAAACGATACAGCAAGCGTCAAACGTAATATTCCAAAACAAGTGTAACATTACGGTTCTACACAACTTAAGACCTAAGTAAATTGATGGTTGCCCAATCCTACTATAAGAAACTGAGAATGAACCAAAACTTAGAGGCGACACAATGCAACAGTGAATTTATGAACTCTACAAGTTACTAATAATATAAAGGAAAAGAGATACCTCATCTCAAATTTAAGCTGAACTGAAAGTAGTATTTGCTGCAAAGCAACAACTTCAAGAAATAGAGCTCCACAATTTTAAATCCAGTGTACCAATACTACACCACTACGACCTAAGTAAATTGATGACTACAGGAACTTAATGTAGGATACTGAAAATGAGCCGAGACGTAGGTGACACAGTACTAGGACATCACTGTATACAATAAACCAATAAGATGAACAACCAAAAACCTACACAGCAAGTATTACTAATAAGATCATTTTCAAACATATAAACATTCCTACACTACTAGCTCATCAACATGATTAGTTCATTGACTGTATTACAACTAGCAACAATCCTAAGACAAAGTTACTAAAATTATTCCCTAACATCTTGTTACATGTATCACAACTACTAGCTCATCAACACTACTCATCTTGTTACATATTGTCCTAAAGGTGTTTAGGGTATGCAGTTCATCTATAGCAGCTTGATTTGATGTAAATTCCTAGGGTAAGCAGTTCATTTATAGCAAATCTATCATTTCACCATTTCACCAAGTGAAGTTTCAATTGCAACAACAATCAATCAAATCAATTAGAGATCAAATAAACATAGCAAATCAATCAATCAACAAAAGATCAGTTGAGGTGATGAACTCACCTGATAATTATTACTCTGATTGTGTTGTTCACTAACCCTTTTAGCTTCTAATTGAAGCCTTTTGGCTTCTAGCACTGTGTCCCTAGCCTTCTTGGCTGCCTGATCCCTCTTCCAATTGAGATACCTCAAAGCTGCTCCTCTCATCATGACTGAAAAATTCTAGGTCTAGTTTGAAGAGGAATGGGTCTTTGAAGAAAAATGGGGATAAAAAAACGCAGGGGTTTTGGACGACCTTAAATATACATACATGATAACAAAGTCTAGGGTTTGGTACTGTAAATTCCAATCCGGGTCGAGCCGGGCGGACCCGGTCGACCCGGTAGAGTTATCTTGAAGGACTTTTTTAATACCGCATTTGTCCTGTGAACATCAGGAAAACACGTTTACACTTCAATTTTTATAATCAAAAAAGTATGAACAGTTTCCAGTGTTCACTACAGACATAAAATTACCAGAGAAAACCCGTAACAATTCCAAATGATCCACGCCCAAGAACTCACTCAGCCCCAACTGTACCTATGGATGTCACAATTATATGACCGGTTTCCTGACAATTCCATCAACCACAGTTGCTCCAATTTCCTAAAATATCACTCTTATATTATCATCCATAATTTTCATTTCTTTCATTTCCTCAGGCAACCTATCAACACCTGCAGTATTACTGGTGGGTTCTTTAAACCCAGAGGTAGGTGGCACACAAACTGAAGCCACTGGATGAAACAACGGTCACCAGCTCCCAGTTCAACCACCTTGCTGATTTTCGAGTCTCGCCTTAAGGAAATCAATCCATGCCCCTGCAAGAAAAGAATGTTTCAACAATCCATGTAAAAGCAAAACATTCGATCGAATGTTAATAGAGAAACTAATGTAAAGAACTGAACACGTAGACAGAGGTGCTAATATGGTGTAAATAGTAGTATCGTACCACAGGGAACTATGTCTGACATGGTAGGTAAATGAACAGCAGAAGTGCTTCCACAAAGATATAAGTATTCAAGACTTCAGATATGAAATTTTCTCACTTGCTCATGTTTTGCCGACATATCCAACAAATCAAGTTGAACTAGTAAGTGCCCAGATATCTAGTTCCATAATAGTTGGTTATTCAAACTTTCAGTGAAGGATCTCATCGGATAAACTGAAAAGCTCTTAGGTGTACCATAAGAAAGCTCACAAATTTCGACCCTAAAAGTAATCCAAATAAATCGTTAAAAAATCCTTCTTTGGAGTCATTTGAAAAGTCAAATTATACAACAAAGAAAATACTTGCAAGCTCAACAAAAAGCATACATAACCCTGCAATTAACTCCCTTGTTTTCCATCTAGATGAAACTTCACCCCACATTGTCCTTACAAACAACAACCCTACGGGGGGGCAAATGGCTAGATCTCATAAACACAAGGGAGTGAGCCCGACCATCCTAAAGTGTGTTTTCTACAAAAGAGATGTCCGCGCCGAAATCTTAAATGCATTCTGTTGCTGGATTCATAACTAATCCTATGTAATACCTCTATTTATGAACACAACTTGTTATGTTATAATTTCAGAAATTATTTCAAAATAAAACAACTAGATATCAGATCAACGATCACAGAAACAAAAAAATCTGGCAGATAATCAATCAATATTGATCTCATTGAGCTGCTATTTGAATCAATAACAGTGTTCTCTATAGATACAACAAAGAATTGATTGATTAAAATTTCAAGAACATAAAATAAACAAACAGAGGGATCTAAGCTTTGGATTTCCCCCTTACCTCCTTCGCTGCCCCTTGTTTTGGTGGTGTGTACTGTAAATCAAAACGAATCAAAATGGATGCCGCTGGAAGAAGTAAAATAAGACCTAAAACAAAACCAACTGAGGAACACAAGGAAAAGAATGGGGATAT
The DNA here is from genome assembly GCA_023529315.1 of Papaver bracteatum. Lineage (NCBI taxonomy): Eukaryota > Viridiplantae > Streptophyta > Magnoliopsida > Ranunculales > Papaveraceae > Papaver > Papaver bracteatum. The sequence continues at coordinate 268,468 of JAJJWX010001118.1, forward strand.
GTTAAAGATAAACAAAATAATAATAATTATTATATTATTATTATTAAAATGTAAGATTACACGTCGATTCAAAGAAAAAAAGACAAGGTTTGTGGGGTCAGAGAATCAAAGCCGAACAAACCAAAAAGAAAAGATAGATTTAAGACTTAGATCTATAGTAGATAACCAAAGCCCCTACTATAGGGGGCGGAACTCGCTACCTCTGATACAAATCCACTGCGCACATACTTATTAAAAGTCCATGCTAAATGAAAAGTAACTTCTAGTCATAAAATTTACAATTCCAAGTCACTAGAGAAAAAATAAAACAAAAACAAACTATAAGTAAAAGCAGGGGTACACATTTCAATATTCGAACAATTGATACCTCATCTCAGGCACCAGTTTTCCCAAGCAGATCTCCTACAGATCCAGGAATTTTTATTGCATACTTGCACAACCCTCTTGGATCAAGGAAGAGGTCCTACATATCAATACAACATCAAATTTTTAGTAATCTTTACAATACAGGCAGGTTGTAGCATTCGTCATATGTACAGTAAAAATTGCACTTCTTTTTTTATCAACGAAACGATATATTTATATTGGTGGAAAGAATGAAGGAATTACAGAACAAATAACTGTTCACACATAACAGTTTGAGTTAGATCAGCTTAAGAAAACTTTCTCCTATTTGTTTCTTTCCATTTGAAGACTAGTTCCTCGAATCTTACATTCTTGAGACTTGGAGAAGAACTAGAGACCAATACAAAATGATAGCTTTTATGCCTAAGACAATACTGTATAATCCTTCTATCTTGCCTCATCACAGAATCACGCTCTTTCCACAGGTCCAACATACTGGATATAGAAGGAACTTCCTACGCGTAGTTGCTATTATCAAAAAAAAAAAAAAAAATCATGTTAAAACCCTTGTAGTGATCCTTAATATCTCCACATTGAACAAATCTGATCCCAAAACTAACCAAAAATGTAGTCCATATCTCAGCTGCAACCTTGTAGCTAAATTATCCTATGTTTGTCATGGGCATAAGGCATAGCGCGGCGTCGGATGTAAAATCCTAAGCGGCAGCACATTACAATTGTAGGCACATAAGTATTATAAAGATGAAGATCAATGGAATCTACTGATATAACATAATACAGTATTAGGCAGAATAATCATCTTCTTTCAATATTTACATCAAATAATGAAGTCTATTACTATACTTATATCAAAAAATTAAAACGTCACAATTATATCCATCCCACCAGTCACATCCATTTAATTTGAAAAATAGAACTATGAAACTCTTTCTTTCCATATATTGATAGCATAATCACATGTTTCCATATATTAATAACATCAATCATGTCCAATTAGGGAAATTTTTTTAAAGAAAAAACATACCTTTTTGGGCGCCCAAACAACTGGCACCTTGTCCTGGGCACCCATAAGGCGCTGGGGCGCCACAGTTTAAAAATGGCATATTTTTTCCATTGTGCGGCGCCTAGTGAATATGTGGCATCTGCAGCATTCAAGAGAAAGAAAAGGAGCATCAAAAATCTGCGCAGATGCCACACATGTCATCATTGTAGCTGGAAACAAGAGTTTTTGAAAGGGAAATTGACAACCCATGCAGTGACACCCATTTCATGTATAGATATTAAGTAACTGAAGAAGAAAGAAAAACAGAAATCACAAAAACAAAACGATTGAACGCTATTGATATCAGCAAAACAAATTATAGTACATGATCAAATCACAGATTGCACGGCATGAGCTTCAAGATCAGAAGGGCTGACCTGCTCATTCAACAGAAAAAATAAAAATATCAGAAAGGAGAAACTTACCAACCAACAAATAATTAAACAGAAACATGTATCTATGACTCGGATGCACTTTTTGTTTTCCTCTTCTAATTCAATTTCAAAATGCTAGAGGCTGGGATAAAACCAAACTGCACCTCGGAGTTGCAAAAAAGACGATATGCCGAAACCCTTTTTGTACCTCTCCAGCAGTTTCTCTGCCCAACAAAAGAATGGCCGACAATTATAAATACAAATCTAGCTAAAACATTTTACCAAAAGAAATGAGTGAACCTCTTGTAGCATTTCAAATACCTTACAATTAAAATATGCCAATATAGTTCCATCAGGAATTCCTTGATTTATAGAGACAAAAAAATGTATAACATCTAACTAAAAATTCAAAAATATACCGATTTTTTTCTTATTATGCAATTTATAATGTTAATAAAAGTACCATGGATACGTAGTAAAATATGTGTTCATTGTCAAAATAAATCTCACACCTAGTAAAATATAGTTCATTGTCAAAATAAACCTCACTGGCATCCTATGCCTAAGTTTTCATTCTCTTTATTCCGCTCATCCCACGTTTTATTTTCTATGCAATCTCACCACTGATAAGAAGAAGGGAGAGGAGGAAAAAAAAATTGGTATACTCTCAAAAAAAAAAAAAAATCCCCAAAATATCACCTCTTGGGGAGAGATTTCTACCATGCCTAAAAACAAGAAATCAATGATTTAAATTCTCCTTCGAATAACAGGGTGTTGGAGTGACTCATGAAATCCTAATCCAATAACATGGAGTTTTAAAAAGTTTAAACGGCTTAGAAAAAATCTTTGAACTCTCCAGAAATCTCTATGGACTAACAGTAGATTTGGAAACTCACTAGAAGTCATATTATAAATCTACTGTTAGTCCATGCAAAAATCTCTCAGTTTAAACTTATAGTCTTAATATATCATAAATTATACATATTTACAAGTTTAAACCGAGAGACAGAACTTTATCATTTCACAAACAAATCTGACATAAGTTATACTAACGATTTGAAAGAGCTTGCTATCCTCCGCTCCTTTAACATTGTAAGTAAAGCTAGAAAGCCACTGAAGATTATAGTAGACAAACTGCAGTGTTCTTTGTATTGATGGATGAGTTCAACGCGGATGGTAATTCTACCCGCAATCCAGGTTTGCTTGAATAGAAAAAAATATGAGTTATATTACACTTCACTATTGAGTTTAAATTTTCAAAAATGTAAAACGGAATTGTTTAAATCTTTACTTATTTCTTTCGAGACCTCACATTTCCATCATCATGCTAAATGATTAGCAATTTCTAGTAAAAATGAAAGATACATTTCTAAGCCATCTCGAAAAGAAGGAATCAACTTCAAGTAAAAGCAGAAGATCAACAGCACCACAAAGAAAAATACCAGGCTTTATGGTTCCTCTGAGCTCTGTTTTCTGAAAAATATATACAAACTAGTCTCAGCGAAAAGCAACTTCGTTTGTCAATATAGACACAAAGAAAAAGAAAGTGTGATTAAAAGGATTACCATACTTTACAACAATTCCATCCAGCATACCAGTCTCAAATCTACTTCAGAAAATTGGTGAAGACAGTATTTAAGCAGTTTTCTAGGTGATCTCGTTGGGCTGATACCCCCATTCTGCTCTGTGATAACTTGGTTCTCCAAAAACATATTCAGATTTAAGTCTTTCTTCCTCAGGATTTCATAGCAGAGCATGGTACATTGGTACTTCATCTGACAGGCCATTGTCTACTTCATTAGTTCTATATGATAACTCAGGGATAACATTCCGCTGTTGGTAAGTTTCACTCATCCACCTAGGCTCTGTTTTAGGATCCAAAAGTTAACAAAACATTCAGTTGATTCAAATGTAATAGAACTCAGGGGTGACATTTTTTCTAACCAGGGATGCAACAAGTTCAACAAAAAGAAAACATTACAACAAAAAATAATTAAAAAATAATAATTAAAAAAAAAACAAAGGAAAGAAAACATCCCAATAAAAAAAAATCACCAAAATCACAGATACAGATGTTGACTTCCTGTCCTTTCTATCTTAGCTTCAACTCAACCCTCTATGTTCTAATTTAGATCTGTTTTTCCTCCCTGTTATTGGAAAACAACAATAACAACAGTAATCAGTAAATCAGAAGTCACGATGGAGTTATGTATCAATGGTCTAACAAAGAAAAATATGAAGTGGATCGGATAATTAGTGATACTGGTGTATCAGAAGATAACCCGTAGAAACTAAAAATTCATACACTGGACAGCAACCCTAATACTCCATCGAACAAGGAAACCTAGAGCTATATATCTAAGAAAGAAAAATATAAAGTGGATCGGATAATTAGTGATGTTAATGCATCAGAAACCAACCCGTAGAAACTTGGAACTCACAGCAACCCTAATACGCAACGAAGAAGAAAAGCCCCAAAATAGGCAAGAAAATTTAAAACGAAATTTATCGGTTATTAACATGCTACCTTTAATGGCAATGGAAACAGGGAACCTTGTTTACCCCCTCTTTACTAAACCACACCCACCCCACACTCTTTATCTAACCCACTTGCACTAAGGAAAAAAGAAAAATAATGGTGCCCATGGGGATTTTGTTATTGGGAAATCCTAAATGGATAGGGGGAAATATGACTTCTGGTTAAGGTAAGTTGGGTGGAAATAAAATTTAACTCCCCATGACTAGTCCCAAATCGTGAACCTTTTGTTTGTTCTTTCGGTCTTCAAAAGGCTAATACGAATATGATTTTATCCTGATCCTCTTTTTCTTCATATATTAACAAAAGAAAAGAAAATTTCGTTCGAAAGGTTGAAATCTCGTACAATCAAGCTTAACAAGTAGACTAAGGAACTGAAAGCATCTTTAGAACTTATTAACCAGTTTATGAAAATTGAATTGGCCGACGTCATTTATCCATTCATAAGTCAGATCTTGCAACAATAACATTTCATTGCTTTGTTTTTTATTTTTTTCGAAGAATTGCTTTGTTATAGTATATACTAAATCGTATTTTAGAAAAAATACACCCCATCAATCATTTACGATAATTTATTTCTTAATCCAAGTGACGATCAATGTCCTTTATAATCTATGGTATGTTTTTTAGTTTCTATCTGATTCACCATCGATGTATAGCTTTTAGGATTTTGGGATGTACTTTAGTTCTTAATGAAGAAAACAAAAATGAAACTCATTAATAAAATTGTTTTGAGAATGATGTTGATGCATCATGGGGATGAGGCCTCCGGGAATATATAGAATTTCGTTTTTAAAGATATTATCGATATATGTGTCATATCGTTGTACCATTACATATGTATTCAACTCTGTAACAATATCCTATGGTCTTCCTATTCCTTAGCACTGCAACAAACATGATCATAGTCTTCCAGGTTTATAGTATACTTAGTTAACTTACTTAGTCATTCATTATCCTGATTTGTTGTAAACCCTAGATGTAATTGTAACTATATATAGCATTGAATGGAATAACAAGAACTTCACAGTTGTGAAACAAATACACTGTCTTCTTATTCTTCTAAATTCTTTTATGGTACCATCGTGCTAGGTTAGATCCGAAATTCTCAAACACTTAGGTTAAATCCTACATCCAATTCTCCAACAATGGTAGACGGTGATATTACTCAATCTTCAAAACACCCAGAAACATCAGACAAAGGCAAAAGCGTCGCTGATGTGAATCCTCACCTTCAACCGGATAGTCCTTACTATGTTCATCCAGCAGACAATCCTACCACCGTTCTTTATCAACCAGTTCTTTCAGGTGAAAACTATGGCACTTGGGTTCGTGGGATGCGCAAAGCTTTGAACGTAAAAGCAAAGACGGGATACATAGACGATACGATCTCCAAACCAACAATCTCAGCAGATATTCCTTATTGGCAGCGCTGTGATGATCTCGTTGGCAGCTGGGTATGTAACTCGTGTGAACCTGAGATTGGTCGCAGCATCATGGCTTTTGAAACTGCCAATGAGATGTGGTTTAACCTGAAAAGTCGATTTGCTGAATCGAATGCAACTAAGTTGTATGCTATCAAGCAAGCTATCTCCAATCTCACGCAAGAGAACCACACTGTTGCTCAATATTTCACTCAGCTGAAGACGCTTTGGGATCAACTGGACTCAGCTCGTCCTCCCACGCAATGTATTTGCAACGCAGGAAAATCTAAGATTGAACAGAATGATCAAGATAGTGCAATGGAATTTCTACAGGGACTCCATACTCGTTTTTCCAGCTTACGAAGTCAGTTACTAGTCACTGAACCATTGCCTTCTTCAGCAAAACTATACAATCTTGATCGTCAGGAAGAAGAACAACAGGGTCTCAATGCCTTGGTGGTGCACAATGTGGATTCGGCAGCTCTGAATGTAACTCGATCTGACCAGCGAACCCACACCAACAGCGCCCCAAATCGATCGTTTAACAACAACAACAATGCTGCAAGCAGCAGCACTAACAAACGCCAGCGCCCTTTTTGTGACCACTACAACAAACACGGTCATACGCGGATGATATGCTGGAAATTGGTTGGATATCCCAAGGAGGAATCGAGATCAGATTCTCGCGTTTTGGCTACTGTTGCTGCACCTGCTCCTGCCGCGCCGTCCATCACTGCTGAACAATATGCTCGACTTCTTGCTTTACTCGACCCAGCTAATGGAGACATAGCACCATCTGCTAATTTCGCAGGTATAACTTTGTCATCTGTTTATACTTCTACGCTTATTTGGATTGTTGATAGTGGTGCTACTCATCACATATGCTCTTCTTTATCATCGTTCACCACTTATGCATTGGTAGACAAACCAATTGAGGTACAATTACCAGATGGTTCATATACCTCTGTGAGTCATATTGGCCAGGTTGATTTATCACCTACCATTAAGCTACTTGATGTCTTTCATATTCCAAGTTTTAATTTTAACTTAATCTCGGTTAGTCAATTAACCACTACAACTCATTGTTGTGTCAAATTCACAAAAGAGTCTTGTATATTTCAGGACCTACAAACAAACAAGGAGATTGGATGGAGTAGAAGGATTGCTGGCCTCTACCATTTTAGCTTCCGCCCTTCTGTTTTTTCTTTCAATGCAAATAAAATGCCAATGGATATGTGGCATTGCCGTTTAGGCCATCCCAATGAGGATTGTTTTCGTTTTTTAGCTAGGAATTTTGCTTATATTGATTCGAAATCAAATCATTCATGTACTGTTTGTCCACTGGAAAAACAAACCAGATTGAAGTTTAATAAAAGTACATCTTTATCATCTCATGCTTTCCAACTTATTCATGCTGATATTTGGGGGCCTTTTTCCATTGCATCTCATACTGGTGCGAAGTATTTTCTCACACTAGTAGATGACTATTCACGATGCACTTGGGTTTACTTGATGCACAACAAGTTTGATACTCTCAAGTGCTTACAATATTTTTTTATCTTTGCCATTAAACAGTACGGTCATAAAATTAAGACCATCTCATCAGGCATCAGCCCCTTTCTTATCCCACAACTTCAAAATTTTCGTTCTGATAATGGTTTAGAGTTCAAATCTAATGAACTTCAATCCTGGTTTCATACTAATGGCATACTTCATCAGACGAGTTGTGTCTACACACCACAGCAGAACAGTGTTGTTGAACGTAAGCATAGGCATTTACTAAATGTTGCTAGAGCTCTACGATTTCAATCAAATCTCCCATTAAAATTTTGGGGAGAGTGTGTCCTAACTGCAGCATTTTTGATAAACAAATTACATACTCCTGTCTTGTCTCATAAAACTCCTCATGAGATGCTGCTCTCGACAGCACCAAACTATTCAGTTTTGCGAGTTTTTGGTTGCTTATGCTTTGGCAGAAACACCCGACCATCTCATAAATTTGATATGTGTGCTAAGCCCGGCGTTTTTGTTGGGTATCCTTATGGCCAAAAAGGCTACAAAGTTTATGATCTTGAAACAAAACTAATATATACTTCTAGGGATGTTGTTTTCTATGAAACAATGTTTCCTTTTTCCAACATAACTACTTCTTCACAGATGTCATATTCTAAGCCTACATCATCATCTGATTATGCTTATTATGATTCTATTCTAACTACTTCTCAGACTGATAACTCTGTACAGTCACCCAATGGCCGCATGCATTCTCCAGTGGATACTGCATCACCACAGTGCTCCGGTTCTGCGCAACTTACTGAGCCACTGCATGAAATGATGTCTTCTTCTGCGGAATCACTTAACATCCCAACAACTCATTCCTCCGCATCCGGTTCTCCTACGAATGTGTCTTCTACACACAAACATACAGCCGATACTACGGTTCCCTCTCTTAACTATGATCAATCTCGTTATCCACCAGGTTTATCTCCTAACGCTGTTTCTGAGACATCATCTTCTCATGAGACAATGACTGCTCCAGTTGTGTAAAATTCACGCCCAACTAGAACTAGGAATCCACCATCCTACCTGTTAGATTATCAATGTACGTTACCCAAATGTAACAACACTTCAGCCTATCCAATGGCTAATTATTTGTCTTTTGGCAAATTTACACCAGCACATAAAGCTTTTTTAACTGCCATTGTTCTTTCTGAAGAACCAAAATCTTATTCCCAGGCTAAACTATGTCCCAAATGGAGAGCAGCTATGGCCAAAGAAATACTGGCTCTTGAAGCTAATAATACTTGGATCTTGGTTGATTTGCCACCAGGAAAAACAGCTATAGGTTGTAAGTAGGTTTTTAAAATAAAATTCAACGCAAATGGCATTGTAGAACGATACAAAGCTCGTCTTGTTGCTAAGGGTTACACTTAGCAAGAAGGCATTGATTTTTATGATACCTTTGCACCAGTTGCGAAATTAGTCACCATGCGGGTATTGTTATCCGTTGCAGCTATCAAGGGTTGGGCTCTGCATCAACTTGATGTCAATAACGCATTTCTACAAGGTGATCTGGATGAAGACATTTACATGAAGCTTCCTCCTGGTCTAGGCCACAAAGGTGAGACTAAGGTTTTAAAGCTTAACAAATCTTTATATGGTCTTAAGCAAGCCTCAAGACAATGGTTTCCAAAACTTTCTTCTGTTTTATTATCTGAAGGTTTTCATAAATCTTTATGTGATAATTCTCTCTTCACATTTCATCAAGGACGTATTTCGATTTTTGTTCTTGTATATGTGGATGATATCATCATAACTGGTACTGATAATGATTTCATTACATCTCTTAAGTCACGACTTGCATCCCATTTTTCTATAAAAGACTTGGGTAAATTGCAGTATTTTTTAGGCATAGAGGTTTCTAGATCTCCAAAAGGAATTTTTCTGTGTCAACGGAAGTATACATTGGATATACTAAAAGATTCAGGACTCACCGGGGCACGCGTCTCATCTTTTCCTATGGATGCTCATTTGAAATTACGTTCTGAAGATGGAAAGGCTTTGCCTGATCCTTCCATTTATCGTCGCTTAATTGGACGTCTACTATACCTTACAGTAACACGACCAGATATCACATATTCTGTGAATTATCTGAGTCAATTTATGCAAACTCCGCATACAGCACATCTTGATGCCGCTCACCATGTGCTAAGATACTTAAAAGGCACAATTGGTCATGGCATATTCTTGTCTTCCTCTAGTACTTTGCTTCTCAAAGGATACACTGATTCTGATTGGGCAGGTTTCCCTATGACTAGACGATAAACTACTGGTTATTTTGTTACAATAGGCGATAGTCCTATTTCATGGAAATCCAAGAAGCAGCCAACAACTTCTCGTTCATCAGTTGAAGCCGAGTATCGTGCTCTTGCGAATTTAACAGCTGAATTACAATGGCTAAAATATCTATTCAGGGACTTGCACATTCCATGTACACTCCCTATTATTGTCTCTTGTGACAGTTAGGAGGCAATTCATATTGCTCAAAATCCGGTCTTTCATGAAAGAACTAAACACATTGAAATTGACTGATGTTTTGTTTGTGAGAAATTACTCAGTGGTTTGATTCTGCCCAAACATATTCCATCAGCAGATCAACTTGCCGACATATTCACCAAGCCGTTAGGGGTACGAAAATTCGAGCATCTGGTTGGCAAGTTGGGCATCTGTTCGATCACTCCTGTTCCAACTTGAGGGGGGTATTAACGATATATGTGTCATATCGTTGTACCATTACATATAATTCAACTCTGTAACAATATCATATGGTCTTCCTATTCCTTAGCACTGCAACAAACATGATCATAGTCTTCCAGGTTTATAGTATACTTAGTTAACTTACTTAGTAATTGTAACTATATATAGCATTGAATGGAATAACAAGAACTTCACAGTTGTGAAACAAATACACTGTCTTCTTATTCTTCTAAATTCTTTTAAAAGAAAAAAATATTCATGAAGATAGACACCGGAAGTTATGCCCTCTTCAGTTTGTTTTTATATCTCAACCCATTTTAGTTACATATCAATTCTCTTTGACTAAAGTCAGCTTTCCCTATAGTAGATTTAGCTTTCCTTATAACAATTATCCCCATGAGGGCCGTTCGGTAACCATTATAATGATGGTTTATCGGTCCACAATCTATTATGACCATTTTGTGGGTGTTTGGTGAAATTTAAAAATAATAAGTTACATTATCTTTGTTGATGGTGGATTTTTGACAAGGGAGAAAATCGTAATATAGTTTTTGTCCAGCTATAGAATCATGAAATAATTATATATAAATTTCTGATCCGACTTAGAATTATAATTTCGTATTTTTATATTATATTCCGCAAGAGAATCAAGAATGCGTTTTAGCTCATGGATAAATTAATCATGTAGCTCTTTCATATATGTATAGCCTACAAAATTTCAGAGCTTCACCCGGTTGAACTCTCGTTATTTTAAGTACAAGCCCGCAGACTATCATGTCTTAATCAGAACACGCTGATGATACATATTCGGAATGAGCTTCTATGTCATTCCTGGATGAAAGCACTGTTTGATGCATACCATCTACAATGAAGTTATATTGAACATCTACTTCGAGTCATCGAGCTTCCAAGGCTGAATTTCTTGATTATGTTTCATATGCACTACATAAGGGTCAAGCATAATGCCAACACTAGATCTCATACGACGATTGAGAAGAAGGCCATAGGCATGGCCACGACAATGGCAAACGCCAGCTCTAGCAGCAGATAGGCCATGGCTACGACGCTGGTAAGCGCTAACGTCGGTTTTTCCTTCCGACGCCATCACCTGCTGTTCTAGATGATGGCATCCACCTTGTATACCTATGTCAACACGTTGATAAGCTGCTATCACCAGTAGCTCTTTCCAACATCTGCTTGCTAGCAGCGTCGACGCTATCTCCAATGATATTCTCACCAACACAGACAGCGCCAGCTTACCCTCAGCCAATGCCGACAGGTTCATGCATTTCAGTGCCAACATCTTCATTGCCTTCAGCAACGCCAACAACCTCATCGCTTGCAACGCTATCACCAGCATCATTCCTTACCATGGTTTCAGTGTCATCTATTATTTAACATGCAGAAAGCGTCATTACTTGCAAGTGTCATCGTCATTGTTTTTCAGTGCTAATGATGGCCGCAACACTATCATTTGTTGGTAACACTTCGGTCATGCCTGCTGCACCTATGTGCATTGTTGTGGCTAGCATAATTTGCATGTTGCAAATATTCCAAAAACATGCCACGACCATGTTGCATTGCTACGAACTTATTATAGCGTATGTTATAAACATGCCACAACCATGTTCTGTTGGCATGAACCCATTGGTAATGTTATCTTGCGACAAACTTCTTATTACTCACACGAACTTTGAATCTGAGTTATCTCTTCAAGCCTGAGTCTTGAACATCACTATGACAAGACCTGGCCTTTATATTGAGACCTGAACAGTCAGCCAAAACACATCATGGAAATAACTTAGTCAATAGAAGAGGTAGTCCATGACTCTACTAATTCATACAAGAAATCAAAACATGTTACATATGGGATTCTTCATGAGGTATTGGTCATGCGGCGTGGAAAAACCCTGTGATGAGAAAGTAACGAGTAGTGGTAACAATCTAGAGAAGTTAAAGAGATGATAAAGTGATGGTCTAAAAGATTCCCTGGTATAGCGGATACGACTCTACCATTATATTCACGATCTTTACCTATCCATCTCTTCACTACCTCCACTACTTACGAGGAAACAATTTGTGTCCCTTACAACTATAAATATGATCATTTGTCTATTCAACAAGAAATAACAAGCTCACCATTCTCAAGCTCTGATATTTTACAGTTCGAAAACCTTACATACAAAAATTAAATCATCACTAATTTCCTCAAGTTTTAATACTTTCCCTCCCCTAAGATCAACTCATCATCTCTTCTTGTGACTTAAGCAGGACGTGAACGACTATTGTCTTGGTTTAGGGTTGTTCTATACGATTTTGATCGTCGAACCTAAAAAAAGTACTTCAATAATACATTGTTTACCCTAAAACCAAATGTGAGGTATAAACAATTAGCGACCATGACTTGAGATCAGCCTCTCGGTTGGAAATCTAATTCTTCAACTGTCTCAAAAAAGTAGGGTTTAGATCTCATTCAGTCATTAACCTTAATACAGGTCCAGCAACCAATCTCAATCCCACTAACACCAGCGACAGAACTAAAATGATGATGGTATCAAAGTACACCATAATCTTTTCGATATCAACCTATAAGTCTGATACCTTGTGTGATCGTCTATGGAAAAAGTCGATACAATACAACAACAAGGTAATCACTTGATAATAGTTATGGCACAAGACCGATATACTATAGGATCAATATCAAGTGCCTTAATTAACGTGCAATGTTAGTTACTTTATTATAACAAAATAATTATAATGCGGAAGTAAAGTAAATGACACAATAAGATTTTGTTAACGAGGAAACCGCAAATGTAGAAAAAAAACCCGGGACCTAGTCAAGTTTTGAATGCTCTCATAATTAACCCGCTACACAAAAAACAAATCCAACTTTGTATGGTTGTGACCAAGTAATATACCCCTAGTTACTCAGTTCCCTCAGTATTCCTGCGCCTACAACCGGCTGGCCAACGCACGTTAATCCCAAGATATAAATCACTATCTTGAGTCATTTTACCGATATAAAGTCTTCAGCATTCAAATCCTTTTGATTGTCTTCCAAAAAGTAAATGAACAAAGATGTTTGGTAATCACTTTATCAATCTTTGTATTGTATAAAAGATATGTTGAGTTTGACAAAGGCTCTTCCGTTTAACAAGTAAACTCCTTTGTCAGGTTTAGATCAACCAAGATATAGATTATCGAAATAATCAGATCTAAATTCAGGAGCTATCAGATTCGGATACTGAAGAATACCACCAAATGATAGTTTTTGATCTATACGACTAGTTAATAAAATCTATCAAAGCTAAATAAAGTCTTAGTCAGGTCCCAACCGATCAATGTGTGTGCACGAAGTAATATCACAAGATGTGAAACCAGCCAGAAAAAATCTTTATGTCTTCAAATATTCGATTGTCTTCAATTGTATCTGCATACAAAACTTGATTCCACTTATGATCGATCACGCATAGAACGGAGTCTGCTAAAAATGGACGATCACAAGTTGTCTTCAGATCTAAAAACAGTTCTGAAGATCTCGTCGATCCTCTGATTTAGTTTTAGTGACCTTATATCAGAAGAGAATGTTCTCAAGAATAATCAAACTATGTGCAATCAAAGGTTCAACAACCGTTAGTCAGTCAAATCAATAATCAAAAACTAAAATAACAATGCAATTATCTAGTTTCCCATGAATGGTAATTTCTAGGCGTTCTTGATCCCCACAAAAGTCTTAAAATGAGCAGACGTAAGATATTTCCCCCAATTAGGGTACTCTCTTATCTGGAATAGTATTAAAAGTAATACTATTAGTAGGCTCCACCAGAAATAACAACGATGAAATTTTTATGGCTAAGGATAGTGTGTAGGAATAACAAACTTCATTATTTGTAGACCAATGATGTTTGGACAACAAGGAAATTCCAAAACCGAAAAGATTCTCAAGGTATACAATAAAGTACCTAATTTTGATTTTCATATTTCCAATTAATATCCAACTTGTAATTCTGAAATCTCTCATAGAAAATATTTAATATTAGCTTAACGCTTGACTAATATAGTTTTTCTAGAGATATGTTTTAATTGCTGGAAAATCAAAACATATAAATTCGAAAATCTTAATTAAAAGATTATCCAATATTTCAGTTTTGGATCACCTTGAGTATCGAGGAATATCTTTGACAATCAATGATAAGAATTATGAACATGTTCAAATTATATCGACATCTAGAACTTTCCTATCTAAAAATTCTTAATTCCAAACTCATACAAACCCTAAAGTATATGTGAATATCGGAAATCGGTTTTTGCTATTGGGATCGGTTATACCATGATTTCTAACATAGGCTAGGATCGGTTCTATCATGATTCCCACTATAGATAGGGATCCTATCTACCTTGACTCCCAACAAAAGCTAGGATCGGTTCTACCTTGTATCCTAAGATAGGTAGGGATCGATTCTACCTTGACTCTCAACATAAGTTAAAATCAGTTCTACCTTAATTCCCTCCTTAGGTATGAATTGGTCATCCAATATATCTTCAAAGAAAACCGGAACAAAACACATATTGATTTCCTTTCGATTACAATACTAGTTTGTATATCTACTTCATTAAAATAATATAATAAAACATAGTTTCCTAGGATAAAATCATTCTTATATTCAATACACAATCAAGTAACAAGTTACATGGATTATGTCGATGTCGCATTTACAAAGTTCAAAAGATAAACATTATACTTCGTAATTCAATATACCATACCAAAGCATTCAACAAATGGTATATACTTCTTTGACACTTTGATCATAATAATATGACCAAGTATAATACTAGAGTATCACATATAACCTCGTATGTAATGTTTTCAATCTTAAACAACTATAAAGTAACGATAAAAATGGAAACAATTCAACTATGTATTACTAACCTCAAGTGATAAGATAGTCTTCATTGTAGTCGATATATCTTCGCATTCTTCAGGTCTTTAGAATAATACTTGTATGTCTCAACATTCATAGACTTTCTAGCTAGTCTAACCTAAACGAAGTTGACTCTAATAATCTAATAAAGCGACTCTAATTGAGTTTTGATATAAAAAATGACAACCAAACCTAACATACCAACGCTTGGTGTGTTAATCCGAACAATGCTCTAACAATCTCCCCTTTTGTCAATTTTAGTGACAACACTCTAATACATATGAAGATATATAAACGAATTAAAAATAACTCATTTTATATACGCTTGATTTTAAGTTTCAAAAGCACAATACCATGCACATATTCAAAAAATAAATGTTGTTGTTGACATTTGAATAACAAAATCTTTACTCCCTTTAAAGGAAAACAGTTAGAACACTACTCGGTGGAACTCGCAAGCGTTTCTATCTCAAGCTTATTTGTCAAGTTTAGTTGATCAAAACTATATACTTAATTTCTAGTCTACTTACACTAGTACAAACTGTCACATAGGCCACATTTTCAGATCAAAAGCCTAGCCACACCAAAATATTTTTCCGTGGCTACAAGCATAGATTGTAGTTATGGCCACGTTGATCATTTTCCTGTAGCCATAGGATACTATTTGTCCATGGTTTTAAGTATAAACCCATGACATGTAGCCATAGATGGGTATATAGTCACGTTAACCAATTGTGTGCGTGTCTAATGCGTAGGGTGGCAACATACACGCCTATTCAGCCGAGGCGGAAAACAAAATTATTTGGCCACTTTAATTCTTTTATGTGTCCAAAATGTAGGGTTCATTAGACACTTTAATTTTCCGAGGCAAAATCAAATATATTAGCCACTGGTATTATTAAGAAATAGACACAGTTGTCCAACATGTCCAAAGATAGACATATAGCTACATGAATTTCAAAAAATTTGGATTATCATATGGCATGAAGATGTTTATGCATCCAAAGTGTTTGGTTCATTGGGTGTGTGCATTATGTATATATATATATATATGTCATATGCAGTTGCTATCCAATAAGCCGATAAAAATTAGCTATGTACGGTCAAGATCATTAGTAGTGACTGGTTAACACCTGTAAATGGATGGTTTCTTCGTTCTTACCAAGTTTCTGACTTATAGTAGTCAACTCGCGGCCATGTTTTGATCTCTGAGCCTGGTATGCATACAATATGCAAAAATAGGTTTGTTTGAGGTTTCGTAGAATATTCTGAAGGATTCTTACCTGTAATTGGATAGATTCGTCATTCTTACCAAGTTTCTGACTTAGAGTAGTCAACTCACGGTCAGGTTTAGATCTTGGAGCATGGTATGCATAGTTTGTATGTCGTTATACCACATTTGAAGTTCGAATCGACACTAAGCTTCATATTCATCAATTTCGATGATGTATCATGCTAAGTTTGAAGTCGGAACCCTCTCAAAGCTTCGTGGTCCATAGATTATATGCTGTTATACCAAGTTTGAAGTTCGAATAAACGCTGAGATTCATGTTTATCGATTTCTATGATGTATCATGCTAAGTTTTAAGTCAGTACCCTCCCAGAGCTTCTTGGTTCATATTTTATATGCCGTTATACCATATTTGAAGTTTGAATCGACTATGGACTTCATATTTATCGATTTCAATGATATATCATGATAAGTTTGAAGTCAGAACCCTCCCAGAGCTTCTTGGTTCATAGTTTCTATGCCGTTATACCATATTTGAAGTTCCAATCGACTATGAGCTTCATATTTACCGATTTCAATGATATATCATGAAACGTTTGAAGTCAGAACCCTCCCAGAGCTTCTTGGTTCATAGTTTTTATGTCATAACCATATTTGAAGTTCTTAGAATGATTGATCTCAAAAAGGATAGGAAAGAATAATGATCCAGGATATTTTTTTAGTCCTATGTTTTTTTTTTGTCTTTCTCTTGATAGTTTAAAGAAAATAACAAGAAAAAATTCAATTTGAGTTCCTCAGAAATAATAATTGATTATAATAAATTTTCAAAACAACTTTTTGTTGTTTATGGAAATAATGGATTTTTTCAATTATGATTAAAATAAGCAATTATTATAATGGTTACCAAACGCATACAAAATTCATTATAATCTGCATAATGGATTATAAGTTGATAATCCATTAAAATAATGGTTACCAAACAGCCCCTAAGCTGATCTTTGTCTCTTCCAGAAAAGTAATCTTTTCTTCTAATGTTAAGAACAATTTTAAGCAACTGATTATCAGTCAATGGATTAAGTTTTAAAACAAAACTCCTTTGATTCTTGTAGGTGGTTAGGATGTTTGAATCATGATCTCGTTCATTAGTCAAGAAATTTTGAAAACTAGAATCACATAAACTTATCTTATAACTAGATATCTTGACCAATAAATATTTTTTGACATTTAAATAACTGTCTGAAGTCTCAAATTTAGATTCAAGAAGAGGAATACATGGGAACTCATTTTGAAATTGACTGGTTGAGATAGACGAGGTTATCATCCTATCATAAGGTTCATGAATTTCAAGAACTTCTTGAAACAAGGTTTTTTCATGAGACATGAATTTTATCAATGAGTACTCTTCGATAAACTCCTTGACTAATAAATACCAAACTTTATCTCTTAGATTGTATTTTTCAGTAAGCTTTATAAAAAATTAATCTCATCAATATCATATGTATCTGAACCGTGCATCGCATGTATAGTTTTCTTATTAACTCATCATGGTTAATATTCCCTTAGGTGCACT
The DNA here is from genome assembly GCA_023529315.1 of Papaver bracteatum. Classification (NCBI taxonomy): domain Eukaryota; kingdom Viridiplantae; phylum Streptophyta; class Magnoliopsida; order Ranunculales; family Papaveraceae; genus Papaver; species Papaver bracteatum. The sequence goes on from JAJJWX010001118.1 coordinate 286,190, forward strand.
CATCGAATGAACTAACAATGCTGAGTTGTTTAACAAGGATTGAAAATAAATCGACATTCTTTTGAGTATGTAGTATATCAAAATCTTACAGTAGGTTAACTGAATCATCCATTGGATTCAAATATTATTGGTTGAATCGTACCAAATATGGATTGTTAGATCTTTTCGTGTTTTCCTGCTCTGGTATATACCAATTGAAATGACGAGGGTACCTAAGTACACCACAATCTTATCGATATCAACCTATAAGTACGATAACTTGTGTGATTTTCTACGGACAAAGTCGAGACAATACAACAACAAGGTAATCACTTGATAATAATTATGTCACAAGACCAATATACTATAGAATCAATATCTAGTGCCTTGGATTAACGTACAATGTGAAAACGCGGGGGTACCAAAATACACCACCAACTTTTTCTTAGGAAATATGTATGGACAAACTTAAATATAATTCCAATAGTTCAACTTAATGAAACTCAATCAAGGAAGAATATTCAGAGTTATATATCTAACTCTCACGGATATAATAATCAGAATGTTTATAGAACTGAGTCTGTGAACCTGATATAAATGTGAGAGAACTTGGTGATTCCAAAGATCAATATCCAAGTATCAATCAAGTCTTATCCAACAAACAAGGTCGCATGCATCTATTGTATATGATTGATTAACACACAACCTATGATACTTCAATTATAAAGATACACAATATAATGCGAAAAAATAATTAACACAACCACCAGAAGTTTTGTTAATGAGGAAACCACAAATATAAAAAACCCGAGACCTAGTCCATATTGAACACCAAACTGTATTAAGCCCTAGCGTACTACCAATTAACTTCGGACTGGAATGTATAGTTAAGACCGAATTAAACCCTCCCAGCAATTCAATTATAGTTACACTCCTTACGCCTCTTAAATCCCAGTAGGACTCCGCACAATTGATTCCTTTAGTTGACGTCACACCAACTAAGAGTTGGTTCCACTCATTTGAAGACTTTAAACCAATATTCCTCCCACAGATAAGCCTATATGTGATTTCCTTTGCGATCAAAAAATTAGTTCAAGGTGATGGAAATCGATAGCAATAGAAAGATTCTAGCTAGCCTAAAAATCCGGAATTATTCAACCCGAAGTGCAGCCTAAATTATTATTCACCTCACAAGTATAAAACTTGTGGAATCAAAAAATTTTGAGACGAAGAGAACTTTGATGATTTATTTCTATCTTGTTCAAGTTAGAGTCAATGAATCATCTTTTATTAACCTGCATATGTGCTCAAAAGCTCTTAGAGTATTTTATTTTGACTCTACAGGTTATGTGGGTTATGCCAAGGGTTTTAAAATCCGTAACTTTGAGTTGGAATCGTGTGACATATAGTTCCTTTGCAGTGTGTTGGGAACTGTGGTTGGAACGGCACAGAAGATTGTATAGAGGAAGGGAAAGATCTACTAATAAACTTAGGTACGCGGTTGAAGATGGACATATGCTTATGAAGATTGTCTACTGATATCTTCAAAGGGTATAATATAACTCAGATTTTGCATAAATGGGAACATGTAATTACTCTGTAATTCTTTTTCTTTCTCTTCATGGTTTGTTTCTTTATGTTTTTTTTTCTTTTTCTAGGAGGCCTTGAGAATAAATGGGATCAAGCATCTAATGTCACTTGTCTAATGAATCAAACTTATACATGCTGAGGCTAGAGACTAGGCTAAAAATTGATGCTAGATACTACATTCACCAATACCATGAAGGGTAAATTTACTAAGGAGTTTGAGCAAATGCAGATGTTTGACAAGGTTACTTATGCTAATGTACTATGACATGGTCAAGAGCAAATTTTAACTAAGGATAATTCTAGATTAAGGCAAACAGACATAGTGTGAGCTGATTATTTATTGCATGTTGACTATCGTTGAGCTTGATTGCCGGTTGTGCCGAGCATTTACATAGCAGTAAAGAAAGTAGACTTCATGATCGCATAAAAATCCAAAATGTATCGAATTAGGAAGTTTTATATATGATAACCACAAAATATGACAAAATACTGAAATCAAAGTTAAATATGGGTATTTAATGTTTGGTACCTGGCAAATATACAACACACTGTTTTGGTACCCAAATTTTAAATACTAGAGGTTGGTACCTGAACCCATTATTGACTGTCAAATCAAGCCATTAACCAAAGAAAATTATTACTTTTGCAACATAATTCGTGTTAATACCTTATTGTCCTGAACAATTGTAACAATGACCAAAAAAGTGCAAACGGATGGTTAGTTAGGATTACATGTATACCTACTATCCCATTTCGTCTTCATTGTTGGAAAACAAAATTGGTCGCCATTTTCATTTCACATTTTTCTTTTCTCTCTGCAACTCCAAGAACAGGGAGAACCAAATATGATTATGAATCCCTGTTTTCTACTTTTCTGTCCAATTTCTCACCTAGTTCCATTATCATACTTAGATCTTTAATTTTATATTATGGAAAAGAAGAAAAAGAATGCAAAAATTATCACATTCTCAGGGTTTAATGGAGGATGTAGTTGCGGATTATCTCACAACTACACCCTCATAAGAATCCATTAAAATGATTCCTAAATCTAATTAATTTGATATGAAACTAAGAATTAAAGTACTAAAATTATAAAAAGAGACACAAAGATTTTTTACATGGTTCGATCATTGTGATCTACATCCATGGTTCTTCACTAGTGATTGTATGTAATTACATAATTTTACAATTGAAACTCCATTAAAGAATATTTGGAGCTCTAATTTTTTGGGGAAGAAGATGATAAAGAAAATAAATCTCTCCTAACATTTTCTCTCTCCTCCTAAAATTATCTCTCTCTCTCAAAAAGACCTCTCCTTTCCTCTTATGCCTAAATGGCTATTTATATGATTTTACAAAATGTTAACAACTAATCTGTCCTTCAACTTCGGACTTGAGAACTATCCTGCGAACCTTCGCAACTTCACTTCGCAAACCTCTTTTGATAATTATTTGCAAGTGAATATTGTTGCGATATTCCGCTCCTACATTTTGCCTCTTTTTTCTTGAATATTGCTTGAAGAGCGATCTTCAGGAAAAACTAGTTGTTGTAGTTGTTGGTGTAGTCTTTGATCTTTGTTGATGAAGGAACGAGCGAAAGAATACTAGACTTGAAAAGTATATACTTGCCTCTATTCTTTTGCGAAGTTCTGAAGCTTTAAGAAGTAATTAAAAGTATCATCTTGCGAAGTATGAAGTGTGCGAATTATCTTGAAGAAGTATGAAGTATAAGAAATATAAAATATCCTTGAAGAAGTATAAGAAGTACTCAATCCTCGAAATATATAAGAAGTATTAAATATACTTGATGAGAGTGATAAATATTGCCTCTGTTCATGTGAAATTATTATTCCATTTTTGGTGAGGATTCTTGCTAAGAAGATAAAGAACATAAAATATTTTCTGCGAGTTCTTTTTTCTTTTCTTTCTTTCTTTCTTTTTTTTTTTTTTTTTTTTTTTTTGGAAGGCTCGCAGAAGTTCAGTTGTTGCACAAATATGACAAGCCTTTATGTTCTTGCGAACAAAAAGCCTCGTGACATTTGCGTCTTATAGCACGTATCAGCTCCCCAATGGAGGGTGCTGCCCTTTATCTTCCCCTTGGTTGCCCCTTCAAGGAAGCGTACATCGACCATACAAGGTTAGCTCTTCCCATCCGGTTCTGCAAACAACCAGTTTTTGATCGCAACCTATTATCCTTTTTGCCTATAGGGCTTATAGTTACGAGGTTGCACCCTATGGGGTATCTTTGGGCCAAGTGCATCATTTGCCAAGACTTGTCAAAAATGGAAGATGTGCTTCAAGCCCACCTGGCACTCTTGACTCAACCGTGTACCTTGGCGCCTTAATCGTTTTCTGCACTTCTTGGGAAAGACATTATGCCTTAGTCGCCCAACCTAAATCATGTTACATCGCATAATATCGCGTAATGTCGCAAGATTAGGTGAGAATCCAAGGTGTCTAACCCGGATAGGTACCCCGTTATTGGGTTGTACCCCGTAAAGTTCCATGTACTCAGGTTCCTTGGTGGTGTTCCGGTGTCCCTGAGCCATGCTTATAGGTACCCCCTTAAATGACGCACTTTAGGACTTTGCCTCTTACGAAATGTTGCTTCGCGAACTAGGGTGTACGCCACAAAGTTTTTCCTGTGTAAAATTTCTGCGGCTTTCTTTCTTTTTTGAAAGCTGATCACAGATTGCGGTCTTTTATTCGCAAATAAATTTTTGCGTCTTTCTTCAATGAAAGTTAATCGCAATAAATTTCTGGTGGTATTTTTTGGCATTTTTAAAAACTCATCGTAAATTTTTCATGTACATAAAATGTTGAATGTTTTCATAAAATGTTTAGTATAAGAAGTATGAGAAGTATTAATATCACATCTTTAAATCAAAATTGTTCTATAGAAATATGGGAATTTAATTTTCTCTGTTTTTTGTAATTTTGGAGTCTTTGAAAATTTTTGAGATCTTTAAATTTTTGCGATGAACTCATTTTTGAATCTTGCGATTGTATCGCTTTTAACCAATCTAAAAATCTTTGAAATGTTTTGAAATCTTAGAAATTTTGCGAGTATATCGCTTTTGGTGAATAAAATCAAAAAATTTATCTTCTGTAAATAAAATATTCAAGGAAATGGTACTTACCTCTTATGGCTTGTTGTTGTCTCTTGCGATGTATATGATTTGCTTTGAAAATTGAGAAGAAATGAGAAGTGAAGTCTTGTGAAATTACCTCTTGATCTGCCTCTTGTATTATGTTGCGTTATACCAGCTGTTCTAACCATTTCTTGCGAAATATGTCTGTGAAATAATCTCCCATTTTCTTCTTGCGAAATAACCAAAGATCTTGCGAAGTATATGGTCAAATCTTGCCTCTAACCAACTTGCGCTAAAATTAGACTTCACTTTCTTGCTAGCCAATTACTTGTGTGAAATAGATTGGTGTGCTTTACTAGGCTTTGAAAAGCTGGGCTTTAATATTTAATCAATTTTTCTTGCGACCCAATTCTTATTGAAGTTGGTATCTGGGAAGATCTACGAAGATGTCTTGGATAAATTGTTCATTTGTGTTGCGAATGTTCGCAACATAACTTCTGCGAAGGAAATTATTAACAAAATGAATCCTTGTTCTGCAAAAATAATAATAAGAAATAATACTTAAGTAAGAACGTGTGTAGTACTTAAACTATTATTTTAAGAACGTCCTGGAAGATACTTATCTCTTTATGTAAGTTTATAAAGCAAGAGACGTCCTGCTAATAAAATAATACTTAATAATCGTTTAAAATAATACTATTAAGTATCTTCTGCTAATACTTATCCCTTTCTTGCGATCAAGGTTGCTTCCGTCTGCATAGGTGAGAGCTTCGCCGAACAGGTTGATTCGTTGACCTTCCTTCTCTTGTTTTCTTCTTTCACAAAGGGTCCCCTTTCTTAACTTTCACGAAGTGTCTCTTCCCCTTTCTTAACTTTCACGAAGTATATTGTTCACAGTGTAACGGCAGACTGATGGTGTTGGAGTGGTAATAAATATATTTGCGAAGTTCCAAATTTTTTTGTCAACTTATGTTCTTTATCTTATGATCTTCTTCTCAACTTTCGTTTTTGTTGCTTCCTTCGCAAAAATTCTTCCTCCATTTGCGAAGTGCAAAGAGTAGAAATGTTGGTGCTACGAACGTTCGCAAGGGAAACATTTGCGAAGTGCCAAAAGTAGAAATGTTGGTGCTACGAACGTTCGCAAGGGAAACATTTGCGAAGTGCCAAATATTTTTTTTTTTTTTTTGCGAATGGGGAGATTTGATCGTGAGTCCTCTAACTCATAGTCTTCCTTGCTAACCATCAGTGCTGGTTTCTGTTTTGCGAAATAGAGATGAGATTCCCATAACTTATTCTAATATTACTGCCTTTTGTGTACTATTTCTTCATCTTTTCTTCTTCTTGGGCAATCTGCACTATTTATTCAAGTAACTTTCCCTTGGTTCCTTACTGTTCCCTTTTGTATTTTCATCATGTCCTGCTGGTGTATATTTTGCGTGTCAGTTTGGTTCTGTGGTTATTGGAGCTCTAACCTGGGTAATTGCTCTTATACGTCTCCCCTCTTAGATATCTATAAGTAGGTTGATTTTTACATTTGCTCTTGTTGTTATCTTCGCTGAACTTTGACCTTCGCATGATTGATTCTAAATATTCGCATGCTGCAAAATAATTCCTCCCTTTATGTTCGCTAATGATACGTCTTCACTGAATGGAGAGCTCTTTCCCCATGTTTTTCCCACACTGGTTATGCAAGAGCTATGTTCATTTTATGTTCGCAATATTCCGAAATTCGCAGCTATAGTACAGTTGATCAGAGAACGCAATAGCTGCTATCCAATATTCGCAACTATGAATATGCCTATAATCATATTTTCTTCAGTATCATTGGATATATTTCATCTGGAATTCAAATGAACGAAGTTTAATAACATCAAGGAAAATAATGGGCGAATAAGATAGCACATGAAGAATCAATTGTAGAGTACAGTCTATCGTGCGAAGGAAAAAGAAAACGTTAATACACGAATGAATAAACATTAGTTAATGCATTGCTATTATTCTTTTCTTCGTGTATAATTTATGCTGGGAAGATTTCCAAACCATGCATTGCTGCGAACAACAAATCAATCAAGTAACAAATTTAGAGAAGTTTGTGTTAAACCTCGTCTTATGGAGAATGAAATTATAATCTGAAATTCGTCTGGTTTTGTTCATAGAAGAATTCCCAAATCAGTTGAAAATTTTCGATCCCAACTATTGTTGAAATTCAGCGAATAAGTTCGCAATACATGATTCATTGAAGACAAATTTATAATCAAAGTTCGTTTTGAATCAAAATCTTGGACCGAAAATCAGATTTTTGCGGAAGAATAATTAAAGTTTTTACAAAGTGTTTTCAAAATTTTGTTTATAAACGACCAGATCTAAAAATTTAAGAAAGTAATAGATAAGTTTTAGGGGAAGGATTTTTCTTCTCAATCTGCTGCTGGTAAAGGTTTCTTTGATCTCCTTTTCTTTCTTTATTGAACGAGCATTATGCTTCTTCTTCTTTGTCTCCTTCAGATGGCGAGATTTGTTGTAATTTCATCACCAACAATTGCTAATTTCTTTGAATCTTCCTCTCTCCAACTAGTAGTGATAATATTGATGAGATTTGTCGTCCCAGTTTCTAGCGCCAATTATGTAGTTGCAGATTATCTCACAACTACACCCTCATAAGAATCCATTAAAATGATTCCTAAATCTAATTAATTTGATATGAAACTAAGAATTAAAGTACTAAAATTATAAAAAGAGACACAAAGATTTTTTACATGGTTCGATCATTGTGATCTACATCCATGGTTCTTCACTAGTGATTGTATGTAATTACATAATTTTACAATTGAAACTCCATTAAAGAATATTTGGAGCTCTAATTTTTTGGGAAGAAGATGATAAAGAAAATAAATCTCTCCTAACATTTTCTCTCTCCTCCTAAAATTATCTCTCTCTCTCAAAAAGACCTCTCCTTTCCTCTCATGACTAAATGGCTATTTATATGATTTTACAAAATGTTAACAACTAATCTGTCCTTCAACTTCGGACTTGAGAACTATCCTGCGAACCGTCGCAAACCTCTTTTGATAATTATTCGCAAGTGAATATTGTTGCGATATTCCGCTCCTACAGAGGAAGAAATCAGGTTTTGGAGATTTTGGATTGTTGATATGATTGATTGAATTTGGTCATTTTTGTTTGATTATTTAGTAGTGATGGGTTTTTAAATTAGGTATGATTTTTGAAATTGGGTATATACTAAAATTCAAATCTTTGAAGATCTTGGTTGATATTTATCTAAGTTATTTACATTCTTCATGTGATGATTTGATAATGACGGTGAGGATATTGATAAATGGAAAGGGAATTTGATAAAATTGGTATTGAAAATCCAAAGATGTTGCTTAAATGATTGTGAGGATATGATGTAATAGTAATTGAAGAACGACTGAAGAACTAGGTGCTTCCATGTGATGGATATCCATGATTGTGAGTATTTTATACTTTTGTATGATTATGAAACTTGGGTTCTTATTAAAACTCGATTTGCAGGTAGAAGAGATGAAAAACAAGTTAATATATAACAGCAAATTCGAATCCAGAAAGACGCATGGGCGGTATTCGATGAAAGTCCTTTTTATTTTTATTTTTTTGAAGGAACAAGATTACTTCTTGATTTCATACATCATCTTAAGATAAATCAACCATGAAAAACATGAAAAAAATAAAAAGATTAAGTATCAAATACATGTACTTCAAAAATAAACCTGATGATATCGGAGGAATGGCTTGTGATTCAGTAATCTACCATTTTGAATTGTCTTCTTCTTCGATAAGATTTAGATATCCCAATCGGTAGTAATTTGTGCAAAATATTGGTACCGCAATCAATTTCGATATCCCTTGTTCTTCAAATAGATGTAAAGTCATGTCATGTCATGCCGTGGATGAAATATCTGAGGTGATTGATTAAATCTCCATGAAGGCTATGAAATTCTTCTTAAGAAATATTCAAGAAGTAATTTAAATAGCATATAAAACCATTACAGGATAAAATAAATACATACTAGGACACCTAATATCACTTTATAAAAACGATTGTTTTATTTAAAAGTAATATACATATACAATTAATTGTATTCAAATCCAACCAGAAGATCTTGAAAAATCAGATCCAATCTGGTAGATTTGAGATACAGGAAAGGATTTATGAAGATTTAGAGAAAACGGTAATAAGAATTTTTTTGCAGAAAAAAAAAAGGGAGGACATAGAGGCTTTGATTTTTGAGGGGTTTTCCACGAAAGTACTGAATGAGCAGAACACCACCAACTCAAGGTCGAATCATAACCATTTTTTTTTTTGCTAAGTCCAATAGTTTATTAAGCAAAAAAATGTACTTACAAGTAATTACAAAAAGGGGACTCTAAATCCCCCTACCCCCATAAACCAAAGGGGATTTAAAAATAACAAAATAAAATAACCCAAAAGGCTAATAACCAAAAAATAAATGATAAAACACATAAAAAAGACTCTATTTGCGTTTAGCACTCCCTCTCATTCTTCCTTTCTTTTTGGTCTTGGAAAAAATAGCATCCATAACGCTTGTAACTTCAATACCCGAGAATTTAATACCATCCAAAAGTTCTTATTCCTCCTCCTCGTCAGAAGTAGAAGCTGAAAAGACGAGGGTACCCAAATATACCTCAATCTAAAACTTTTCCACCTATAAGTCCTTTCTCCGAAAGTGATTGTCTATGGACTGAGTCGAGACAATACAACGAATCAATTCACACTTCCTGTGATCATTTATGGATACGAGATCGAGACAATACGACAACAAGATAACTTGCGTGATTGACTATGGATACAAGATTGAGACAATACAACAATGAAGTATGATTACTTGATAATAGGTTCAGACTTAACCAAACACTATAGGATTGCTATCAAGTAATTAGGAATTAACGTCTGTGTAATTTACTTTAAATTATAATAAATACAATTTTAATTGCGGAAAATAAAAGTAAAATGACACAACAATATTTCGTTAACGAGTAAACTGCAAATGCAGAAAAACCCCGGGACCTTGTCCAGAATTGAATACTCTCATAATTAATTCGTTATACAAAATCAAACCAACTTCGTATAGTTGAGACCGAGCAACTAAACCTATAGTTCACCTAGTTCCCTCAGTATCCCTGCGCCTCTGTTAGAGCATTGCTCGGTCGAACTCGCAAGAATTGTTATCTCAAGCTTGTTTATCAAATTTAGGTGTCAAAACTATATGTCTTGATTTCCAGTCTACTTATAGCTAAGTCTCGGACTAGGATAGTTAAGTGTAGTTGAGCTTCAGACTCCATGGCGATCATCTTACGAAGATGAAGAACTATTCAAAGAACCAGTGGAACTTTATCCGACTAAAAGGTATGTGGATACTTGAACTTATCTATCACTCAAATGTCTATCTACTTTATCTCCTACTCTTGAGAAAAAGTCGTATAAGTATGATAGTTTTCATACATACACATTTGCTATTTCAAGCCGAGTTTACTCGCCTATCTATTTCTCGAAATATGTGTTGGTAAGCTTTCACTTTAACCATTTTTCATCTTTACCTGTGGGGAAAGTCATGATACATTTCAATCTTGAAAATATCTTTGATGAGGATAGTTGTGAATAACGACTGTTATAACGTTATAGAAGAATGTTTCAATATAGAGTTGATATTACCATCTATGGATATAATAAGCATATATAATGTGTTCGCACATTAGTGTATAAATCCATGTGCCGGAAACCAAGTGTGTGCATACGATATTGGTAAATGAGATATGTTGGGTACGCGTACCCGCACTGGCGGAACTTTTCCTCCCGGAAAATTCTGCTGAGTTTGGAAACTCAAATCTGGTAGCTAAGGTACGCATACCCGTACACGTACCCAAGCTGGTTATTTTTCAAATCGGTAGTTCATGAACTTAAAACAATAAATTATAAGGAATGCAATCTTTGCAAACCGTGGCGATATTGTTCATGAATTGATTCAAATGAATCAAACCGATTTTGTTTCAATTGTGTCTATGTATAAAGACCTAAGAAATTGAACAACTCTTTAACTAGTTCTTTTGAAGTCATTTGAACTAGTTATGAGAAAGATGAATACGGTTAATATGAAAGTGCTCATATGGCTAACCATTGGTTAACTATTTGTGAACCAACTAAGTGCACACGTTTAGGTACGGTTACTCAAACCTAAATGAAATACATTTCATTTGTGTGTGACAAGCTAAGTTTCGATCTAAAGGTTGAAAGATATTAGCTTGGTTTAATAAGGCTTTTAATCTAACGATGAATATTGAATGCTTTGTTACTAAGCTAACATTGATTGCAAACCTTGATTTGAAAACTATATAAATGAGAACTCTAGCAACTTGAAAAACTAATCCCCACACCTCCCGTGTGATACTAGTTGGTTTAGCTAGAGTAGATTCTTCTTTAACCTTAGGTTTCTTATCGAGATCATGTATGTTAACGACTTAAAGACTTCATTGGGATTGTGAAGCCAGACGAAACTACTTATCTTGTAGTTGAGCGATCTGATCTTTCCATTTTCTATCGTAAGAGTTCAATTGAATAATTGGCTTGAGATTATATCTCCGATAGGGAAAGATAAAAGAAATCACAAACATCTTCGTCTCATCGTTTGTGATTCCACAATATCTTATTTCACTACCATACGATTAAGATTATTGTAAGGTGATTGATAATTCTAGGCTGTTATTCGGGAATATAAGTCTGGGTTATCGATTGATTCCTGTTCACCTTGATTTATATCAAAAGATGGAACAAACTTGTAGGTTTATCTGTGGGAGACAGATTTATCTTTTATCGTAGACTTTTCTGTGTGATACGGATTTGTTTATTCAAGCCTTCAACTTTGGGTCATAGAAACTCTTGGTTGTGGGTGAGATCAGCTAAGGGAATCAAAGGTGTAGCATCCTACTGGGATCAGAGTCGTAAGGAGCACAATTGTACCTTGATTCAATGTGAGATTGATTAGGGTTCACTTATAGTCCAGACCGAAGTTAGTTTGTAGTAGGCTAGTGTATGTAGCGGCTTAATACAGTGTGGTGTTCAATCTGGACTAGGTCCCTTTTTTTTTTTGAATTTGCGGTTTCCTCGTTAACAAAACTTTTGGTGTTTGTGTTATTTCTATTGCGCATTATATTTTGTTATATAATTGAAATATCACAGGTTGTGCGTTGTATCGATCAATTATGAAATCCAACCTTTGGTTGTTGATTGGAAATTGATTGATCCTTGGATATTGGTCTTTGGTACCATCCAAGTTTATATCTCTTGTATTTGATAAAGACTCACAGATTTCTATTTGTTTGAGTATCGATCAAATCGAGAGATAGAGATATTAACTCCTTGATATAATTTTTATTAAGATTGAGTGTGACTGTCTAGTTGATTCTCTTAAAAGTATATTCGAGTTAGTCCATATAGATTGCTAATCGTAATATTGGGTGAGGATGTTTGAACCCCGCATTTTCAATTGGTATCAGAGCAGGCAAACACGTTAAAGACCTTATAAGTTTGTGTTTGTAGCGATCTAATTATGGACGTGTCTATCTCTTATAACATACAAGTTCAGAAATTACCAGATGATTCTGAAAGCTTGGATTCACCTGAGAGAACTGTCACATCTAAGTTAATACCTAAACATTCTCTCGATATAAAAACTGTTGATTGGGAAACACTCCTAGAAGAACAGTTGGATGAACTTTCTGATGAAGGTGATTCAGATGTTGATGAGGAAGTCTCAGAGTATGATAAGTTTTTGGATTTGTTGAAAATAAAGAAGATTACAACTTCTCATGTCACATCTCTTCTGACTCCTATATGTCGAGAATACAAGAAATTGAAAAGGATCTACGGTGGTCTTTATGGTCGGAATCGCTCTTGTGAATCGGTCCTCAAAGATACCGAGGAAAACCTGAGTAGAAAGTCACTTGAATGTGATTGTGTATATCAAAAATACTTCTTGTTGGAAGAGAAACTTGCAGAAACTGAAGGAAGGATTAACTCTCAGCAAGCAAGTTTTGGTGACAGAGAAAGAGCTTTTCTCGCTCGAGAAAAACGCCTTGAGACGATTTAGCTGCTCTTGATAAAATCAAGATGTTGGAAGATGACTTGAAAAAGTTCAATACTAGTTCAAGCAAATTAACCATTATGCTAGCAGGAAGTAAAAATCATCATGATACACGAGTATTGGGCTATAAGGGAATACATGCTCCAAGTATTAGCAAAGAGGTAACATTTGTCAAGGCTAGTGATTCTTCTCAACAAAAGGTTTCCTCTGATGGAAAAAGTGAAATACCTTCACCGGAAGTTAAGGTTAAAAGGAGCAAAGTATATCAACCTCCAAAGTAAGCACACACAGATCGAGGTAAGAACATTCCTTATGTTTGCCACTATTGCGGAAATAAAGGTCACCTGGAAAGGAGATGTCATTTTTTATAAGGAATGAGAAACTTCATGATGTTCTTGTTTGGGCATCACAATAAGTTGTAAAACCAAGATCATATGTTAAGTTTAATTCCCTTAACGTTACAGGTTGTGAATGTACAACCTTTAGGCAAAGAAATCAGTGCGGTGGTATACCTAGTTTTGCCTATAAACATCATACGAAGCCTTTTCACAATCGTAAATGATGCTTTGAGTGTGAAAAGGAATGATCTTCCAGAAAATTCCATGACTATGGAGAAGGCAGTATCCATGATGTTGGAACTTAATAAGTTTTTTGGAAAAATGGAATTGGATGTGAAAGGTTCTAAAAGCGATCTCTTTCATGATAATCCAAAGGTCACTTGTGGTGAGCAAGACATTGTTCACCCCAACACAACTTGATTGTGTTGTAAGTGTATCCTCACAAAGGAATGCCATGATATGTATACGGTGAGGGAAGAACGAGAACTGTGTCCTACAGATTGTTTGGTAAGTCTGTAGAATTCGACTGGATTCTTCTGAAAAGGTATGTTTATAAACTTGAGCAATATTTGTATTTTTATTTGCTTAGAGTACTTATAATGATCCACGTACCTTGCTTATTGTTCATTTCTACCTAACTTGATATGTGTTTAAGGTTCTTAAATGTTTAGGTTTGAAAATAGTAGTTCGGGATGTTTGGACTTCATGGTACACCTATCAAGTATGCATAACATCATTTACAATCAAAATCCAGGGGTTTAAGTACGCATACCCGTTTGTTTACTCCCCCAGGTCATGAAAGTTCGTTTGCATACCGGTATGCATACTTAAACGTCGATATCCGGTAAACTTGTTTTGGCCATAACTTCTTCATACGAAATCGGAATGATCTCATTCTTTTTGAATTCTCTTCCTATTTGAATTATCTTAAAAATAGTGATAAGAATTACTGAATTTGGATGAGTTAAGAATGGTCCTTGTCCTTTCTCTTGTTTTTGAGTGTTTTCCTCCGTTTCGTCGCACTTGTTCCGTTTCTCTTGGACTTGGGAACTTGGATTCTTGGAGTACCTATCTTCTAAGACCTTTTGTAGCTTTACAAGAATGTTGTTGGTGAATCACAAAGAAGGAAGTTTAAGAATGGGCAGTAGCACACATTGCTATGGGATTCTTGAATGTTCACAACCATCTTGTGAACTATGGTGCATGGTCGTTAATGATTTTGTATGTTCTTCCTTGTTAAGAAAATCTTTTTATATGCCTTTGGTAGCTATTCTTGGTGTAAATCCGTGCGAAAAATATTGATTCTACCTTCTAAGGACAAAGGTTAGTTTTTGCAATTTTAATCTTTATGGTTCTACATATTTCAAACTTATTATGGGATATGTTGTTTACGTCCGTGAACCTGTGACTGTCCCATACTTGTTCAAAATTTTTCTCTATTATTTCGGTATGAATGTATTGATAGAAGATAGAATGAACTTTTGACATTACAAAAGTTAAAGCCTTTTATGTCATTTTTTTGATGGAAGAAAGGATAAAACTTTTGTGTACACCGATTATGTCTATTGTATGTCATTGTGCAAATAGTGATGGAAAATAGAATGAATCCTTATCTATTTCACAGTATTGATCTTCCCTGATCCATAATCTTTATGTACATACTGTGCGGCTCCGTAAGTTCTCTTATGTTGAGCATTTCCGATTAAATTAATCATGGGTTTTCTTGTGGTTAATTTAATTAAGTATTTTTTTGATTCAAATTCATATTCGTATGTGATTTGTTATGTCCAAAGAAATCCTTTTTTTCTTGTAAAAGTAAGTTCACTCTTGTTGTTCTTTCGGGAATGACATCAAATGGAGGAGAGTTCTTTTGAACTTGCGTTTAATTTCCATATCTTCGTGGGGAATGCGGCTGTGGAATATTTTATGAGTTATCTTGTATCTTTATAAACTCCTTGATGAATGCATTTAGCTTCAGCTTTATGATTGCATCTAAACAAAGTTGATATGTACTTTTCTTTGGTCTTGAAGCGTCTCCGTGGAAATTTCATTAGGATCCCGTTTTCGTAGCTTTGCCAATTTTATTGAAAAAAAGGGGGAGAATTAATATGTAGTTCACACTACAAATACAAATGGTTTTCAGATCATTATGTAGGGGGGGGGGGTGGTTTTCATGTTGAGATAAAAGTATTGACTAAGGGGGAATGATACATCTCACCATAGTATTGTTGTCAAAGTTGTGAAACAATTGAACTTTGATATTGTGTAATAATACTATGACACTGTATAACAATGATCAAGAGCTTTTGTTTTCTCATTTTTATGGCTACGGATCTTCAACAACTATGATGCTAAACTTGTTAGAGCACTGCTCGGTCAAACTCGCATGCGTTGCTATCTCAAGCATGTTTGTCAATCTTAGTGATCAAAACTATATAGTCTTGATTTCTAGTATACTATAGCTAAGGTCTCGGACTAGGATAGAAAGTGTAGTTGAGCTCAAGAACTCCATGGCGATCATCATACAAGAAGAAGGACTACTCAAGGAATCAGTGGATCTTTATCGACTAAAAGGTATGTGGAGACTTGAACTTATCTATCACTCAAAAGTCTATCTACTCTATCTCCTATCTTGAGACAAAAGTCGTTTTACTATATAGACTAAGAATATGCACATGTGACATTTCGAGCTGAGTATATCTCGCTTATCTATTTTTCTAAATGTGTGTTGGTAAAGCTTTGGCTTTAGACAAGTTCATCTTTGCCTAGTAATGAAAGTCATGTTATGTTTCAATCACTTTGGAAATCGCTCTGACGAAAACTAGTTCGTGAAAACAACTATATGACGTCCTCTGTGAATATTTCAATGATTGAAATGAGAGTTTAAACTATATAACCATTGTGGGATATAAACATTGTTGTGAAAATACATATATGTATAAGTCTTTAACACTTGAACCGAAGTTTGCAAACTTTGTTGATCAAGTGGAACCGGAACGTGAGCGACAACTCGGTGAATTTTCCATCGCGAATCGAGTAAGTTCTCGAACCCGAGAATATCTGCTGAAGTTGAAGCTCGGTGCGAATGAATCGACGGAAGTTCTCATCCCGAGAAATTCTGCTGGAGTTTATTAACTTTAACCTGTTAGCTTGAGTCCGCGAACTCAAGAGGTTATGTCTGAAAATGCTGTTCGTGAACTTATCTTAAATTATTAAGGAATGCTTTTGGAAACCGTGGCTTTATAGTTCATGATTAATGATTCGAGTGAATCACATCATTTTTGATTCAATTGTGTCTCTTGTAGTACTTGAGATATCATAGAATTTGAACAACTCTCTAACTAGTTCATTTGAGTCATTTGAACAAGTTATGGTGAAGAAGAATATGGTTGATATGGAAGTTATCATTTGGCTAACCATTTGGTTGACTAATATTGAACCAACCATTGTACACATTTGAGTACGGTTACACGAACTCAAAATGTCAAGTACATATGTGAATGACAAGCTAAGTTTTCGATCCAACGGTTGAGATATATTAGCTTGTATCTAGTTAGGTTTTCATCTAACGGTGAATATTAAATGCTTTGTTAGTAAGCTAACATTGATTGCAAACCCTGATTTGAAAAACTATATAAAGGAGAATTCTAGCAACTGGGAAACCTAATCCCCACACATTCTGTGTGATACTAGTTTGCTAAAGCTAGAGTCGATTCTCCTTTAACCTTTGGTTTTCTTCTCTAAAACTAGGTTAACGACGGAAAGACTTCATTGGGATTGTGAAGCCAGACCGATACTACTTATCTTGTAGTTATGTGATCTGATCTTGCTATTTCTATCGTACAAGTACAATTGTAATAATTGTCTTGAGATTTCTATCTCCGATAGGCAAGATAAAAGTAGTCACAAACATCTTCGTCTCATTGTTTGTGATTCCTCAATAATCTTCTTCGCTGCGTCGATTAAGTTTATTGTGAGGTGATTGATGAAATATAAGTCTGGTTTTATCGATTGGTTCTTGTTCACCTTGATTTATCAAAAGACGAAAAAAAAACTCATAGGTTTATTCAGGGAGGCGAATTTATCTATTACCTGTAAACTTTTCTATGTGAGACAGATTTGTTTGCTAAATTCTTCGACTTTGGGTCGTAGCAACTCTTGGTTGTGGGTGAGATCAGCTATGGGAATCAAGTACGCAGTATCCTGCTGGAATCAGAGGCGTAGGAGCATAATTGTACCTTGGATCAGTGTGAGATTGGTTGGGGTTCAAATACAGTCTAGACCGAAGTTAATTTGGAGTAGGCTAGTATCTGTAGCGGCTTAATACAGTGCATGTTTAATCTGGACTAGGTCCCGGGTGTAGGACCAGAATATCGCCACAGCAATATTCTGGCGATATTTATATACAAAATTTCTGCGAATCTCTGAACAACACTCTGCGAGCGTCTAAAAATAACTCAAAGTATGACTCAAAGAAAGACGTAATGGATGACGACAACAGAAACACAAGAAAAGCATGACGATCCTGCGAAGAATGCAACATCTGCGAGAATAGGCATTATAACTGTTGCGAGAGCATCGCGAGTCAGATCCGAAATTAAAGGTTAACTTAGCTGTCATCCATTATGTAATCACCCTATATAAAGAGAACCAATAGGTATAGAGAAGAGAGATCAATTTTGGAGTGTTGAGAAAGTCTTGAGGAGAGAGAAAGTACTTGTGAGCGGTTGTATTCTTGATTTCTTCCATTTCTTGTAACATTTCTAGAATTAATCAATAAAAGTGTTGTTCTTAATCTTCAAATATGTGTTGATAATGGTGAAATCTTGTATGGGGTGTAGTGTAGGAATTCCTGCTACTACATAATGGCCCTATAAACAGGGATTGATTAAAATAAGAAAGGATTTACGGTGATAATTTGAAAGAATTTGAAGAAATTGGAAAAGAATTTTATGTGATTTACAATAATATCACAAAATTGAAGAAATGGCTAGGAGAAGAAACACATCAGAACAACCAACAATTGTAAGAAGGAGTAGGAGAATTGCTGGAGAAGAGACAAGTGAGATAGGAGAATCTTCAAGATTGAGAAAAAGGAGCAATAGAACAAGGAATAATGGAGAAAATCAAATTCAACAACCAAATCAACAAATACCAATACAAGATAGAACTGAGGATTATGACAGAGTGAGCGTGCATACTTGGCAATCAGATTCAATGGAAGAAGAAGAAGATCGACAAGTAAGAAATGAAGACAAGAGATCAAGAAGTGGTTGAAGGATTAATTCATAGAGATGGCGAAAATGAAGTAAATCAAAGGATACAGGAGGAAAGGAGATTGGAAGCGGAAGAACGTGCGAATCTAACAAGGAAGAATCACGAGTTAAGAATGAAGAATTTGAGGTTACAAAGCAGAAGATCAAGAAGTACTGCTAGATCAAGTTCAAGATCATTTAGAGAAGAGTCAAGGAGAAATTCTCCTGTGAGAAATGCTAGAGAAAATATCCGAGAGGAAATGCAAAATCCAAATGAAGAGAAACGTCATGGAGAAGAAGAGATGATTAATGCTTGTTACAATCCACACGGTGAAATTTTGGATGGAAGGCGTAATAATAGAAATCAAGAATTAGGAAATAACCAAAATGGTGAAGAAAATCGAGAAGAAGGTAGAAGAATATTACATGAGCGAGAAATTCAAAGAAATCGAAGAATAATTGAGGATGAAATTGAGAGACATTATGCTGAACAAGCACGTCTAGCCTGCGAGAGAGAAAGGTTGAGAGCAGAAGTGGAAGAACAAGAGTTTCAAGAGGCAATACGGCAGAATAACCATGATAATCGAGAAAGGAGACGCATACAAAATCGCCATAATGATAGTATTCAGGAGGAATATGATAGAATACAAAGGAGAATAGAAAGACAGCGAAGAGAAACGATGAGAAATGAGGAAATTCGCAGAGAATAAAATAGACAGCATAATCAGCTGCGAATTCAAGAAGGAGGTGAAGGATAAAATCGCAGAAGAAGGCAGAATGAAGATGCAGAATAAGACGCACAAAATCTCGCAAGGCAAGAAAGACATGAGCGCAGGAGAAGAGAAGCTGCACTGAAAAGACCAATGGAACAAAATTCAGCTGCGAATGAGCAGATATTAAGGGAGTTAGCAGAGATGAGGGGAATGATAAATAACATAAGAGAAGGAGGTAGAAGGCAAATTGATGAAGCCATTGAAGAATCTGCGAGAACTCCATTCACTCAAGAAGTACAATTGGGAGGAATACCCCCAAAGTTCAATCTACCAACGTTAACCAGTATCTTTGATGGGACCACTTGTGTTGTTCAACATGTCAAGGCTTATGTTAGGTGTATGCTACAGTGGGAGAACCATGATGCTGTATTGTGTAAATATTTTGCATATAGCTTAACTGGCGAGGCGCTAAAATGGTTCGAAGGTTTACCGAAAAACACTATAACTTCTTTCGACCATTTGCAAGCTACATTTCTGGGAGCATATATAAGCAACAATTCTTCGCGGCCCGGTATTGAAGATGTATTTGGATTAAAACAGAGAATTGGTGAGAGTTTGAATCACCTAACCATAAGATGGAATAAAATGTGCAGTGAGATGGCAGGTAGGGTGGATGAAAGATACCTTATTTTGTATTTCATTAATGCAATGTTCACAACCAATCTGCTGTATATACAAATCTTCAGAATCAAAAATACAATCACCATGACGGAGCTGCGAGAATTACAAGAAGAATACATTGCATTGGAGGAGAGGCAAAATGAGATGTAATCTTATCCCATTGCGAACACTAGTTCAGTTGCAGCAAACGCAAGTCTACTTCCAAGGTTAATAAATACAGTGGAGAGCACTTCGCAGGCGAAGCAAGAAAAGAATATGAATGATAACATACAGAAGTTAGTAGCTATGGGAAGCAGAAACCAAGAAGAGTTTGAAAGGGAAAGGAATTTCTTCAGTAGATGTGGAAATAATAAAATTCAGAGGCTTGATCAGCCACAAGAAACCTATAGTGGACAGAGGCAAAGTTATTATAAGGGGCAAGGAAATCAGAAGACAATATGGGAAGAAATTAAGATGCCACCTCTAAATACTAGCATAGAGAAAATTTGGGAGGCTGTAATTTTGATGGAAGACATACCCGTACCATAGAATATGGGAAAAGAGCCACACCCAAATAATCGAAGTTCCGAATTTTGCAATTATCATCAATTTCATGGTCACTCAATAAACGAATGTAGGAATGTAAAAAGAATCATATTAAAGATGATAGATCAGGGAAAATTAAATCATTTTCTGATAAGACATCCACAGCCTCAACAACTACCCTCAGCTCTAGATATTCGCATAGTGAATACAACTAAGGAAGGCGAAACCTTTGTGATAGAAGTGGGAGCAAAAGCAAAAAATTTGTTCTGTAACTCCATCATACATTCATATAAGACTATAGAGGATTTCCATGACAATGTTTTAAGTAGAGTCTTCGTGAGAGACATGGATGGAAGAGAGATAATGAATATTGCGAGAACTTCCCCATTAGAAGAGTGGCAAAAGCACACTATTTCTTTCACTACACAAGAAGTACCAGAACCTGGCGAGATGCATGATAATCCATTGGTTGTAAGATTAGAAATAAATCCAACACAAGTGAAGGAAGACGATGAAGAAAATGAGGGTGATGAAGCTTCAGATTCTTGGGCTATTAACAGAGTTTTAATTGACACCGGAAGCTCAGTGGATATCTTATTTTATCATACTTACAAGACCATGGGATGAAGAGACGAGGATTTGATACCATCAACCTATAAAATCTATGGTTTTAATGGTACTACCAACAAGCCCAAAGCGGGAATTACAATGTGAATTCCATTGAAGGGGATATCTTCTAAGATTTTATTCTGCGTTTTCGATGTGGAATCTCCTTACAATGCATTGATTGTCCGACCTTGGCTGCATGGGATTCTCGGCGTAGCCTCAAATTTCCACCAATGCATTAAGTTTCCTCATCCTAGTGGTGTTGGAGTTATCAAAGGAGATTAGGTTGAAGAGAAAAAATTGTTATGAAATTGATATGGAATCTTGCGAGGAAAGGTCTGCGAAGAGCAGAAACTGGAAGCATAACATCAAACAAAAACAGAGAAGTGATAAGTTGATGGTTGATACAATAGAGCGGCGAGAAGAAGGAATACTTCGAAGCCGACATGAGCTACAATCAATAGATGGCGAGCGTCTCACAGATGGAGAAAATGTAGCAAAGCGAAACAAAAAAGCAGAAGCAGAAAATTAGTAAGTAGAAAAGGTAAAATTTCTAAATTGAAAAATACAAAAAATGTATGAATGATGTATTGAAGAAAAAATTCACAAAAAAGTATGTGTTTTGATTCAATGAAAAAGATGAAATTGAAATGTTATACAAGAGCTGAAATAAAAAAAGAGAAAATCATAGAAAAAAGAAGTGGCGATATTCACAAGAGACATAAGAATGGGATGAACCTTTATGGCGTACCGCGAATAAAATTTCGCAAGAGGAAAATGTAAGACCTAAAGTACGTCATTTATAGCGTGTTTGGTTAGCAGGAAGGGAATTCTATTCCCAGTAATCCTATTCCCAAAGGAGGGGGAATCCTAAACCCACCACCCCCAATGGGTTTATAATTCCCTTACATTTTGGGAATCATATTCCTAACCAATCTCTAATCCTATTTGCCAAACATGGGAATGGAATAGTATTCCCAGGAAACTGATTCCATTCCCCCCAACCAAACATGCCATTAAGGGGGTATCTCTTTGCATAACTCAGGGATAAGGTTATACCACTGCTGGAACCTGAGTCATGGAGATTTGGGGCCCATAAAAGCCTATCCAAGAGAGGTATCTTAGATTTCCAACTATATAAGGTTATACCCTGGTTGGACGACCGAGAGTATCTCTTAAGGAGTGCAGAGTATGACCAAGGCGCCGGGGTACACGGTTGAGCCAAGAGTGCCCGGGATGGATGAACCTACCCTGGACATTCTTGGAAAGTCTTGGCTATGATACACTCGGCCCGAAGAAAACCCCACTTAGGGTGCAGTCTCGTAACTATAAGCCATATAGGCATAAAGGATAAGAGGCTGCGAAAACAACTGGTTGTTTCTAAGACTAGATGGGGGGAGCTAGTCTTGTATGGCCGATGTGCCCTCCTTGAAGGGGCAACCAGGGGGAAGATAAGGGCGGCACCCTCCATTAGGGAGATGTTAAGTGTCTTAAGAATACAACTATATAGAGGCAAAAAGCCATGAGAAAAAGATAAAATGAGATCAATGGGTTTTTACGTAAAAGTGTAAAGACGTCCTGCGATTTCATCGCCAGATAGGCAATGTCATAGGGCTTTATTTTCGCAAGAAAATCTAGGCTTATCATATTGTCGCAGAACAAATTGACAAAATGCGGATAAGACAAGATCAATGGGTTTTTACATGCAAGTGTAAGGACGTCCTGCGATTTTGTCGCCAAAACAAGCGTGGCTAAATAAGACCTTTATATAGGAAGGCAAAATAAGACCACACGAAATGATGAGATACTCTGCGATCTTTACGCAAATCATGAGATCCTATGGATATGACCTGCGATATTTACGCAGCAACTGAGACAAAAAGTTACAAAAAGATTTTATTCAAAGTTAATCCGCTTAATTTTTCATATTTCAGATGAATAACAGAGGCAAGTATGGGAATGAACAGAATGATAAAATTATTATTCATCTTTATATGCCAGATTTATGCAGATAGTTAAAAATTAATTAGCATATTGATTAACCATATTGCAAAAAGAAGTTGTTTTCTAATATATGCAGGTAGAAGCAAAAATAATTTGTATATCAAAGAGCTTGAGAAATTAGAGAAATTCACAGTAATGTGTTACAATGAGAAAGAGATAAATGTACAAATATTACAAGGAGAATCCAAGAAAAGATAAAGCTATTCAGATCCTTAATTGTCTTCACCAGAGTTCCCCTCCTCATCTTCATCTTCACTATGCTCTTCATCTTCTTCAGCTTCGCTATCAGAGATGACAAGATTAGGAGTATTCTTTGGTACTTCATATGCGAGATAAGGATATGTAGAATAAGGAATATTATGATCATTGCAGACCATTTTAATGGAATCATTGCGAACACCAACAAGAGTATTACTGAAATTCGCCAGGGAAATTTTAAGCTGCTTTTTGAACTTAGAACATTTTTCATTGTGAGAAGATAAATCTCTTGCGAGTTGGCTTTTATCTTCTTCCAGTTCTCCAATTCTTTCGCGAAGATTCTTTTCAGATGCTGCGAACAAATGATAACAAATTAATACAAATAATGGCGATTTAATCAAAAAATGAATTAGTGAAAAAACAAGAGTAATAACCTTCTCTTTCAGCGATCATATCTCTAATTAAGGCAGAATGATCAGCTTGAATACTAGCATCTACACCTAAATTA
Organism: Papaver bracteatum; assembly: GCA_023529315.1. NCBI lineage: Eukaryota > Viridiplantae > Streptophyta > Magnoliopsida > Ranunculales > Papaveraceae > Papaver > Papaver bracteatum. The sequence continues at coordinate 309,814 of JAJJWX010001118.1, forward strand.
TTTCTGGCGTTATCAAGAACCTTTACAGGCCAAGCAAACTCATCATCGTTACTAATGAGAAGGGAGGAACGAACTTGGTTTTCCCTTTCAACAAGAGTTCTATTCTCGCAAATAAGTCTATCTCTTTCAACTTGAACTTCAAGGAGAGTTTTATGAAAATCCGCTAAAGCTTGAGCTCCTTGCCTAGAGATGCGATCTCTTTCATCTATGAGATCACCTTTTTGGATTCGAAGAATCTTAACTTCTTCTTTAGAGTTAAGATAATGACACTTAGAGGTATTAGCCGCTTTCAAACTAGATCTGTGTTCAATTGCTAAAAGATGAAATTTGGATCTAAGTTCATCTAGGGAAAGGGATTCAATCGTGTCATTGGAATAAGTGTTTGAAGAATCATTAAGGTAATTGAGGAGGGTATCATCATCCATTGGATTTGGGAAAGAATAAAGGAGTACAACTTCATCAGAGAGGCCATAAACATCTGCGAAGAGGACTAACTAAATAAGAAAATACAAAGGAGTACCGGGATAAAGAAAAAGGGAAAAATTCCTTACCATAAAGTTGATTGTTCGCAGCTTGGAGACTAGCAACCTTATCTTGCGAAGAAGAGAGTTCGGTTTTCAACTGTTTAATCTCGTCATGAAGTTCAGAAGACCCAGACTCCAATTGTCCGCAAAAATTAACAGATTCAGATTTTAGTTCTTCGCTCTCTTTGCGAAGATTCGCAGATTCAGATTTCAATTTTTCATTATTCTGGCGAAGAACAGTGTTTTTCTTTTCAAAAATATTACGTCTCCTATCCAAGTATGAGGCAACAGAAAAAGAAGCTCTTCCAACCTGCGAAAATTATCAAGATAAATACAAATTAATATCTTACGAGAAAATAAGAATACATATACGTGGCGAAGAAATAAAAACATACCAGAGAACCAAGTGAGTGTAAGAAACTTGGAGATATGGATCTAGAAACCCCATGGAGAGATTCATTGTTCTTCAAGAGAGAAGCATTGCAGATAGCTTCCATGGATTTGCAAGCTTCAGCAAGGGGAGCATCTCCAATTCCTTGTATATCAGAGAAAATAGTGGAAAGCCGAGACATGGAAGACTCAAGTTGGGATGATTTTCTTGCAGAAGTAAATTAAGCGATGTCATTATTATCGCCATCATCATCACTGTTATCATCACTAGAGTCCTCTCCAGATTGAAAAGTTGATGTAGGAGAAGATTCATCTTTTCTTTTCTTTAATGGAGGATCAACAGATTTCTCTTTGCGAGAAATACTTTTACCTTTCTCTTTTGTTCTCGCAGCTTTGACTGGTTCTATTTCTTCAATCACCTTCAAACACATATAAAGATAATAAATATAGACAATAATATATTGTTAAAAAATCATAAAGAAATATTTGTTACTTCATCTGTGATTGACCGAAGAGCTAGTAAAGTACTGATTTTCCCTAGCTAGCTTTTAATCTTTTAATCTGGAAAAATTGGAGGGATTAGCGAGAGTATATATAGAAACATGAAAAATAAAATAATACAAGCTTAAAGTTGCAAGGATATACCTCTCCCCCTCATTCGGGCCATCTGAACACCCAGGGTTTATATGCTGCGAGGTTCGCAGGTACAACGTGAGATCCAAAAATGTATGGACCCTCCAAAAACAATGGTATCACACACCATTTATCATTGGAATATCGAGGAGATGTATTATTGCCTGGATGCCAGTCAATATCCAACATAAGAACTTTATCTTCAGCAACGTCATCTCTTTTCTCTAAGCGGACGCCCCAACAAGTTCTCTCCTTTCTCATAGAAATAACATCATAATTCGTGAAGAAATTATCTACAGTATACTTCGCAGGAACGATAAGAACATCTTTGAACTTTGGATTCTTTGCTTCAGGAGGGTAGAGAGACTCCTTACCAGCATCGCGAGTAGCAAACTCAAGTATCAGACAAATGCAATCTCCACTCAATTGATATATGGCTCGCGAGAATTTCTCATGAGAGAGAATTTGGTAAAATAAAGGAAGTTCAGGGTCGTAAAGAGGAATATGAAGGCCAGTTTCAAGTTGACCTAATGAGACTATGACTTTCTCGCCACTGCATGGATGATCAGAAAATAGTTTAATGGAGAGTTTAGCTTTGATCAAGAATGGTATATAAAGTAAAACCTTTATCCTTAAGTTTCTTTTGCATCTTTTCGAAGGCAAGTATATTTTTATGACCAGGAGGAGCCATCTTTAGTATGGGAATAAAGAAAAGATCGAAAGAAAAGGAAAAAAGAAGTTACGACAGTAACAAATGCGGAAGTTGCGGAAGAACAATAAAATTGCAGAGAGAAAGAAGAAGAAAGTAAAAAGAATAGAAGAGAGGAATGAAGAAGGTATATATAGAGGATGAGAATTCTCGAGAAAGTAAATGGCATTAAATGCGATGAGACGTGAACGGTTGGAGCGCAGCAGTTAAAAAAGACGTGTCAACATTTCTATGGAAGAAAAGATACGTGTAATAAAGCTGGCGAAGAATGTAGAAATGTGTCAGAATAAAAGAATACAAAAATGTGAATAGTTGTGGCATTTTGAAAGGATTCAATTCTCATGATCTTCCCTTCTTCGCAGAAAAGACATGAGAAGAGGCAAGATGTAGGACCAGAATATCGCCACAGCAATATTCTCGCGAAACTTATAAACAACATTTCTGCGAAGCTCTCAACAACACTCTGCGAGCATTGCAGAATAACTCAAAGTATGACTCAAAGAAAGACGTAATGGATGACGACAAAAGAAACACAAGAAAAGCATGACGATCCTGCGAAGAATGCAACATCTACTAGAATAGGCATTATAAATGCTGCGAGAGCATCGCGAGTCAGATCTGAAATTAAAGGTTAACTTAGCTATCATCCACTATGTAATCACCCTATATAAAGAGAACCAATAGGTCCAGAGAAGAGAGATCAATTCTGGAGTGTTGAGAAAGTCTTGAGGAGAGAGAAATTTCTTGTGAGCGGTTGTATTATTGATTTCTTCCATTTCTTGTAATATTTCTAGAATTAATCAATCAAAGTGTTGTTCTTAATCTTCAAATATGTGTTGATAATGGTGAAATCTTTTATGGGGTGTAGTGTGGGAATTCCTACTACTCCACCGGGGTTTTTCTGCATTTGCGGTTTCCTCGTTAACAAAATTCTGGTGTCTGTGTTTTTTTTTTCCGCATTATATTTTTATATAATTGAAATAATACAAGTTGTGCGTTGTTCAATCGATTAGAATATCCGACCTTATTAGTTGTTGATTTAAATCGATTGACACTTGGATATTGGTCTTTGGTACCATCCAAGTTATCTCTCTTTGATTAGGCTCGCGAATTATATTTGCTTGAGTAAATCAAATCGAGAGATTGAGATAATAACTCCTTGAGCATTTTTTATTGATTGAGTCTTGTTAATTATCTAGAAAACAACTCAGAGTGTCCATACAGATTGATAATCGAAATATTGGGTGAGGTTGTTATACCCCCGATTTATCAATTGGTATCAGAGCAGGCAAACACGTTAAAGACCTTACAAGTCCATTTTTGTGGCAATCTGAGTCTGTGGACGAAATCTCTGTTGCGCATACAAAAATGTGTCCTAAAGCTTTTGACCATGACAAGTGTCTTGAAACACCTCAAAGGATTATTCATTAGTTGATTCTTCCGAATCCCGAGATAGAAGGAATGTTCAATGTGATAATGACATTTCTTCCTCTTATGAGGCATGTGACACTCTAGCAGAAGCTGAAAAGGAACTCACCAGAATTTCAAAACATACAACTGAAGATATTGATTTTAATAATCATGATTAGCTCATTGATGAATTTGAAAAGTCTCTTAATCGAGAACGTGATCTCTATCATATCATAAAGTCCTTCTCTAAGAACATTGAGAAACTTCTACAAGAAACTACTCTACAACAAGAAAAGATTTGTACTCTTGAGGAAGTTATTAAAGAGGACTCCATTAGAGAAAAACGTTTCCTCGAGACTCATTTATCAGATCTCAACAGACTTCTTGCTGAAAAATAGAAACTTTGTGCATCTCTTACTCTAGCCCATGAACAGTGCAAATCCTTGAAAAAGGAAAACTCTGTCCTAAGGAGAAATTCTTCTGTGACTAATTCTCGGGAATTACCATATATGAAGAAATGTTCTCCAGAAGAAGATTGTGTCAAGAAAAGATTACATAACTTCCAATCCTCTCATATGGCTATGAAGTTTAAACATGTGCCAATTATTGCTTCTCCTCTACGGACCTATACTTTTTGTGGGAAACATAATCACTATACTATTCATTGTTTTGCAAGAAGGAAACAAATTTCTAAGCTTCGTAATTTGCTTCTATTCACTGTTAATGGAACAGAAAGTCAGTTGACTAAAGCAATGAATCGTATGCCCATAAGAAATCAGAAACCTTATGAGAATGATCTCTACTCTAGATATCATCACATGGATAAAATTCTTTCTGGCAATCCTTTTTGCAGTATTAATAAGAACAATTCATGTACTTATAAGGATGTTTCTGATAAATCTAAATCTAGAAAATGGATTCCTATCTATTCGGATCCTCTTGAACCTATTGCTAGAGGTCCTAGATTTAATTCTCAGAGAAAATCATCTGACGAATATGTGAAAAGCGTCATGCCCTATTCTTCAGGGACACAGGTTAACCGAAGAATGGCTAAGAGCACAAAAATCAAACAGTTTGATGATATGTACAACACCTTTGTCAACAATCGCAGTGGAACTTGTTTCCACCCAATCACCTGATTCCAGGTATTTGTTTCCTTGTTTCTAACTTGAGAGGTACAAGGAAAAATATTGAGGAATACTCAAGTATGTTGTATATTATTTCTGTTTGAGTCTTTTTATTGGTAGTCAACAAATGTCAACGTCCTCCTCTTGTATATCTCCAGGGTTTTCAAAACCAGAGTTTTTGTACTCTCATTGATGAACGCATATATACCTTGTCTATATTGTGATTGTCCCTGACCTAGAACTCTATGGAGAATTATGCAAAATCTCTAGAGATTGTGTGTCTTGATATGGAGGAAGACATTCAGGAACGTAAGTCGATTCAGGAGATGGTTCTAAAGAAGATGCTTGAAAGAAAGGATCACAACACCTGGATTAATGATTCTGTCAAGGATTTAACTCGTTTTCAGAACAATTCAAAGGTCGAGTTTGCAAATCTTCAATTAAAAATAAACCTACTTCTACATGGTCAGACCAGAATTTTTGCTAATCAGAACATTCTGATACGGAATCAAAAGAAGCTTATCATGGACTGTGCCAAATCTAGACAGCTTGCTCGGGTGGTTGATCACAAAGTTAGTGTTCTAACTCACGAACATGGTGTGTCTACGGTCAAGAGAATAAAGGAAATCAGCGATACCTTCTTCGATGGCTTCATTGAAAGATACGATGTTCTTAATGAACTCTGATTTCTCTAATTATCTAGAAAATCTTCTATGTTTTCTGTTTTATTTAGAAGAATAACTAGTGTTTTGGAATAACAATGATTGTGATTACACATAGCTATATCCAATGATTTCATCTTCTTGTTTTCAGATTTATTGGTTTAAATTCTAAACTCGTAGGTTTATTCGCGAGAATTTATCTATTACCTGTAGACTTTTCTGTGTGAGATAGACTTGTTTATTAAAGTCTTCGACTTTGGGTCATAGCAACTCTTGGTTGTGCGTGAGATCAGCTAATGGAATCAAGTGCATAGTATCCTGCTGGGATCAGAGGCGTAGAAGCATAACTATACCTTGGATCAGTGTGAGATTGGTTGGGGTTCAACTACAGTCTAGACCGAAGTTAATTTGGAGTAGGCTAGTGTCTGTAGCGTCTTAATATAGTGTATATTTAATCTAGACTAGTGTTGATGGTAGATTTTAGTTCAGGGCTAAAATTGTAAAACCAAATAAATATATGCTGACATCCTGTAAGGGATAAAGTCGTTAATGAAGTTATGAGTACTTCTTCACTTTACTAATTCACCTAGAATGGAGCATGTGGAAACAATCTCAGTATTCTGTGAATTAAATACATGAAATTCATCCAGGTTGGAGCATGTAGCAACAATCCCATACACCCTGTGAATTTACAGCATTATTGATTAATACATGGCCATCCTTGTATTTCCTGTACTTCTCCACTCTCATTATTTGTGCGGCATGACGACTGAGTGTTGCTCTCAGCAGACCAACACGAATCTCCAAGCATTAATAAGGAGACATGTGAGAAATACACGTACAGGCTGAAACTCTCGGTGTTATACTAGCCCGATTGAGTAAAGCCTCATGTCAGGTTATACTATCCCCGTTGAGCGTAAAAAATACTACCCATGCTAGTCATGAAAAGCTGTTATGCAAAGACAAGCTTAAAAAATAGATCTCAACCGTCCAACTTCGCAGGCATAGTTGGACGGCCTAGATCGCACGCGGGACCGAGTAGCATGCATGCACATGCTCACCGCCAGCCTACCTTCCTCCTGGATTGATTGGTTTCCCCAAGGGGGCCGTAGAAACCACAAAACCGTTAGAGAGAAGTGGCGGACCCACAAATCCTAAAATTAGGGTTTGCTAAACAAGTTGCGACCAAGTAACTTGCAACCGGCATACACGAACGGTTTGGTATCCCAACCACCGGCCGGTAGTACCAACGTGCTCACCGTGGGCTCGGCTACACATCCAATCAATCGGACATTGAAGATTGCAGCCATCCGTCTCGAAATTTGTGCCCAAAAGTAGCATGCGAGATCCCTTTTAATCTAAGCCATCCGTCATCGCAGGGGTGTTTGGATGGCTTAGATCGCGCCTATGGTCGCAAACCAAGTATGCACATGCTCGCCACCAACCCACCTCCCTTCTGGTGAAAACAGATTCTTTATGGGAGTCACAGACGTTGAGTTACGGTGGCGCAAATGAAGCAGGCCCGCAAACCCTAAAACTAGGGTTTGCCGACAGTTGCGACCACGCAACTTGGAACCACCGTACATGAACGGTTTGGAGGCATTGTCACCAACTGATAGCACCTACGTGACCACCGTGGGAACACCTCCATGGTGAACCAATCGACCGGTGCCCATGGTTGATGTACATCTCGATTTACGTGCCCAAAGGTGGCATGTAAGGCCACTTCTAATCTCGGCCATCCGTCATCGCAGGCTGAAACAAGCGACTTAGATTGCTCTGATTGACTTCCAACAAGCATGGGCATGTAGAATGGCGTCTCGCCTACCTGCTGGACCAATCGGCCACTCCATGCATGCCTCCCAAGGCTGAAAACCGTTAGGGTGAAAAGGGAGGCTTGCAAGCCTTCCAAACCCTAATCCAACGGTTATTCCTCCATCAATCTCATCCGTCCAAGTTCGCATGCTTGGGTGAATAGCCAAGGAAGGGAGTTAGGTGGAAAACAAGGTATTACCGTGATCACCATCTTCCACACTTCCCCATGGCATAACTGGCCAAGGTGGGTCCCGCTCATGCGACCTCCCAACAACGCCTGAACATAGCTAGTTGAGTCACTTCAACTTGAAATCTTTTCATCAAGGTTGTGTAGGCTTCAAGCATGTTAAGCATATTTAATGCACCGCATGCATACAATATGTGCCTACAAACAACTTGATTATTTTACCTAGCACCGTTTGCTACCTTATGTGGGTCCCACGACTCACTCGAGACGTTAATCACGTCGCAACTGGGGGATACAAACTGGGGTATTAGTCTGGCGGTTTACAGCGTGCAGCGTGCAACACGCCATCACAAGATCGTGTCAGGGAAACATGGGCGGTTAGCGATGATAGGAGAAGTGGGCAAGCAACCGTGTGACACTAACACACAATTCCACTTCCTCCATCACTCCACTTCCTCCACTTTCCTACGAGAGACGTGATGAAGGCTTATCGACTTGTATAAATATTTTCTCCTCCCTATTTCCAACAACACAGAAAAACCAAGTGTTGATACCATCGTATTCAACATCCAGAGCCTGCCTGCAACATTTGCTAGCCTGCTCAACCTTCTGTTAACAAGTCATCAAATAGACTTCACCTTCATACTCTCAACACCTTCTTCGCTTCCCTCCCTAAGATCAACCTCACATCCTTCACCTGTGACCGAAACAAATATGGAATGGTCGTGTCTTCGGTTTAGGCCAGAATTGTACAGATTATCTCTTGAATCAAAAGTGCTCATCGTGCAGCATATTTATTGAAGGTTTAAATTCACTTATCATCCACACACACCCAAAATTACCTAAACCTGCAGAAGTAGTTTTCTCCCACAAATAATTGGCGACCACAGTGGGAGGATTAATCTCTCGGTTGTGAAGACAATTCCTTCAATACCAATTCAATTTCTCTGATTTCAAAATGGTGGATCTTAGGTCTAGATTAGCAACCAATCCTGACGGGACTAGCGCCGACAGAAATCCTGGTGTTGTTATCCCAATTAGTGGTGTTACCGTACAACCTTTCAGTGCAATTAATGTATCTCGTGGAATTAATTCCTTTACTACCAGCACCAGCGGAGCAGGAGAAGATATTCCATTGGGCGCGACACCTCCTATCACAAGAACCAGAGTAGCCACAAATCCTAGTATCTCCTCAAGTGTAACGCCTCCAGCGGTCACCAGAGCAACAACTTCCACCCCTTCATCAGGACGAGGAACTGGATGATCAAGGGGAAGACCATCTCCCATTACCATCGCAGATTTGATGGAGAGGCAGAAAGTCCTTGCTAAGACTCAAACGGATATGGCTGCAACTCAGAAAGAGGTACTCACTTTTCTTAATATATTAACTGATAGATTGCCAGAAGAGCCTCGACAGCCCCTGGAGCCAACAGGGAGAGCGTTCAACGTACCCAGAGAAGGTACTTCAACGACGCAGGCCTACATGGACCTGATAAAAGAAGCAACATCAGATATGGGCGGTCTTATCATGGAGACTCCTACACTGGGGACTGGTCCTCACAACGATCATCCTCATTTAGACAACTTTACTATGAACCAGAGACCAATGGAGCAGGAAGTGGCATCTCTAGTGGAAAGCTTGTGTAAACTCTTACATCTCTCGATGAATCAGCAGGCGGAGACATTTGCTGCAATTAATCAGATAGATCTGAATGTGCACCTGACTCCTTCACGTCAAGGAGTCTTAACCGCATCAGAAGCATATGTAAATGATGTTACATTTACAGAGGACGACATGATGACGGAGGAAGGTGACAACCGGCCCCTACATGTTGCTGCACGCATCAAGGGCTCAGAGTTCAGGAAGGCCCTCATCGACACAAGAGCGTCTTCGAATGTGATTACCCTCAAGGCTCTTAGGACATCCAAGATTCGCCCCTGCAAGATAATACGGAAGCCTACCACAATGACGGACTTCGAAGGAAACCAGACCAGCACATACGGGGTTTTCCCTTCAACATATCATCAGTGCCTGAATACCATGCTGGATAAAGAAGTTGTCTGTATTCCTGCATCACTGACTAATTACGCATCGATGTATGGAGTGGAGTTATTCGAACCAAGAGAATCTCCGCGGGAAGAACCATAAAAAGTTCATTGCATCCCACTCCCTGTGTGGATGTCAATCCGGGAGGAGGACCGAATTGCATCATTAAGGGTTATTCCTCCGAATGCATATTCGCTGATAAGGCATTCTTCTTCATCTAGTGAAGCAGCGAACCATGTTCACACCAAGAGGGAGACTGATGCACGTTCTCCCCTCCCAGTGGAATGCTGCAACAACAACGAACCACAAGAACAAGTGCTAGATGCTCCACAGCATCTGCAAGACGACACCGACCCCACAACTGATGAGATCGAAGATGAGGAATCTCCTAGGCCTATCTCCATCAGCTCTACCTTGTGTAGGCATTCATACAATCTCTGGTCCAAGATGCTCAGACAATCTCTGAGGAAATTCATGCGTGAGATCAGGTGTTGCAGACACTAAAACAAATATTGCCATAGGGACGACTCTCATATGCTTAACATCGACATGCTAGTAGGAGCCACCAGCGGACACGGAATGTTCTCCTTCATGGATGGTTACAGCGGCTACAACCAGATAAGGATGTACGAGCATGACACAAGTAAGATAGCTTTTCGAACTTCTCTCGGAAATTTTTAGTATATTGTATTTCCATTAGGTTAAAAGAATTCTGGTACAACATATCAACGCTCTATGGAGGCAATCTTCCAATAGAGTTGATACCTCAAGGGAGAATCCTCAAGAAGATAATGATTTCCACGCGTCATGTCGAACAAAATCGAGTCACTCTATCAGACAATGGTGCATGTCTACCATGCTATGTTGGAGAATATGCACTTTTGGTTATCCTCTGGAATTCGTGAAGTTATTGAACACTCATCAACGACATCATCCACCCTGCTGGAAAGCACCAGGCCTGCCAGTAATGAAGAGCCCCATGATGTTCGTGGAAGCATACATCCCACCAACAGGAAATACAATCTTTAGCCTTCCATAAGCAGTTTAGTTGAAGCAGCAAGAGGAAAGCCACCGAGATACAACGTCCTGCGCGTCCAACATCACTAACTCCAACTCCAGCACCCTATGCACAACTGCCGCAATGGTGAAACAACGTCCAAGATATTCCATATCTGGATCGATGGTAACTACATCAGTGAGATAGCTTTCAGAATTTGTCTCCCGTAGAAGAAGTAGTTGCTTTACCAAAGGAGTATTACTGGGACTGCTTAGCACCGCCCATCTCGAAGACATCTTCATGAACCTAGCGTGGCAATACCTATCAAGTCGAAATCTCTGGATACTCGTGGGTAGGGGACTGTCTTCCCCTTCTCTATTTCATGAAAAAACATCAAGAAAGCCATTGGTTCCAGCTTATCTTTCTAAACGCGACGATCTTTACCGAAGAGTGCCAAGTTCGTGCAAGTTTCCACCACACCTCTCCCTACCAATTTCTAATCACTATTGCTGCTAATAACCGGGAATGTAATATGGAGACACATAGATCACGCTTGGGGAATGAGGCTCAGCATGAGATTCCTTCGCCATCAGTCAAGGACTTCTCCAATAGATGGTCAATCAAGAAGCATGTAAAAGGAAAACCGAATCGAATAAGGAGCCTCTTCAACGCTCTCTTCAGGAGTTGCCTCCTGCCTCAATGCTCTTCAGGATCCTCTAGCATGTTCGCTTCAGAAGCCTGCTTCAACGCTCACCAGGAGCCTCCTCCATGTTCTCTTCATAAGCCTACTTAAACACTCTTCAGGAGCCTCCAGCATGTTCGCTTCAGAAGCCTGCTTCAATGCTCACTAGGAGCCTCCTCCATGTTCGCTTCATAAGCCTGCTTCAACACTCTTCACGAGCCTCCAGCATGTTCGATTCAAAATCCTGCTTCAACGCTCTTTGGGAGCCTCCAGCATGTTCGCTTCAGAAGCCTTCTTCAACGCTCACCAGGAGCCTCCTCCATGTTCGCTTCAGAAGCCTGCTTCAATACTATTCAGGAGCCTTCAGCATGTTCGCTTCAGAAGCCCGCTTCAACGCTTTTCAGGAGCCTCCAGCATGTTCGCTTCAGAAGCCTGCTTCAACGCTCACCAGGAGCCTCCTCCATGTTCGCTTCATAAGCCTGCTTCAACGCTCTCACCAGGAGACTCCTCCATGTTCGCTTCAGAAGCATGCTTCAATGCTCTCACCAGGAGACTCCTTCACGTTCCCTTCAGAAGCCTGCTTCAACGCTCTCACGGGGAGCCATCTCCACACTCGCTTAAGAATCTGTTTCAACGCTCTCTACAGGACCCTCATTTACATTTGAGCACACAAAGTTCATCAAAGCAGGCACATCAAGCATGCATGCGCAAGCAAAGTTGAGCATGCAGACATAGCATGCAGGCACAGGAAAAGTTGAGCATGCAGGCATAACATGCAGGCGCTGTCAAGTTGAGCATGCAGGTATAGCATGCAGGCGCAGGCAAGGTTGAGCATGTAGCATGCAAGAAAGGTTGAACATGCAGGCGCATGAAATGTTGAGAATGCAGGCATAACATGCAGGCGCAAGGTTGAGCATGCAAGCATAGCATGTAGGCGCAGTCACGGTTGAGCATGCAGGTAGCATACATGCGCATGCAAGGTTGAACATGCCTATCAAGCAGGCACAACAATCCCAGATCAAGCAGGCGCATGATGATTCCCACGGTTAAGAGAATTAGGCGGTCCCACATGCATATCAAGAAATCATATGACATGGACAAAGTTTGAAAACGTGCACACGATGGACCCATGTTCGATCGAAGCATGCGCAACTTCCCATATTTGAAGAAAACATGCCCATATCAGGTTCCACGTTCGATCACGCAGGCGCAATAGACCCATGAACGAAGCAAGCGCAATAGTCCTTCGATTAGGCACAACCCCACGATTGATCATGTGCAGTAGTCCCTCGATCGAAGCAAGCATAACAAGTTCGACTGAAACAAGCAAGACCTACATCATGCTAGGGGAATGCTCGCATGCACGCCTATTAAACGTGACATCCTCCGAGGACAGGATAACCCGCATCTCCTGGTAACATCTAACTTTGTCTTATAAGTTTTTTCATTAAACTGTCACCATCTCATGCCTACCTCGCAACAGTGTAACCGTTGTGTGCTAGGCAGGGGACTTAATGTTGATGGTGGATTTTAGTTCAGGGATAAAATTGTAAAACCAAATAAATATATGCTGACATCCTGTAAGGGATAAAGCCGTTAATGAAGTGATGAGTACTTCTTCACTTTACTAATTCACCTAGAATGGAGCATGTGGAAAAAATATCAGTATTCTGTGAATTAAATACACGAAATTCATCCAGGTTGGAGCATGTAGCAACAATCCCATACACCCTGTGAATTTACAGCATTATTGATTAATGCATGGCCATCCTTGTATTTCATGTACTTCTCCACTCTCATTATTTTTGCGGCATGACGACTGAGTGTTGCTCTCAGCAGACCAACACGAATCTCCAAGCATTAATAAGGAGACATGTGCAAAATACACGTACATGCTGAAACTCTCGGTGTTATACTAGCCCGATTAAGTAAAGCCTCACGGAAGGTTATACTAGCCCCGTTGAGCGTAAAAAATACTACCCATGCTAGTCATGAAAAGCTGTTATGCAAAGACAAGCTTAAAAAATAGATCTCAACCGTCCAACTTTGCAGGCATAGTTGGACGGCCTAGATCGCACGCGGGACCGAGTAGCATGCATGCACATGCTCACCGCCAGCCTACCTTCCTCTTGGATTGATTGGTTTCCCCAAGGGGTCCGTAGAAACCACAAAACCGTTAGAGAGAAGTGGCGGACCCACAAACCCTAAAATTAGGTTTGCTAAACAAGTTGCGACCAAGCAACTTGCAACCGGCATACACGAACGGTTTGGTGTCCCAACCACCGGCCGGTAGTACCAACGTGCTCACCGTGGGCTCGGATACACATCCAATCAATCGGATATTGAAGATTGCAGCCAGCCGTCTCGAAATTTGTGCCCAAAAGTAGCATGCGAGATCCCTTTTAATCTAAGCCATCCGTCATCGTAGGCGTGTTTGGATGGATTAGATCGCGCCTATGGTCGCAAGCCAAGCATGCACATGCTCACCACCAAACCACCTCCCTGCTGGTGCAAACGGCTTCTTTATGGGATTCACAGATGTTGAGTTACGGTGGCGCAAAGGAAGCAGGCCCGCAAACCCTAAAACTAAGGTTTGCCGACAGTTACGACCACGCAACTTGGGACCACCATACATGACCGGTTTAGAAGCGTCGTCACTAACTGATGGCACCTACGTGACCACCGTGGGCACACCTCCACGGTGAACCAATCGACCGGTGCCCATGGTTGTTGTACGTCTCAATTTGCGTGCCCAAAGGTGGCATGTAAGGCCACTTCTAATCTCGGCTATCCGTCATCGCAGGCTGAAACGAGCATCTTAGATTGCTCTGATTGACTTCCAACAAGCATGGGAATTGTAGGGTCAGAATATTGTCACAACAATATTCCTGCGAAATAAACAACAGTACTATGATACATCGATAATAAACGACTGTTCTGCGACACATCAATGATATTCTGCGAGACATCCAAAGATGACTTAAACAATGACGTAACGACTGAAAATGACGGAAACACGAAGAAAGTGTGACATGTTTGCGATATATCAATAAAACCTGCGAAAGATAAAGGCGGTGCCAATTGCGATTTATCGCAGTTATTCAGATCCGAAATTGAAGGGAATCTTAGCTGTAAATGAGCTGTCATGAGCTGTAATCCATTATGTAAATACCTATATAAAGGGGATGAGTAGTTCCAGAAAGGGTAATGAATTTTTGAGTGTTAGGAAAGTTTTTTAGGAGAGATAAAATCTTTATCAAGTGTTTTGTGTTCTTGATTTATGTAATTCCTTAAGGTCAAATTAATAAAAAGTGTCTTTAATCTTAAAATTATGTCATAGATGTTGGTAAATTCTTGAATAGGGTGTAGTGTGGGAATTCCTGCAACTACAGGCACAAGTGGGGAATTTTGAGATCTAATATGAAATTTTATCTTCGCCAAAATCTCAAATAGTCGCAGAATTTCCTTTGGAGGATGATGAAGCTGTAGAAGACATGATGGATATAGAAGAAGAATATGGGGATCCTAGAGATCTTTTAACAGAACCAAATAGGTGGGAGATATTATTGGATGGATCGTCTAATGGAGAAGGAAATGGAGTGGGAGTCGTTTTTTTTTATACAAAAGGTGCAAAAATGGCATTTTCATTTCGACTGGAATTCAAGTCTACCAATAATGAGACAGAATATGAGGTTGTAGTACATGCCCTAAGATTTGCGATAGAAATGAAGGTAGAGAATGCAAGAATTACCAGTGATTCACAGTTGATTATTCGCCAAATTGAAGGGGAATATGCAACTAATGATATATCTTTGAAAAAATATAAGAAACTTGTAGAAGAATTATCTGCGAAAATAGCAAAGCTCAAATGGAGGCATATTTCAAGAAGAGATAATAGGCTTGCAGATGCTTTTGCGTTCATATCAAGTATGATGGTAGATCCGACTGCGAGAAATATAAATATACAAACACTCATAGCACCATCAATTAATAAAGAAGAAGAAGAGGAAGCTGAGGCAATGGTAGTAGCAAATAATGGCGAAGAATCAAGACGAATTATCGCAGATTGGCGTGCGGAAATTCACGCATATCTAGCAAGGGGGGAGATACCAAGAAATAGATTGGAAGCACATAAATTAAAAAGTAGAGCAACAAATTATGAGTTAAGAGATGGGGTATTATATCGAAAATCTTTAAATGGGCCTTCCCTCAGATGTTTGACACAAGAAGAAGGAAAACAGATATTAAAAATACTGCATAGTGGGGATGCTGGTAATCACAGCGGTGGCAGATCATTAGCATACATAACTAAAATGCAAGGTTATTATTGGCCATATATGCATGAAGATGCAAAGAATTTATCAAGAAGTTGCGAAGAATGTCAGCGATTTGCAAAAATAATACATGCACCAGGTGAAACATTAACATCTTCAAAAAATGTTTGTCCATTTGGAAAGTGGGGTCTAGATATTGTGGGACCATTTGTACCAGGAACCGGGCAAAAGAGATACTTAATTGTCGCAACAGATTACTTCACAAAATGGGCGGAAGTTAAAGCGGTACAACATATTCGTGATAAGGACATTTTCACATTTATATTTGAAAATATCATTTGCAGATTCTGAATTCCAGCACAATTGGTGTCATATAATGGAAAACAATTTGAAGGACAAAATATAGAGATGTTACTTAATGCATTCAAGATAAAATGTGGAAAATCAACTCCTTTATACCCACAGTCCAATGGTCAAGCTGAAGCAACTAACAAAACAATTGCAGATATTCTCAAAAAGAAGTTAGAAGGGCATCATAGAACGTGGTGTCAACAAGTCCATAATGCAGTTTGGGCTTATAATACAACACGAAGAGAAACAACTGGAGTATCACCTTTTTGTTTAACATATGGGGTTGAGGCAGTATTACCAACAGAAGTTGTTATTCCTACAACAAAAAGAGAAGCGTGGGAAAAGAATCTTAGTGCTGGTATGATTCTAGACAAGCTTGATGAGGTAGAAGAGAAGAGAGAAAAAGCACTACAACATATGGAAAACTACCATCGCAGATTAGCTCGTGAATATAACAAACGAGTAAATAAGCGGGAATTCCAAGTTGGAGATTTAGTTCTGCGAGAAACGCCAGAATATCAGCGAGAAAATGGAGGAAAATTAGCGAAAAAATGGGATGGGCCATATATAATCAAAGAAATAGTTGGAACTGGAGCATATAAATTAATGAATCCAGAAGGAAGAGACATGGGTCAAAGACTGGGTAGACCATGGAATAGACAATATCTAAGAAAATATTATCAATAAGGATTTGAAAGACTAGAATGAAGGGATTACATGCAAGAAATTGCAAGAGAATAAAAGAAATGTTCTGCAAAAACAAAGTTGGCTGAATATAAAAGCTATTTTCCGCAATAATTTGCGAGATAATTAAAAATTCTAATGCAAATGCATATAAGACGGGCTAAAATCGCCTAAAAATATATAAAAACGGGACGAACCTTTGTGGCGTACACCCTAGTTCGCGGATTCTATTCCGTAAGAGGCAATGTCCTTAAAGTGCGTCATGAGGGGGGTATCTCTTTGCATGGCTATGGGAAAGGCTATACCGCTGCTGGAACCTAGTCATGGAGATTTGGGATTATTGAAAATCCATCCGGGAGAGATAACTTGGATTCCCAATTATATAAGGTTATACCCTGGTTGGGCGCCCGAGAGTTTATCCTAAGGAATGCAACGTATGATCAAGGCGCCGAGGTACACGGTTGATCTGTGGGTGCCCAGGATGGATGAACCTACCCTGTCCATCCATGGCAAGTCTTGGATTACGATGTGTTCGGCCCGAAGAAAACCCCACTTAGGGTGCAGTCTTGTAAATATAATCCATATAAGGCATAAAGGACAAGGCTGCGAAAACAACTGGTTGTTGGCAGAACCGGATGGGAAAGTGCTAGTCTTGTATGGCCGATGTATAATCCTTGAAGGGGCAACCGGGGGGGGAGATAAGGGCGATACCCTCCATTAGGGAGTTGTGAATCAAAAAAGACGACAATGTCATGGGACTTTATATTCGCAAGAATATTTAGACCCGTCATATTGTCGCGTGACAGAGACAGCAATGTCATGGGACTTTATATTCGCAAGAATATTTAGGCCCGTCATATTGCCGCATGACTGGCCAAAAAGCCTAATAAGAAATGTTAAGATGAGATCAATGGGTTTTTGCGATGAGATCAATGGGTTTTTGCGATAAGATCAAATAATGAGATAAATGAAATCAATAATAAGAGGATATAAATCGCAAAGACGGCAATATCATAAATCTTAAAAAGCAAAGAGAGATTAATCTCACAAGATGGCTTAGATTTATCATATTGTCGCAGAAATTAAAATTAAATGATAAGGCAAGATCAATGGATTATTACGTATAAAGGTAAGAATGTCCTGCGATCTTGTCGCATAAAAGTGGCATAATAAGACCTTTAACTAGGAAGGCGAAATAAGACCACAAGAAAAGTTATATCCGCGAAGCATATAACAAATTCTTCGCAGAAATATTTGCGATAATATTACAGATTGATAACAAGAGGCAAGTATGGGATTTCTTACAAGGGTAACAAATAAAATACTTCACAAGGAAGATTATGAGGGGTAAATATGGGGATTATAAAACAATATTTCATTATCTTCCTTGAGAAGAATTAAAATAATAAAAAAGAAGGAAGATAATCAAGCTTATGAAGATTGGATTCAGAATTAATAAAAATATATAAATCAGAGCAGGTGATTGAGTTACAAAGAACTTCAATGTTTCGCAAAAATATCAGGAAGAAGAAAGATTCAGAAATTACAATCATTCGCAGAACCAGAAATATTTCGCAAGAATACATGATAATTTAAAGAAAATTCTTCTCTAATTTCATCATTCTTGTTCACCACTATTATCTTCACCAGCATCATCCTTTTCAGTTAGAGTTTCTTTATCACCAGCGATTGTTTCATGAGGAGGATTTTGTTCTTCCGCTTCATTAAGAGGGTTTCCTTCGTCCTCAAGTGGATTTTGTTCAGCTTCAGAAAAATCTTCTTCATTACTTGAATAATTCAGATCTTCATCTATGGAATGAGGAACTTCATTATCATCTATCTCCAAGGGTTTGATCTTCATAGGAGGTAAAGAATGAGAGAGTAGAACATTATTTATGAAAACCTCGGCGCCTAAATGAGCTTTGCGGAGGCAATTCTTTTCCCGGTTTCTGATCTCTATATCTTTTAAATATTCAAGATAGTCAAATCTTCTCAATGCCCTATTGTGAGAGTTGGAAAGCGTGGTGTTCTTTTTGCAAAGTTTGGCTAACTTCATAGATAAATCAGAAATTGAAGCTTGAAGATGCTTCTCAGATTCTGCGAGAGAAAAAAGTTAATATTAGAGGGAATTTTCGCGAAAAATAAGGTGAGAAAATACAATGAAGTAATTAATAGATGAAGCAGTCAAAATGACTACCTTCCTTTTGTGAAGATAAAGTGTGAATTATATTAAAGAAGCAACTCTTCCATCGTTTCATGGCATCATCAAAATTATCCCCAACTTTACCTTTTAAACGATATTTTATACTTTTTTGACAATTGCGAAGATGAACGTTTTCTTCCTTTAGTCGAGTACAATCATCTTTGAGATTGTTGAATTTAACACTTAGATCTAATCTGCCCTTCATAAGCTTCTCTTGTTCAACAACAGATGATTCAATTTTATTTTTAAGTTCATCTTTCAGTGTGCGAAGGGATTTCTCTTGGTCCATACACAACTTTTGAAGATTGTATAATTGCTGCGAATAAGTCTTTGTTGTATCCACAAAACTACGTTTTTCTTGGGATAAAACTCTGTTTTCATCTGATAAAGATTCCACCCTCAAGTTAATCTGGTTTAGCGAATATAAAAGTTGGGTGGCTTCATTACTTAGACGATATCGTTCGTGAATTAGTTGATCTCATTCATGAATTAGTTGGTTATTCTCATTCTTAAGATTATTTATCTCGTCAATCGAATATGTATGAATAACATTCAAGTTATCAAATTGATTCTTCCAA
Source organism: Papaver bracteatum (assembly GCA_023529315.1). Classification (NCBI taxonomy): domain Eukaryota; kingdom Viridiplantae; phylum Streptophyta; class Magnoliopsida; order Ranunculales; family Papaveraceae; genus Papaver; species Papaver bracteatum. The sequence continues at coordinate 329,087 of JAJJWX010001118.1, forward strand.
GATTCTTTCCCAATGCGGGCCTCATCAGCGATTGTTTCCCACTCAAGTATCTTCATTAATTGGTTATGTTTTGAAGCTAAATATGCATCAACAAATAAATAAAGGAAAATTGAGTATATAAAAAGCAAAGATTTACAGAGGCAAAAGAAAAGGCAAGAAAGTTATACCTTTCAGATCATCATTCCTGCAACTACAGGCATGTAGAGTGGCATCCCGCCTACCTGCTGGACCGATCGGCCACTCCATGCATGCCTCCCGTTAGGGTGAAAGGGAGGCTGCCTTCCAAAAACTGTTAGTTCGGTGAAAAGGGAGGCTGGAAAACAAGCCTTCCAAACCCTAATCCAACGGTTATTCCTCTATCAATATCATCCGTCCAAGTTCGCATGCTTGGGTGAGTAGCCTAGGAAGGGAGTTAGGTGGAAAACAAGGTATCACCGTGATCACCATCCTCCACACTTCCCCATGGCATAACCGGCCAAGGTGGGTCCCAATCATGTGACCTTCGAACAACGCCTGAACATAGCTAGTTGAGTCACTTCAACTTGCAATATTTTCATCAAGGTTGTGTAGGCTTCAAGCATGTTAAGCATATTTAATGCACCACATGCATACAATATGCACCTACAAACAACTTGATTATTTTACCTAGCACCGTTTGCTACCTTATGTGGGTCCCACGACTCATTCGAGACGTTAATCACGTCACAACTGGGGGATAAAAACTGGGGTATTGGTCTGGTGGTTTACAACGTGCAGCGTGCAACACGCCATCACAAGATCGTGTCAGGGAAACATGGGCAGTTAGCGATGATATGAGAAGTGGGCAAGCAACCGTGTGATACTAACACACAACTCCACTTCCTCTACTTTCCCATGAGAGACGTGATGAAGTCTTATCGACTTGTATAAATAGGTTCTCCTCCCTATTTCCAACAACACAACAAAACCAAGTGTTGATACCATCGTATTCAACATCCAGAGCCTGCCTTCAACATTTGCTAGCCTGCTCAACCTTCTGTTAATAAGTCATCAAATAGCCTTCACCTTCATACTCTCAACACCTTCTTCGCTTCCCTCCCTAAGATCAACCTCACATCCTTCACCTGTGACCGAAACAAATCTGGAACGGCTGTGTCTTCGGTTTAGGCCAGAATTGTACAGATTATCTCTCGAATCAAAAGTGCTCATCGTGCAGCACATTTTTTGAAGGTTTAAATTCACTTCTCATCCACACACACCCAAAATTACCTAAACCTGCAGAAGTAGTTTTCTTCCACAAACAACTAGGTCCCGAGTTTTTTCTGCATTTGGGGTTTCCTCATTAAAAAAATTCTGATGTATGTGTTATTTCTTTTCAACATTATATTTTTATATAATTTAAATAATATAGGTTGTGTGTTGTTCAATCGATTAGAATATCCGACCTATTGGTTGTTGATTTAAATCGATTGACACTTGGATATTGGTCTTTGGTACCATCCAAGTTATCTCACTTTGATTGGACTCGCGAATCATATTTGCTTGAGTAAATCAAATCGAGAGATTGAGATAATAACTCCTTGAGTTTTTTTATTGACTGAGTCTAGTTTATTCTCTAGAAAAACAACTCGGAGTTGTCCATACAGATTGCTAATCGAAATATTGGGTGAGGTTGTTAGACCCCCGCTTTTTCACGACTGTACCTTAATCGGTGTGATACTTGGTTAGGGATAAACTACATTACAGTCTGAAGTTAACTTGTAGTAGGCTAGAGTCTGTAGCGGCTTAATATAGTATGGTCTTCAAGTTTGGACTAGGTCCCGGGTTTTTTTCTGCATTTGCGGTTTCCTCGTTAACAAAATTTCTTGTGTCTGTGTTATTTATTTTCAACATTATATTTTATTTATATAACTAGGTCGGCACGGGTGTTATACAAAATTCTACATAATTATGTTAGATTATTTACCGATAACAGTGAAATTCTAGTTAAAATCTCTCCTGAATTTTTAAACGAAGACCGAAAAAAGGAGCATCCCGACGCTTGAATTAATAATACTTAACTGAAACCAAGTTTAAGCCATTTATGTTATGTCGAAAAAGTAACGCAATTCACCTATGAACTTCCATATTAGGCCACAAAAATTTCACACCATATAACTGAAAGGTGGTTAAAGTTGGCTGTGAATTTCACTTGTAGACCCCTAACGTCTAAATAGGACAGTCCATTGAAACATGAATTCAAAATGTAAGTGAATGCAATTCAAAATCCTAACATTTTTCCTCTATGCATACTACAACGGAAGATATGGTGATTAATTAATGATTAATTAGTATCACATATTTATACTAATTGTCAAATGCAATTCAAAAGTATAAAAATCTAATACACAAAAAGGATCAATAACTGATCAATACGTGTGCCTAACCCAAGTAACATCTCTTTGACACAAATTGTTTAATGTTTATAATTCCTCGTATGGGAAATATTGGTTTTGGAAACTGAAATTCACAATTTATATGCTAAAAAAAATGGAAAGTTTCACGTGGAAGTAATTTTTTCTTACTCTGGCTATCGGTTTTTACATTGTAATCAAATCTTTGTGATGCTACTACTGAATATAAAAATAGTGGAGAACATAGACACTTCATCATGATACTTCCCGCAAAGTAGAAAATTGGGAAAGAAAATCAAAGTACTTTACAATGGTTTTACACTAAATCAAAATATCAGTACCTGCGTATAAGTAGTTCCCATTTTTAGTTACATTGTTACTGAACCCAATCAATGTGGTGGTCATGGTTCTTGTCTATCACAAAAAAAAAAAAAAATCTCTATGATCTTAAATGTCGATTGCTAAACTGACCTATCCCTTTCACATTTCAGATATTGCTTCTCTCATACAACACAAAATATGTAACATTATTGAGTATGAAGTTGTTATCTATGCTTACTCATGGTTCCTGGATTAGAGTTATTCTTTTTTTTAAAACCATCTCTCCAACAAATAGTATGATCATACTTCGATATAATGTAGGATAAATATGTGTAAGAGATATTATGTTTCTTACGAATCATGGAAAAACCTCAATTGACTGAAATATTCACAGTATATGAAAAGATTGTGTTGGATGCGTGCTAAAGATCAAGAAATCCGTTAATGGCATTGATGGTAATTAGTTGTGTCATACATCATTTTTTGCTTTAATTTTCATTCTTGTTTTTTATGTTTTCCTAGGTGGACATAATTCAAAAGTCATTTCAAATTTGTGGGAAGGCCTATAGGACACATATTGATTTCCTAAACCAAAGGTAACAATAATTGAATGGGTTGATCCTTAGAAAATCATTAGGTTATTAAGAAGACCAATAAAATTGTTACCATTTAGAGCCACACTAAATCTATTCGAGTCTTCCCAATCCCTTGTTGAACCAATAAAATTAAAATTGATATAATTGGAAGAGTCAATTTAGCTTTCAACCATATTCCTGGAGCACCAAATACTAAAATATAGCAGATAAATATGCAAATAGAGAATTCGATATCAAAAAAAAAAAAATTTGCAGTGCTTAAAACACTTAAGCAACCAAATTGAAAAGCGAAAAAAAAAAAAAAAACGCAGTGAAGTTTATGTACAATTATATTTTCTTCTCGACTAAGCAATAAGAGCAACTACAAAAGGGAAATATGCAACATTGTGGAACACCAACCTACTTTAGTGTTAATTCCTATTCATCAATGTCAGATACCCAAGCTAGATATCCGTGTGTGTCTGTACACGCGCGATCATTTTGTAAACATCAACCAATTTCCAAGTTATAGTGTGTAACCAGAATAATCTTTTAAGTCTTCTCTACTTCTCTATCAAGATAAAACAGAAATGATATTCCCACTAAAGTATAAGCATGATAGAAAGGAAACATTGTTACTTAAGAAATTCTCACCTTTCTTGACCAAAAAGTTCTGAATATATTGCAACCCAAAATCCAGCGCCCTTCAACAGCCAAATTTTCATAATCTACAAATGAAAAACTACGAACACCCCTCAATTTTTAACGATGAGATTATTCTAATCAATTAGCCTATGTTTGGAAATGTATACTTTCAGTTAAATATACAAAAAATTAAATATCAATAAAATGATTGAATCCCTAAAATTCATACATGATGCAATGTAAAAAGAAAGTGTTTTCTTAAAAATTGTTATCTCAGAGTAGTTTGATTGGTCATAGATATATGTTTATGTGGAAGAAGATCGAAAGAACATGGATAGAAGATTGAGCATAAATATGTTTTTGGATTTTTCCTCTCTCTCCTTCCCAATTTTATTTATGATTTTTGTTTATACAAAACCGGGGAATTAGATTTTGTGTGCGAGAGAGAGAATCAATTGTTCTGTTTTATGGGAAGATAAGTTTGTTATTTTTAGCCCATCAAATTTTCTCCGTTTTGATTTTGACTTTTGATGTGGGAAGAGGAAAATATCTAATGATTATTTGTCAATTAAAACGTTTATTCATCGAATCGACCACAAGACCGCTCTTTATCTTGCCTAACTTAGTCAATCTTCATTTTGTAATACATAACAAAGAAATATGGAGAAAAGATGACCTAGCTAAGGTATTATTTGTGCAGTAACGATAACTTAATGATAAGTAATTTTTTGTGACTTAATTATGCTGCTCATCTGTATCTATTCTATAACGTGATATTCTGGTATGTTTTTTAATGTTCATGTATTTTAACTAAGTTTATTTTATCATTAGGACAATCGAGCACATTTTTAACTTTATAAAGTTACCCATTTTGTGGAAAAACGTAACTAACATAATCTACTACCACAAACCACATGCTACCACTCATTTCTCCACCACCAGCTTCGCCCACCTCTCGTATGTTGCTGGGCTTACTTTTAATTTTAATCACCAACATCATGTATAAAATTTAGATTGAACAAACTTAAGTTCTCAATTAATTTATTCCATTATATATTTTCCTGTTATATTCTCTTTTATATTGTAATCAATTTTATTTCAATAGTAAAAATACAGATTTATATGATCAGGTACTAAAGGTAGCAAGGGTACTATTTGGGCGATCCAACAGTCATGATTATCTTTTATTATATGATATGTTAATATCCTTGAAATTTTTGGTATCTGTCTTAGTCAATCGTGCTAAAAACAAATGATTACATCTTTCACAATACAATGTTATCCATGTTGTAAAAACACATGACTAATATCGTCGACTACTACTCACCCATATCCACCACCATAAAAACCACCCGTTGCCAACATTTCTTCCACCAACACAAATGTTACCTCCAACACCACTCGACCGCATCCACCACTCATTAACACCCGCCGCCGTTTCTACCACCCCTACTTATTCCACTACCACAAATAATTTTTAATGACACAATTTTTATTGTATATATTATTTATTAATGAAATATGTATTTGTTAGATTAATTAAGGGAAATAAAAAATTAGTAAACCAATCATTATGAATAATTAATGAGACACCACTAATTAATAAAATAAAACAATATGTATTTATTAAATTAATTAAAGGAAATAAAAAAATTAATAAACCACTCATTATGAGCAACTAATGAGACAACACCAATTAATGAAACATTTATAGTAATACTAAAGTTGAACAAACCACGGTCGTTGATTTATCTTTTCCCTAGACAAATTTGAACCACCACTTACACAGGCCAAGTTAGACAAACTGTGCTTTATACTCTTGATTAAAATATCACCGATTGTGCGTAGTTCAATCAAAGTTGATAAATATGACTTTGTTTGTTGAATATGACTTGATTAACACTCAGATATTGGTCTCTGGTACCATCTGAGTTATTCTCATAATAACCAGGTTCATGGATTTATATTTGTTTCATTTACTGATTGTGTTGAGAAAGATATAAAGCTCTTTAATATATATCCTGATTGAAATTCAGTAACTTGGTGCTCTCAAAATTATATTGGAGTTTAGTCCATAAAGATTGCCGAACGAAATACTTGGGTGTGGTTGTTGTACCCCGCGTTTTCAAAAGCTAGGTAAATATTCAATCCAAACATATTTTTTATTCCTCTTTCGCAATATGAAATAATACACAACATGATCATATGTCCCCCCCCCCCCAGTTTATGCTTTACTTTTTCGTTAAATATAACGTTTAAGCACATATATTTTTTCCTAGTGGTCATAAATCACTTTTTACTCCATATATTTCTCCCTTTTTTGTCAGAAAATTGACAAAGAAACGAATTAACATAAGAGCAACCCAAAAGGATCTTATAAATTCATAAGAAATTGTACAACCTATAAGAATTAAGAACGAAGGTTTCACATACCATTTTAAATAAGCAATACTAAAATCGAAACTACCTAAGTAGTTTTTTTTTAGCACGTTATCAAGGAAACAATTGCCCAAAGCAATTTTCCCTTTGTCTGATAAGTCAACAAAGATAACTTAGTTGCAAAACCGAACTGATTATATATCTATAATCGCTTTATTTGATAAGACTCAATTGAGAACAGGATTGACTTAGTATCTCTTATTAATTATTCATAAAATAACTGTATCTTCTTTTAGACAAGACAAAAACTAGGTTAGTTAATTAATTTTCTCATCAAGGAATCAATTATACTTGAATAAACGAACCTTCATTTGATAAGATTAGATCAAGATCAGAAGTAACTAAATTTTTCTTATCAGAAATCAAAAGGACTAAAACAAATGACCCCTCTTTTATTAAGCAAAAACAAAAATCATAATCGACTCAGTTTTTCTTGAATGGGAACAGATAAAACATAACAACCCAAACATAATGATGGAAAAGCAAAGAATAGGCATTTAAATAAGCTTTTTTCAATAGGAAGACGATTAACTAACACAAAAATCATTACCTTACGCTTCGATATGACAAAGTAATATCATAATTAACTTATTTTTCATATCAGGAAAGATTATAAGAATATTTTTTCCCTTGGTTTCCACAACCACTCTCCCCACAAAGATATATCATTAAGCATCGGGTCATTAAGAACTCTTCCCTTGTGAGTTGTTATTCCCCTGCAAAACAAAAGAATAAAAATCAAAATAACCTTCACCAGAGAAAGGATGAACATGTTTTAACTATTATGTGCCAATAGTAAAATCCTAAAACCAAAACTCATATGTTATATTAAATACACAACTTATGTAAACATAAATTGATAATAGCATCATTGTGACTCTCACACATGGGTTTTAATCAGTATATCTTTATGATCATTTGATAAAGCCACCCAAAAGGTTAGAATCAAATCATGTTATATCAAAAAGCCCACAAATCACGAGAGATCACCGTATTATGAGATCGGAAATTAGTGAAAACCGAAATACATCTCATAACTGAAAATAAATCCTAAAATATATTCTATCACATCAAGTTATGCAATCTTAACTATCAAAAAGAATTACACAAAAGATTTAAATAAAACCTTAATCATTCATATTATTGATAGTTAGAATATAATTTACATAAACATTGAAATAAATCAACAATTTATTAGTCTATTCTTAAGATTAAGTCATATAGTATCTAAATTAATCATTAGAGGTACTTTGCTTGATCACTGAAGATTCTTCAGTGTTGGGACTTTTGAGCTTCCTCTTCTCTTTGAATTTGATTGGATTGTCCCTTCAAAAGATTGATATCCACAACCATCTTCAGAAATTTTGACTCAAGCCATTCCTCATTTATTCTAGAAACTTCTAATTATTCGTGAGCGATTTTTGAATCTCGCATAAGCATAAACATTAGTTCAAGAGAAAGCTGATTTCTCTTATGTTCCCTTAAAATGTAGCATTTAATATCGGTTTAAAGATAAGTTTCAAGATTTTGTAGTTGAGAGTCGATATCAATGGTATCTTCACCCATCTTGAACAATAATCTTATTATGGAGAAATAAACATCGTTCAAGTTATTTTTTATCAAGTAAAGACATAGTTTCCAATTTTTTTCGAAATGCCAAAATAAGTCAGCGTTTTACTTGACATCAAAAGCCGGTAAAGACATGCTTAAACTCGAAAATAAAATCCATGAATATTTTTTCGGAACATTAATATCCAGAAAATCCGAAGATATCCTGTACATATTTATCATGAACTTTCCTCTCTTTTTTTTTAACATGGACCGAAAATATCAGGGAGTTACTCCAAATAAAGCAAACGATTCCATTTTAAAAAATAATCAGAATATTCATAGTGTAGATAGATCGTTAAGGATTTCAAAGTAAATCTTAGATGTTCCTTTATGCACTTAAAGAGATTCCTCATTTATTCGATATTGAGCACAATATGAGGAAGTTCCAATCAACAATGCTAGTTGATGAAATGAGCTTTCAATAGCTCGATATTGCAAACAAAGCAAGATTTGTCACAACAATCAATAGCTTTCACAAGATATGCTTGATATTTTCGGACATTCGTTATTCTGGAAAGACTCCAAGAATTAGTTTTACAATCTTGCAGATCACAACTTGATGAATCTGGTTTAACAAATAATTCTATTAAATAAAGAATAGAGTCGTAAGTGTGATTTGTAAACCTTTGTGTAGCTGATAAAGTAGATTTCTTAGGTTGACCCTTTTTTTTTCTTGGAATATGACGACATCATTTGATGAGATTGTTTCCTTGATATAGAATTAGACAAACGATCAATAACAAAGTTAAATGGACTAAAATCATTAGTTTGTTTGACATTAAGGCCTTGTTTGGTAAAATTTATGATTATGTATTTATGATTATAGATAATTATAAATTGATAAATGCTTTTGATATAATCATTTTAAAAATAAATTTTTCCAAACACTTTTTTTTTCAGATAATTGATTATCTTAGAATGATGATCTCAAAAAGGAGAGGAAAGAATAATGATCTAGGATATTTTTTAGTCCTATGTTGTTTTTTTTTTTGTCTCTCTCTTGATAGTTTAGAGAAAATAACAAGAAAAAATTCAATTTGAGTTCCTCAGAAAAAATAATTGATTATAATAAATTTTCAAAACAACTTTTTGCTGTTTATGGAAATAATGGATTTTTTCAATTATGATTAAAATAAGCAATTATTATAATGGTTACCAAACGCATAAAAAATTATAATCTGCATAATGGATTATAAGCTGATAATCCATTAAAATAATGGTTACCAAACAACCCCTAAGTTGATCTTTGTCTCTTCCAAAAAAGTAATCTTTTCTTCTAATGTTAAGAACAATTTTAAGCAACTGATTATCAGTTAATGGATTAAGTTTTAAAACAAAACTTCTTTGATTCTTGTAGGTGGTTAGGATGTTTGAATCATGATATCGTTCATTAGTCAAGAAATTTTGAAAACTAGAATCACATAAACTTATCTTATAACTAGATATCTTGACCAATAAATATTTTTTGACATTTAAATAACTGTCTGAAGTCTCAAATTTAGATTCAAGAAGAGGAATACATGGGAACTCATTTTGAAATTGACTGGTTGAGATAGACGAGGTTATCATCCTATCATAAGGTTCATGAATTTCAAGAACTTCTTGAAACAAGGTTTTTCATGAGACATGCATTTTATCAATGAGTACTCTTCGATAAACTCCTTGACTAATAAATACCAAACTTTATCTCTTAGATTGTATTTTTCAGTAAGCTTTATGAAAAATTAATCTCGTCAATATCATATGTATCTGAACCGTGCATCGCATGTATAGTTTTCTTATTAACTCATCATGGTTAATATTCCCTTAGGTGCACTCATCGAATGAACTAACAATGCTGAGTTGTTTAACAAGGATTGAAAATAAATCGACTTTCTTTTGAGTATGTAGTATATCAAAATCTTACAGTAGGCTAACTGAATCATCCATTGGATTCAAATATTATTGGTTGGATCGTACCAAATATGGATTGTTAGATATTTTCGTATTTTCTTGCTCTGGTATATACCAATTGAAATGACGAGGGTACCTAAGTACACCACAATCTTATCGATATCAACCTATAAGTGCGATAACTTGTGTGATTTTCTACGGACAAAGTCGAGACAATACAACAACAAGGTAATTACTTGATAATAATAATTATGTCACAAGATCAATATACTATAGAATCAATATCTAGTGCCTTGGATTAACGTACAATGTGAAAACGCGGGGGTACCAAAATACACCACCAACTTTTTCTTAGGAAATCGGTATGGACAAACTTAAATATAATTCCAAGAGTTCAACTTAATGAAACTCAATCAAGGAAGAATATTCAGAGTTATATATCTAACTCACACGAATATAATAATCAGAATGTTTACAGAACTGAGTCTGTGAACCTGATATAAATGTGAGAGAACTTGGTGATTCCAAAGATCAATATCCAAGTATCAATCAAGTCTTATCCAACAAACAAGGTCGCATGCATCTATTGTATATGATCGATTAACACACAGCCTATAATACTTCAATTATAAAGATACACAATATAATGCGAAAAAATAATTAACACAGCCACCAGAATTTTTGTTAACGAGGAAACCACAAATATAAAAAAAAACCCGAGACCTAGTCCATATTGAACACCAAACTGTATTAAGCCCTAGCGTACTACCAATTAACTTCGGACTGGAATGTATAGTTAAGACCGAATTAAACCCTCCCAACAATTCAATTATAGTTACACTCCTTACGCCTCTTGAATCCCAGCAGGACTCCGCATAATTGATTCCTTTAGTTGACATCACACCAACTAAGAGTTGCTTCAACTCATTTGAAGACTTTAAACCAATATTCCTCCCACAGATAAGCCTATATGTGATATCCTTTGCGATCAAAAAATTAGTTCAAGGTGATGGAAATTGATAGCAATAGAAAGATTCTAGCTAACCTCAAAATCCGGAATTGTGCAACCCGAAGTGCATCCTAAATTATTACTCTCTCCGTTTCACAAAGACAGTCCTCTTTGACTTTGACAAAATATTAAGGAGACCATACTATTTTACTTGACTACCATTAGTTACTTACCTATTTTATTTTAATAATAATGCTAGTAATAAAGACTATCCAAAATTGTTGTGAGAATTATAAATACGAAATATAAAAGGAAAATTTAAAAGATATCTAATTTATGAAGTATAAACTTTATAAGGAATTTAATTTTTAGAGTTAAATGTATATTTTCTTAAAAGGAATGAAGGATATATTTGTTTCCTTAATTATATTAATTTATTTAATATTTTAGATTGGGTCACGTTAAAAATGGATTTATGAATATAAAGAATTCAAGGGTATATTAGAGAGTTCATTGAAAAAGTATGACTATAAACAGAAGTTGGACACAATTTTGAAACTGACGAAAAAGGAATAGAGGACGGTCTTTCAGAAACAGAGGGAGTATTCACCTCACAAGTATAAAACTTGTGGAATCAAAAAAGTTTGAGACGGAGAGAACTTTGATGATTTATTTCTATCTTGTTCAAGTGAGCAGCTCAACAATCGAACAAGATCAGGATACTTGAGCTATCAAGATAAAAAAAATAATAGCTGGACCCGGATTCACGAATCCTTATGGAGTCTTTGTAGTCGCTAATCCCTAAAAGTGTTTTAGGAACAAGACGACTCTAGTTACAACTAGGACACACCAAAAAAAGTAGTATCGGGATTCAAAGATCCTAGTTACTTGAAGTTCCCCTTTTATAGACATTCAAAGTGTAGGTTACTTTAGGTTTAAGATAAGATATCTTTGGAACCAAGCAATCAATATCCATTGTTAGATGAATCTTTTAATCTGATTTACATAAACAAGATATGCACTTTGGTTAGATGAAACCATAACTGAACCATGTATAAAGACTATGTTCAAGGTGGTTAGCCGAAACCAGCCTATTTGAACTTATATGCTTAATATTCATTTTCATAAACACTTAAGACTTAACTGAAACACAATCAAGTGATCAAATATGTCTATGTTGATTTTAGAGATTATTCAAATTCAAATTATCTCGGAGAAATAATTTATGTGCATAAGAATTTAATCAACATGTACAAGGTACAAATACCAAAGCCGTTCGTGATTTAGTTAAGTCATAGTACGTGTATCGGTTTGTATACTATTGAACATAACCAAGTTTTGAAACTCACAGAACTATTTAGGTATACTACCGGTATGTGTATCTTAAGACTATAACCGGTTCTGGAGTCCATAGAACTATTTTGGTATGCGTACTGGTATGGATACATAAACCGAGTTTCGGAACACAGAAATTTTCTGGTATATGTACCGGTATGGATACCAAACTGGTTCCATGACCACAATTCATTTTAGGTTTGCATGTGGGTATGCGTACCAATCTGGTTCACGAATTAACTGAGGTGCCTAAGAATATGCATACAAAAAATCTGCTTGTCGACATATAGCCACTCCATTACGTGTACCGCGTACGTGTACTACAATTTCGGATTTATAAAAATCTTTCCAGTTTGTAAGACTGACATACTGCCTTGTATCCAAATTTACAATAGTTCTATATTCTCTCTAAATCGATTTAAAATATTCCTAGATAACATCAATGACACATATCACTGTTCCAAGCTATTTTTGAATGATAATACCTGAATCATGATTTTGATTGCGAACAAGAAATTTTCCTTAACCTAAATTCATCAAGTATGAACAAATGTTCATTAAGCTTAGTCATTATGTTTCGAGAACTAATCACCAAGATAAACTTGACTCGAAATTCTTGTATATGCATGATAGTCTAATTAGTTATGCGACATCATCTCATAGACAGAAAGATGAGTATAACTTGAGAAATAGGTGGTTCAGTCTTCACTTACCTTTTGTTGAATAAGTTCTCCAAAATCTTCGATTGATCTTTGCCTTCAAATGGTAGAACGCAATGGTGAATGTCGTGCATGTCTGTTTCTCAACTACACTTCTATCCTAATCCGAGACTTAACTAATTGTAGACTAGAAATCAAGATATAGTTTTGACAACTAAATTTGACAAAAAGCTTGAGATAACAACACTTATGAGTTCGACCGAGAAATACTATAACATAATGTTATTTACTTTATTATAACAAACAATTATTACACAGAAGTAAAGTAAATGACACAAAAATATTTTGTTAACGAGGAAACCGCAAATGCATAAAAACTTCGGTACCTAGTCTAGTTTTGAATACTATCAAAATTAAGTCGTTATATAAAGAACAAAACCAACTTCATATATTTGAAACCAAGTAATATACCCTTAGTTACTTAGTTCCCTCAGTATTCCTACACTCACAACCATCTGGCCAACCAAGTGAGTCCCAAGATAGAAATCACTATCTTGAGTTGTTTTGCCTATGTAAAGTCTTCAGCACTCAACTCCTTTTGATCATCTTCTAAACAGTAAAGAAAGGAATCTTTTCGGTAATCATTCTATCAATCTTTGAATATAAGATATAACTTTCAATTCAACAGTTCAGCATAATTGGTTTCGTATTTTAGATGGGTAATTTCTCCTTCAAAGGGAAGTAAGTTAGTATCATTTGGAGACTACCCATAGCGCTAGATTTTAGAAGGAATATTTTCTTGGAAAATAATCCTAAAGACACAAGAGCACGAATCATGGAGAAAGACTTTTATATATCTTACCCAAATGAAGAACATCGAAAACTTGATTCGGAAACGAAAGGAAGTCCCGATTTGGAAACCCATATCTCTAATTCTAGTTTATCTTTAAAATCTCTTTACAAAGAGTCGGATAAAAAGAAAAACTATAAAACCATGTGTGTTGGAATGTGACAGAAGCATAACTATGTTCCAGCAGTAGGACACCAATCTGTATGACCTTTTCCCACCAAAGAGAAAAGGTTCGGCCCATTTACCAAAATCTAAAGTTAATTCCATTTCAAAGAAAAAGTTTTGCATGTAGCTATAAAAATAAAAGCCACTGAAATTTCACCAAGGAATTTTTTTTATTCTAGAATAAGCTTGAGTGCCTACAAGGCATCAAGAACAACATGGGTGCAAAGAACAACATAAAAGAGTATTTTTAAGATGATATAGAGTCAATGAATCATCTTTTATTAACCTGCAGATGTGCTCAAAATCTCTTGGAGTATTTTATTTTGACTCTACAGGTTATGTGGGTTATGCCAAGGGTTTTAAAATCCATAACTTTGAGTTGGAATCGTGTGACATATAGTTCCTTTTGCAGTGTGTTGGGAACTGTGGTTGGAACGGAACAGAAGATTGTATGGAGGAAGGGAAAGATCTACTAATAAACTTAGGCATGTGGTTGAAGATGGACATATGCTTATGGAGCTTGTCTACTGATATTTTCAAAGGGTATAATATAACTCAGATTTTGCGTAAATGGGAACATGTAATTACTCAATAATTCTTTTTCTTTCTCTTCATGGTTTGTTCTTTATGTTTTTTTTTTTCCTTTTCTTTTTCTAGGATGCCTTGAGAATAAAAAGGATCAAGCATCACATGGCACTTGTCCAATGAATCAAACTTATACATCTGAGGCTAGAGACTAGGCTAAAAATTGATGCTAGATACTACATTCACCAATACCATGAAGGGTAAATCTACTAAGGAGTTTGAGAAAATGAAGATGTTTGACAAGGTTACTTATGCAAATGTACTATGACATGGTCAAGAGAAAATTTTAACTAAGGATAATGCTAGATTAAGGCAAACAGACATAGTGTGAGGTGATCATTTATTGCATGTTGACTATCGTTGAGCTTGATTGCCGGTTTACTTAACCGAATTAATTATATTACTTAGCCATGGGTACAAAGAATTTACATAGCAGTAAAGAAATTAGACTTCATGATCGCATAAAAATCCAAAATGTATCGAATTAGGAAGTTTTATATATGATAACCACAAAATATGACAAAATACTGAAATCAAAGTTAAATACGGGTATTTAATGTTTGGTACCTGGAAAATATACAACACACTGTTTTGGTACCCAAATTTTAAATACTAGAGGTTGGTACCTAAACCCATTATTGACTGTCAAATCAAGCCATTAACCAAAGAAAATTATTACTTTTGCAACATAATTCGTGTTAATACCTTATTGTCCTTAACAATTGTAACAATGACCAAAAAAGTGCAAACGGATGGTTAGTTAGGATTACATGTATACCCACTATCCCATTTCATCTTCATTGTTGGAAAACAAAATTGGTCGCCATTTTCATTTCACCTTTTTCTTTTCTCTCTGCAACTCCAAGAAAAGAGAGAACCAAATATGATTATGAATCCTTGTTTTCTACTTTTCTGTCCAATTTCTCACCTAGTTCCATTCTCATACTTAGATCTTTAATTTTATATTATGGAAAAGAAGAAAAAGAATGCAAAAATTATCACATTCTCAGGGTTTAATGGAGGAAGAAATCAGGTTTTGGAGATTTTGGATTGTTGATATGATTGATTGAATCTGGTCATTTTTGTTTGATTATTTAGTAGTGATGGGTTTTTAAATTAGGTATGATTTTTGAAATTGGGTATATACTAAAATTCAAATCATTGAAGATCTTGGTTGATATTTATCTAAGTTATTTACATTCTTCATGTGATGATTTGATAATGACAGTGAGGATATTGATAAATGGAAAGGGAATTTGATAAAATTGGTATTGAAAATTCAAATATGTTGCTTAAATGATTGTGAGGATATGATGTAATAGTAATTGAAGAACGACTGAAGAACTAGGTCCTTCCATGTGATGGATAGCCATGATTGTGAGTATTTTAGTCTTCTGTTTGATTATGAAACTTGGGTTCTTATTAGAACTCGATTTGCAGGTAGAAGAGATGCAAAACAAGTTAATATATAGCAGCAAATTCGAATCCAGGAAGACGCATAGGCGGTGTTCGACGAAAGTCCTTTTTTTTTAATTTTTTTGAAGGAACAAGATTACTTCTTGATTTCATACATCATCTTAAGATAAATCAACCATGAAAACATGAAAAAAATAAAAAGATTAAGTATCAAATACATGTACTTCAAAAATAAATCTGATGATATCGGAGGAATGGCTTGTGATTCAGTAATCTGCCATTTTGAATTGTCTTCTTCTTCAATAAGATTTAGATATCCCAATCGTAGTAATTTGTGCAAAATATTGGTACCACAATCAATTTCGATATCCCTTGTTCTTCACATAGATGTAAAGTCATGTCATGACGTGGATGAAATATCTGAGGTGATTGATTGAATCTCCATGAAGGCTATGAAATTCTTCTTAAGAAGTATTCAAGAAGTAATTTAAATAGCATATAAAACCATTACATGATAAAATAAATACATACTAGGAAACCTAATATCACTTTATAAAAACGATTATTTTATTTAAAAGTAATCTACATATACAATTAATTGTATTAAAATCCAACCAGAAGATCTGGAAAAATCAGATCCAATCTGGTAGATTTGAGATACAGGAAAGGATTTATGAAGATTTAGAGAAAACGGTAATAAGAATTTTTTTGCAGAGAAAAAATGGGAGGACATAGAGGCTTTGATTATTGAGGGGTTTTCCACGAAAGTCCTCAATGAGCAGAACACCACCAACTCAAGGTCGAATCATAACCATTTTTTGTTGTTGTTGCTAAGTCCAATAGTTTATTAAGCAAAAAAACGTACTTACAAGTAATTACAAAAAGGGGACTCTAAAGCCCCCCACCCCCATAAACCAAAGGGGCTTTAAAAATAACAAAATAAAATAACCCAAAAGGCTAATAACCAAAAAAATAAATAATAAAACAAAGAAAAGAAGACTCTATTTGCGTTTAGCACTCCCTCTCATTCTTCCTTTCTTTTTGGTCTTGGAAAAAATAGCATCCATAATGCTTGTAACCTCAATACCCGAGAATTTAATACCATCCAAAAGTTCTTCTTCCTTCTCCTCGTCAGAAGTAGAAGCTGAAAAGACGAGGGTACCCAAATATACCTCAATCTAAAACTTTTCCACCTATAAGTCCTTTCTACGAAAGTTACTGTCTATGGACTGAGTCGAGACAATACAACGAATCAATTCACACTTCCTTTGATCGTCTATGGATACGAGATCGAGACAATACGACAACAAGATAACTTGCGTGATTGACTATGGATACAAGATTGAGACAATACAACAATGAAGTATGATTACTTGATAATAGGTTCGGACTTAACCAAACACTATAGGATTGCTATCAAGTAATTAGGAATTAACGTTTGTGTAATTTACTTTAAATTATAATAAATATAATTTTAATTACGGAAAATAAAAGTAAAATGAAACAACAATATTTCGTTAACGAGGAAACCGCAAATGCAAAAAATCCCCGGGACCTTGTCCAGAATTGAATACTCTCATAATTAAGCCGTTATACAAAATCAAACCAACTTCGTATAGTTGATACTGAGCAACTAAACCTATAGTTCACCTAGTTCCCTCAGTATCCATGTGCCTCTGTTAGAGCATTGCTCGATCAAACTCGCAAGCATTGTTATATCAAGCTTGTTTGTTAAATTTAGGTGTCAAAACTATATGTCTTGATTTCTAGTCTACTTATATCTAAGTCTCGGACTAGGATAGTTAAGTGTAGTTGAGCTTCGGACTCCATGACGATCATCTTACGAAGACGAAGAACTACTCAAAGAACCAGTGGAACTTCATCCGACTAAAAGGTATGTGGATACTTGAACATATCTATCACTCAAATGTCTATATACTCTATCTCCTACTCTTGAGACAAAAGTCGTATAAGTATGATAGTTTTCATACATACACATTTGTTATTTCTATCCTAGTTTACTCGCCTATCGATTTCTTGAAATATGTGTTGGTAAGCTTTAGCTTTAACCATTTTTCATCTTTACCTATGGCGAAAGTCATGATGATGTTACAATCTTGAAAATAGCTTTGATGAGGATAGTTGTGAATAAACGACTGTTATAACGTTATAAAAGAATGTTCCAATGTAGAGTTGATATTACCATCTATGGATATAATAAGCATATATAGTGTGTTCGCACATTAGTGTATAAATCCATGTGCCAGAAACCAAGTGTATGCATACGATATTAGTAAAGGACATATGTTGGGTACGCGTACCCGTACTGGCGGAACTTTTCCTCCCGGAAAATTCTGCTGAGTTTGGGAACTCAAATCCAGTAGCTAAGGTACGCATACCCGTACATGTACCCAAGCTGGTTATTTCTCAAATCGGTAGTTCATGAACTTAAAATAATAAATTATAAGGAATGCAATCTTTGCAAACCGTGGCTATATTGTTCATGAATTGATCCATATGAATCAAACAGATTTTGTTTGAACTGTGTCTATGTATGAAGACCTAAGAAATTGAACAACTCTTTAACTAGTTCTTTTGAAGTCATTTGAACTGGTTATGAGAAAGATGAATACGGTTAATATGAAAGTGCTCATATGGCTAACCATTGGTTAACTATTTGTGAACCAACTAAGTGTACACGTTTAGGTACGGTTACTCAAAACTAAATGAAATACATTTCATTTGTGTGTGACAAGCTAAGTTTCGATCTAAAGGTTGAAAGATATATGTTGGTTGAATAAGGCTTTTCATCTAACGGTGAATATTGAATGCTTTGTTACTAAGCTAACATTAATTGCAAACCCTGATTTGAAAAATATATAAAAGAGAACTCTAAAAACTAATCTCCACACCTCCCGTGTGATACTAGTTGGTTTAGCTAGAGTAGATTCTTCTTTAACCTTAGGTTTCTTATCGAGATCATGTAGGTTAACAACTTAAATACTTCATTGGGATTGTGAAGCCAGCCGAAACTACTTCTATTGTAGTTGAGCGATCTGATCTTGCCATTTTCTATCGTACGAGTTCAATTGAATAATTGGCTTGGGATTATATCTCCGATAAGGCAAGATAAAAGAATTCACAAACATCTTCGTCTCATCGTTTTATATTTATAAACTCCTTGATGAATTCATTTAGATTTATCTTTATGATTGCATCTAAACAAAGTTGATATGTACTTTTCTTTGTTCTTGAAGCGTCTCCGTGGAAATTTCATTAGGATCCCGTTTTAGTACCTTTGCCAATTTTATTGAAAAAAAGGGGGAGAATTAATATGTAGTTCACA
The DNA here is from genome assembly GCA_023529315.1 of Papaver bracteatum. NCBI lineage: Eukaryota > Viridiplantae > Streptophyta > Magnoliopsida > Ranunculales > Papaveraceae > Papaver > Papaver bracteatum. Next base: position 348,248 of record JAJJWX010001118.1, read on the forward strand.
CTACAAATACAAATGGTTTTCGGATCATTATGTAAGGGAGGGTGGTTTTCATGTTGATATGAAAGTATTGACTAAGGGGGAATGATACATATCACCATAGTATTGTTGTCAAAGTTGTGAAACAATTGAACTTTGATATTGTGTAATAATACTATGACACTATATAACAATGATCAAGAGATTTTGTTTTCTCATTTTTATGGCTACGGATCTTCAACAACTATGATGCTAAACTTGTTAGAGAACTGCTCGGTCAAACTCGCATACGTTGCTATCTCAAGCATGTTTGTCAATCTTAGTGATCAAAACTATATAGTCTTGATTTATAGTTTACTATACCTAAGGTCTCGGACTAGGATAGAAAGTGTAGTTGAGCTCCAGAACTCCATGGCGATCATCATACACGTCGAAGGACTACTCAAGGAACCAGTGGATCTTTATCGACTAAAAGGTATGTGGAGACTTGAACTTATCTATCACTCAAAAGTCTATCTACTATATCTCCTATTTTGAGACAAAAGTCGTTTTACTATATAGACTAAGAATATGCACTTGTGACATTTCGAGCTGAGTATATCTCGCTTATCTATTTTTTGAAATGTGTTTTGGTAAAGCTTTCGCTTTATCCAAGTTCATCTTTGCCTAGTGATGAAAGTCATGTTATGTTTCAATCACTTTGGAAATCGCTCTAACGAAAACTAGTTCGTGAAAACAACTATATGACATCCTCTGAGAATGTTTCAATGATTGAAATGAGAGTTAAGACTATATAACCATTATGGGATATAAACATTGTTGTGGCAACACATATATGTATAAGTCCTTAACACTTGAACCGAAGTTTGCGAACTTTGTTGATCAAGTGGAACCAGAATGTGAGAAGCAACTCAGTCCGCGAACTGGCGTAAGTTCTCGAACCCGAGAATATCTGCTGAAGTTGAAGCTAAGGTACAGTCCGCGAACCTAGTCCGCGAACTGACGGAAGTTCTCATCCCGAGAAATTCTGCTGGATTTTATTAACTTCAACCGGTTAGCTTGAGTCCGTGAACTCAAGAGGTTATGTCTGAAAACGTTGTTCGTGAACTTATCTTAAATTATTAAGGAATGCTTTTGCAAACCGTGGCTTTATAGTTCATGATTAATGATTCGAGTGAATCACATCATTTTTGATTCAATTGTGTCTCTTGTAGTACTTGAGATCTCATAGCAATTGATCAACTCTCTAACTAGTTCATTTGAGTCATTTGGACTAGTTATGGTGAAGAAGAATGAGAAATCGTCACTAAAATCCAAACGTTTGGGTCAAACGTTATGGACCGACATGGTTTGGGTCATCCCATATTGACGGACCGTGTTGAATCGATCAACCGAGTTGATACTAAAAGTACCTTTCAGCCCTCAGTGGTAAACTCAACCACACCCGAATTTAAGCAACCGTTTTAGAGACGTACCCAATTTATTTTATGAGACCGTTTTACAAAGGTATCCAACTTATTTTATGCTACCGTTTTACAGAGGTATCCAACTATTATGAGAAGAAATTATTGAAGAGGCTTTCAAAACAACTGGTCCATCTGATGGATGATCAAAAGATTCCAACTCTTTAGACAAAGTATCATGCATAATAGCTCGGCCGACACCAGAAGCATATACATATGTCCACGCACATGGAAGACTATAAAAGTGATTAGTATCCACCAATATTTGATAGCTTGAAGGCTGATGCTTTTCCTGTTGTATTGACGATTTCGAAAAACTGGCTACCAACTGTCCACCTTATGAAGGAGTTAAACGAATCACATCTATCGAAATAGCTACCTGCAAAAGGAAAATAGTGAACACTCACTGGAAGAAAAGGTAACAAAAACAGTAACTAAGTGATTAAACAAGGATACGAGACTTCACCATAGGGTGCTCTCATTGTTACTGCATCTTGAAGATATGTTCCTAGATTCCACAGCAAAGCTTCGCAACATAACCATTGATGAAGGAACATAAACTTTAATGACCACCTACAGTTTCAAAAAGAAGATGATATCAAGAAATGCAAGTCTACATATCGAACCAAGATTAGTGACTAGCTTACCTCCATGGGAAACATCACCTGATTAAAATTGATAGACCATCACATAAACATCAACAAACAGTTTGATCTCATAACAATAATCTTGCATAAAAGAGCTGCAACCCAGCATAAAAGAGATGAAATTTCTGTGTTTTTATTTGTCGTGACTAATTTCGTATACACTTTGAACAAGTAACTTGCTCTTGAACCTTAGATAAATCAAAATTTTATGCAACCATGTAATTTACAGTATCCTGATTATGTGTAATTTAAGCAACCGTTTTATAGACGTACCCAATTTATTTTATGAGACCGTTTTATAGAGGTACCCAACTTATTTTATGCTACCGTTTTACAGAGGTATCCAACTTAATTTATGCGACCGTTTTACAGACTTCAGTTGGTTTCAACCCGAATAAAACAACCAACTAATTAAAATTCGAATCTGATTCCATTCAATTCCATCACCTTCAACTATTATGAGGATATGAAGTATAACCCAATGAAATCTAAAGGAGAAGCGAGGGAATTATAGTTTTAAACAGTACAAAGAGGGTTAGGGTTTCAACCACCACAAAATTGCAATTACAGCCGATCTCCTATCCTATTTGATATAAATGAAAATTAAATGGAGATAAGTACCTATACCTAATTTATTTGATGAATTCATGTCGATCCGTAGATGAATCTCTGCAAAGTTACATAAGAGGAAGAAGATGGAGGGGAAACCGAACATAGAAACTAAACGAAAAATACTGGGAGGCAGAGAAGATGGGCGAATTGGGATTTGGGATATAACTCTCGAACTAAACTAGTAGCCTATCCATTTCCTTTCCGGGTCAACCGCACAAACCCGAATTGGCTTAACAATGGTTGGTAACTAACTTAGGTTAAGGGGTACACTTGGAAATTTTTTTTACAAAACTTTAGAAACTGAAATGGATAGACTCGCTGTCCGTCTCTGTAGGTTAAATGTAAAGGTGGCTGTATCGGTTGGAAAGGCAAAACCTTGGGATTTCTGTGAGGAAAGCCCAAGAAGAATATGGTTGATATGAAAGTTATCATTTGGCTAACCATTTGGTTGACTAATATTGAACCAACCATTGTACACGTTTGGGTACGGTTACACGAACTCAAAATGTCAAGTACATGTGTGTATGACAAGCTAAGTTTTCGATCTAATGGTTTAGAGATATTATCTTGTATCTAATCATGTTTTCATCTAACGGTGAATATTGAATTCTTTGTTAGTAAGCTAACATTGATTGCAAACCCTAATTTGAAAGACTATATAAGGGAGAACTCTAACAACTGGGAAACCTAATCCCCACACATTCTGTGTGATACTAGTTTGCTAAAGCTAGAGTCTATTCTCCTTTAACCTTTGGTTTTCTTCTCTAAAACTAGGTTAATGATTTAAAGACTTCATTGGGATTGTGAAGCCAGACCGATACTACTTATCTTGTAGTTATGTGATCTGATCTTGCTATTTCTATCGTACGAGTACAATTTTAATAATTGTCTTGAGATTTCTATCTCCGATAGGCAAGATAAAAGTAGTCACAAACATCTTCGTCTTATTGTTTGTGATTTCTCAATAATCTTCTTCGCTGCGTCGATTAAGTTTATTGTGAGGTGATTGATGAAACTGAGCTGTTCTTCGGGAATATAAGTATGGTTTTATCGATTGGTTCCTGTTCACCTTGATTTATCAAAAGACGGAACAAAACTCATAGGTTTATTCGTGGGAGACGAATTTATCTATTACATGTAGAATTTTTTGTGTGAGACAGATTTGTTTGCTAAAGTTTTCTACTTTGGGTCATAGCAACTCTTGGTTGTGGGTGAGATCAACTATAGGAATCAAGTGCGCAGTATCCTGCTGGGATCAGAGGCGTAGGAGCATAATTGTACCTTGGATCAGTGTGAGATTGGTTAGGGTTCAAATACAATCCAGACCGAAGTTAATTTGGAGTAGGCTAGTGTTTGTAGTGGCTTAATACATTGTATGTTTAATTTGGACTAGGTCCAGGGTTTTTCTGCATTTGCGGTTTCCACGTTAACAAAATTCTGGTGTCTGTGTTATTTCTTTTCCGCATTATATTTTTATATAATTGAAATAATACAGGTTGTGCGTTGTTTAATCGATTAGAATATCCGACCTTATTGGTTGTTAATTTAAATCGATTGACACTTGGATATTGGTCTTTGGTACCATCCAAGTTATCTCTCTTTGATTAGGCTCGCGAATTACATTTGCTTGAGTAAATCAAATCGAGAGATTAAGATAATAACTCCTTGAGTATTTTCTATTGATTGAGTCTTGTTGATTCTTTAGAAAACAACTTGGAGTGTCCATAAAGATTGCTAATCAAAATATTGGGTGAGGTAGTTAGACCCCCGCTTTTTCAATTGGTATCAGAGCAGGAAAACACGTTAAAGTCCTTACAAGTCTGTTTTTGTGGTAATCTGAGTCTGTGGACGAAATCTTGTTGCGCATACCAAAATCTGTCTAAAAGATTTTGACCATGACAAGTGTCTTGGAAACACCTCAAAGGATTATTCCTTAGTTGATTCTTCCGAATCCCGAGATAGAAGGAATGTTCAATGTGATGATGACATTTCTTCCTCTTATGAGGCATGTGCCACTCTGGCATAAGCTGAAAAGGAACTCACCAGAATTTCAAAACATATAGTTGAAGATATAGATTTTAATAATTATGATCAGATCATTGATGAATTTGAAAAGTCTCTTAATCAAGAACGTGATCTCTATCATATCATAAAGTCCTTCTCTAAGAACTTTGAGAAACTTCTACAAGAAACTACTCTACAACAAGAAAAGATTAGTACTCTTGAGGAAGTTATTAAAGAGGAATCCATTAGAGAAAAGCGTTTCCTCAAGAATCATTCATCAGATCTCAACAGACTTCGTGCTGAAAAAGAGAAACATTGTGCATCTCTTACTCTAGCCCATGAACAGTGTAAATCCTTGAAAAAGGAAAACTCTGTCCTAAGGATAAATTCTTCTGTGACTAATTCTCAGGAATTACCATATATGAAGCAATGTTCTCCAGAAGAAGATTGTGTCAAGAAAAGATTGCATAACTTCCAATCCTCTCATATGGCTATGAAGTTTAAACAGTTGCCAATTATTGCTTCTCCTCTACGAACCTGTATTTTTTGTGGGAAACAGAATCATTATGAAATTCATTGCTTTGCAAGAAGGAAACAAATTTCTAAGCTTCTTAATTTGCTTCTCTTCACTGTCAATGGAACAGAAATTCAGTTGACTAAAGCAGTGAATCATATGCCCACAAGAAATCAGAAACCTTATGAGAATGATCTTCACTCTAGATATCATCACATGGATAAAATTATTTCTTGCAATCCTTTTTTCCATATTAATAAGAATAATTCCTGTACTTATAAGGATGTTTCTGATAAATCTAAATCTAGAAAATGGATTCCTATCTATTCGGATCCTCTTGAACCTATTGCTAGAGGTCCTAGATTTAGTTCTCAGAGAAAATCATCTGACGAATATGTGAAAAGCGTCATGCCCTATTCTTCAGGGACATAGGTTTACCGAAGAATGGTGAAGAGCACAAAAATCAAACAGTCTGATGATATGTACAACACCTTTCTCAACAATCGCAGTGGAACTTGTTTCCACCCAATCACCTGATTCCAGGTATTTGTTTCCTTGTTTCTAACTTGAGAGGTACAAGGAAAAAGATTGAGGAATACTCAAGTATGTTGTATATTATTTTTGTTTGAGTCTTTTTATTGGTAGTAAACAAATGTTTGCGTCCTCCTCTTGTATATCTCCAGGGTTTTCAAAACCAGAGTTTTTGTACTCTCGTTGAAGAACGCATATATACCTTGCCTATATTATGATTGTCCCTGACCTAGAACTTTATGGAGAATTCTGCAAAATCTCTAGAGATTGTACGTCTTGATATGGAGGAAGACATTCAGGAATGTAAGTCGATTCAGGAGCTGGTTCTAAAGAAGATGCTTGAAAGAAAGGATCACAACACCTGGATTAATGATTCTGTCAAGGATTTAACTCATTTTCAGAACGATTCAAAGGTCGAGTTTGCAAATCTTCAATTGTAAATAAACCAACTTCTAGATGGCCAGACCAGAATTTTTGCTAATCAGAACATTCTGATACGGAATCAAAAGAAGCTTATCATGGACTGTGCCAAAGCTAGACAGCTTGCTTGGGTGGTTGATCACAAAGTTAATGTTCTAACTCACGAACATGGTATGTCTACGGTCAAGAGAATAAAGGAAATCAACGATACCTTCTTTGATGGCTTCATTGAAAGATACGAGGTTCTTAATGAACTCTGATTTCTCTTATTATCTAGAAAATCTTATATGTTTTCTGTTTTATTTAGAAGAATAACTAGTGTTTTGGAATAGCAATAATTGTGATTACACATAGCTATATCCAATGATTTCATCTTCTTGTTTTTAGATTTATTGGTTTAAATTTTAAACTGGTTTGGAAGATGATGGTTGCAGTATTAATCTTTTAGATTTTATATATTGCAATATTTTGATGGGATTTGTATGTTTACGTCCGTGAACTTGATTATCCCATATTTTGTCAAAAGTAAAGTCGTTCATGTATTGGCATGCAAATATTGATAAAGGAATGAATGGATTTTTGGCAAAACACAAAATTTAAGCCTATATTTTCAATTGTTGATGTAAGATAGGTTAAAATCTTTTGTGATTCAAGGATAAAGTCTATTATGTCACTTTCTGATGGAAAAACAGAATAGGTCCTTGTTTTGTGATCCACAGTATAGAGATTAATTGTTCCATATTATTATGTATTACCGTGAAGGTTCAATTTTGTATCTCATATTGAGCACGATACAACTAAGTCAATTTCTTATTGGCATGGTTGGTTGTTCCATGAGATGCTATATGTTGAGCCTTAAGAACTAAATTAATCAACTTGTGTGGTTATTTAGTTTGTATTCCATGAGTTCTCTCATGTTGAGTACATGTACGGTTAAGGTTGTCATTTCCTATGATAATCTTAGTCGGGGTTCCATAATCTCTTATGTTGAGCCCAAATGAACTAAATCAATCATCTTGTGTGATTATTTAGTTAGCACTCCATATATTTTTCTCATGTCGAGTGTGGACAATTGAATTGATTACTCTGTGATTATTTAATTGTGTAATCCGGTTAGAATATTTATGGGTTTTCTTGTGAATAATCTAATCGATGAATTAAGTCTCCATAAGTTTACTTGTGTTGAGCATATTTAGTCAAATTAATCATGGTTCGCTTTGGTTAATATGACTGAATATTTTGGATTCCAAATTCATACTTGTATGTAATTTGTTGAGTCTAAAGAAATCCTTCTTTTCTCTTGAAATTAAAGTCGCTCTTGTTGTTCCTTTGGGAATGACATCTTATGGGGGAGAGTTCTTTTGAACTTGCGCTTAATTTACAAATCTTTGTGGGGAGTGCGACTGTGGAATTTTTAGGGGTTATCTTGTATCTTTATAAACTCCTTGATGAATGCATTTAGCCTCGGCTTTATGATTGCATCTAAAAAAGATGATAGAACATTTACCTTTGGTCATAAAATGTCTCTTACTGAAATTTCATTAGGATCCCGTTCTTGTACCTTAGCCAATTTTATTGACAAAAAGGGGGAGAATTAATTTTAGTTCACACTACAAATACATATGGTTTTCGGATCATTATGTAAGGGGGAGTGGTTTCCATGTGAGATGGAGTATTGACTAAGGGGGAGTGAAGTATCACCATAGTATTGTTGTTGAAGTTGTGATGCAATTGGACTTTGACGCTTTGCAATAATACTATGACACTGTATAACAATGATTGAGAACCAATGCTTTTCTCATTGTTATAGCTACGGATTTTCAACAACGATGATACTAAACTTACAACCTTTGGGATCATTGGACTACTTGGAAGTGACGAAGATTTCGAGTATTGTTGAAGATTAGGCATGTGGAATAGGAGCTACAAAGTTTATTTATATAATTTTTGTATTCCATATGTATTAATATTTTTTCCACTAAAATTGACAAAGGGGGAGATTTTTAGAGAACTGCTCGGTCAAACTCGCATGCGTTTCTATCTCAAGCATGTTTGTCAATCTTAGTGATCAAAACTATATAGTCTTGATTTCTAGTCTACTATAGCTAAGGTCTCGGACTAGGATATAAAGTGTAGTTGAGCTCAAGAACTCCATGGCGATCATCATACAAGATGAAGGACTACTCAAGGAACCAGTGGATCTTCACCGACTAAAAGGTATGTGGAGACTTGCACTTATCTATCACTCAAAAGTCTATCTATTTTATCTCCTATCTTGAGACAAAAGTCGTTTTACTATATAGACTAAGAATATGCACATGTGACATTTCGAGCTGAGTATATCTCGCTTATTTATTTCTCGAAATGTGTGTTGGTAAAGCTTTCGCTTTATCCAAGTTCATCTTTTCCTAGTGACGAAAGTCATGTTATGTTTCAATCACTTTAGAAATCGCTCTGACGAAAACTAGCTCGTGAAAACAGCTATATGACGTCCTCTCAGAATGTTTCAATGATTAAAATAAGAGTTTAGACTATATAACCATTGTGGGATATTAACATTGTTTTGGAAACACACATATATGTATAAGTCCTTAACACTTGAACCTAAGTTTGCGAACTTTGTTGATCAAGTGGAACCGGAACGTGAGCAGCAACTCAGTCCGTGAACCCGGTCTGCGAACTGGCGTAAGTTCTCGAACCCGAGAATATCTGCTGAAATTAAAGCTCAGGTGCAGTCCGCGAACCCAGTCCGCGAACTGATGGAAGTTCTCATCCCGAGAAATTCTGCTGGAGTTTATTAACTTCAACCGGTTAGCTTGAGTCCGCGAACTCAAGAGGTTATGTTTGAAAACGTTGTTCGTGAACTTATCTTAAATTATTAAGGAAAGTTTTTGCAAACCATGGATTTATAGTTCATGATTAATGATTCGAGTGAATCACATCGTTTTTGATTCAATTGTGTCTCTTGTAGTACTTGAGATCTCATAGCAATTGAACAACTCTCTAACTAGTTCATTTGAGTCATTTGGACTAGTTATGGTGAAGAAGAATATGATTGATATGAAAGTTATCATTTGGATAACCATTTGGTTGACTAATATTGAACCAACTATTGTACACGTTTGGGTACGGTTACATGAACTCAAAATGTCAAGTACATGTGTGTACGACAAGCTAAGTTTTCAATCTAACGGTTGAGAGATATTAGCTTGTATCTAATCAGGTTTTCATCTTACGGTAAATATTGAATGATTTGTTACTAAGCTAACATTGATTGCAAACCCTGATTTGAAAGACTATATAAGGGAGAACACTAGCAACTGATAAACCTTATCCCCACACATTATGTGTGATACTAGTTTGCTAAAGCTAAAGTCGATTCTCCTTTAACCTTTAGTTTTCTTCTCTAAAACCAGGTTAACGACTTAAAGTCTTCATTGGGATTGTGAAGCCAGACTGATACTACTTATCTTGTAGTTGTGTGATCTGATCTTGCTTTTTCTATCGTACGAGTACAATTGTAATAATTGTCTTAAGATTTCTATCTCTGATAGGAAAGATAAAAGTAGTCAGAAACATCTTCGTCTCATTGTTTGTGATTCCTCAATAATCTTCTTCGCTGCGTCGATTAAGTTTATTGTGAGGTGATTGATGAAACTGAGCTGTTCTTTCGGAATATAAGTCTGGTTTTATCGATTGGTTCTTGTTCACCCTGATTTATCAAAACACGGAACAAAACTCATAGGTTTATTCGTGGGACACGAATTAATATATTACCTGTAGACTTTTCTGTGTGAGACATATTTATTTGCTAAAGTCTTCGACTTTGGGTCGTAGCAACTCTTGGTTGTGGGTGAGATCATCTAAGGGAATCAAGTGCGCAGTATCCTGCTGGGATAAGAGGTGTAGGAGCATAACTGTACCTTGGATCAGTGTGAGATTGGTTTGGGTTCAACTACATTCCAGACTGAAGTTAATTTGGAGTAGGCTAGTGTCTGTAGCGGCTTAATACAATGTATGTTTAATATGGACTAGGTCCCAGGGTTTTTCTGCATTTGTGGTTTCCTCGTTAACAAAATTATGTTGTCTGTGTTATTTATTTTTCACATTATATTTTTATATAATTGAAATAATACAGGTTGTGCATTGTTCAATCGATTAGAATATCCGACCTTATTGGTTGTTTATTTAAATCGATTGACACTTGGATATTGGTCTTTGGTACCATCCAAGTTATCTCTCTTTGATTAGGCTCGCGAATTAATTTTCTTGAGTAAATTAAATCGAGATATTGAGATAATAACTCCTTGAGTATTTTCTATTGATTGAGTCTTGTTGATTCTCTAGAAAACAACTCGGAGTTGTCCATACGGATTGCTAATCGAAATATTGGGTGAGGTTGTTAGACCCCCGCTTTTTCAAAACTGATAATCTATGGAATCATGGGAGTACTTGGAAAAGACAAAGTTTTCGAGTAATATTGAAGCACAAAGGAGATCAAGCATGTGGACGAGAAGCTACAAAGTTTTATCTATTTTGTAATCCATATGTATTGATAGTTTTGTCACTAAAATTTATAAAGGGGGAGATTGTTAGAGCATTACTCGGTTGAAATCGCAAGTGTTACTATCTCAAGCTTGTTTGTCAAATTTAGTTGTCAAAACCGTATGTCTTGATTTCTAGTCTACTTATAGCTAAGTCTCAGACTAGGATAGTTAAGTGTAGTTGAGCTCCAGACTCCATGGCGATCATCTTATGAAGATGAAGAAATACTCAAGGAACCAGTGGAACTTCATCCGACTAAAACTTATGTGGAAACTTAAACTTATCTACCACTCAAAAGTTTATCTACTCTATCTCCTACTCTTGAGACAAAAGTCGTATAAGTATGATAGTTTTCATATATACACATTTGTTATTTCGAGCCGAGTTTACTCGCCTCTCTATTTCTCAAAATATTTGTTGGTAAGCTTTCGGTTTAAACATTTTTCATCTTTACCCGTGACGAAAGTCATGATGACATTTCAATCTTGAAAATAGCTTTGATGACGATAGTTGTGAATAACGACTATTATAATATTATAGAAGAATTTTTCAATGATTGAAATGTAGAGTTGAGATTGCCATCTATGGATATAAGCATATATAGTGTGTTCGCACATTAGTGTATAAATCCATGTGCCAGAAACCAAGCGTGTGCATACGGTATTGGTAAAGGAGACAGGTTGGGTACGCGTACTGGCGGAACTTTTATTCTCGAAAAATTCTGCTGAGTTTGGAGTTTACGAATTCATAAACTAGTTACCTTAGGTACACGTACCCGTACGCGTACTGGCCGAACTTTTCTACCCAAAAATTCTGCTGAGTTTGGAGACTCAAATCTGGTAGCTAAGGTACGCATACCCGTGCATGTACCCAAGCTGGTTATTTCTCAAATCGGTAGTTCATGAACTTAAAACAATAAATTATAAGGAATGCAATCTTTGAAAACCGTGGATATATTGTTCATGAATTGATTCAAATGAATCAAACCGATTTTGTTTCAATTGTGTCTATGTATAAAGACCTAAGAAATTGAACAACTCTTCAACTAGTTATTTTGAAGTCATTTGAACTAGTTATGAGAAAGATGAATACGGTAAATATGAAAATGCTCATATGGATAACCATTGGTTAACTATTTGTGAACCAACTAAGTGTACACATTTAGGTACGGTTACTCAAACCTAAATGAAATACATTTCATTTGTGTGTGACAAGATAAGTTTCGATCTAACAGTTGAAAAATATTATCTTGGTTGAATCAGGTTTTTCATCTAATGGTGAATATTGATTGCTTTGTTACTAAGCTAACATTGATTGCAAACCCTGATTTGAAAATTATATAATGGACAACTCTAGCAACTGGAAAAACTAATCCCCACACCTCCTGCGTGATACTAGTTAGTTTAGATAGAGTCGATTCTTCTTTAACCTTAGGTTTCTTCTCGAGATCATGTAGACCAACGACTTAAAGAATTCATTGGGATTGTGAAGCCAGACGAAACTACTTCTCTTGTTGTTGAGCGAACTGATCTTGCAATTTTCTATTGTACGAGTTCAATTGAAAGATTGACTTGAGATTATATCTCCGATAGGGCAAGATAAAAATAAATCACAAACATCTTCGTCTCATCGTTTGTGATTCCGTAATATCTTGTTTCACTACCATATATTTAAGATTATTGTGAGGTGATTGATAATTCTAGGATGTTCTTCGAGAATATAAGTCTGGGTTATCAATTGGTTCACGTTCACCTTGATTTCTATCAAAAGACGGAACAAACTCATAGGTTTATCACACCTTGATTTCCTTAGTGATTTCTATCACACCTAAAATCAGTGTGAGATTGATTAGGGTTCAACTACAGTCCAGACCAAAATTAGTTTATAGTAGGCTAGTGTCTGTAACGGTTTAATACAGTGTGGTGTTCAATCTGGACTAGGTCCCGGAGTTTTTCTGTATTTGCGGTTTCCTCATTAACAAAACTTCTGGTGTCTATGTTATTTCTATTCCGCATTATATTTTGTTATATAATTGAAATATCACAGGTTGTGCGTTGTATCGATCAATTGTGAAATCCAACCTTTGATTGTTGATTGTAAATTGATTGATCCTTGGATATTGGCCTTTGGTACCATCCAAGTTTATATCTCTTGTATTTGATAAAGACTCACATATTTCTATTTGTTTGAGTATAGATCAAATCGAGAGACAGAGATGTAAACTCCTTGATATACTTTTTATTAAGATTGAGTCTGACTGTATAGTTGATTCTCTTAAAAGTATATTCGAGTTAGTCCATACATATTCCTAATCGAAATATTGGGTGAGGTTTTCAGGCCACCGCACTTTCATCCTCTAACTTGTAATAAGTCGCGCCCTTGGAACAATTCCTTTGGTTCGTATTCCAAACAGTAAAGGAACAACAAATATGTTCGGTAACAACTCTTTTCAAACAACATGATATGAGTTTGACAAAGGATCTTCCTATTTAACTAATAAACTCCTTTGTCGGGCCCGAGATCTATATAAAATTACAACTACCAAAGTAGTTGAGTTTAGATTTTGCAATCAATACTCTTAGTCACAAAGACAATATATTGATGCCGATCTACACAACTAATCAATCAAGGTTATCACAAAGATAAACCGATTGTAGTTGAATCCCTCCAGCCGATCAAGTTTTGTGCACACCAAAGATTATGAACCAAAATATCTTCTTTGTCTTCAAATCTTCAATAAACACCTGGACACAAACAACTTGAATCTCTTGTGACCAATCACACACAGAACGAAGTCTGTTAACGATAGAGTATCACAAAACGTCTTTAGATCTACAAACAGTTCCAAAGATCCCCGTCGATACTACTATCTAGTTTGAGTGAATCTTATATCAGAAGAGAAGATTCTCAAACTTTGAATCAAAAAAAAAAAAAGATTCTCAAACATAAACAAACTAGGTGCAATCAAATTTCAACAACCGTTAGTCAATCAAATCAAATCGAAAACTAATAATACTGTAATTATCTAGTTTCCCACCAACGGTACTCGTAGAGCTTCTCAATCCCAAAGAAGTCTTTAAAACGAGTGGTCGTAAGAGATTTCGCCTACTTAGGGTACTTTCATCTCTCCGTATAGGCGGCTCCACCAGTAACAACACAACTAGGTAGTTTTGCTGGCTCTGAGGATTAGTTTGCTCAAAATGCAAACTTCAGTATTTATAGGCAAAGGAAGTTTGGACACCAAGGAATTTCCGAAACCTAATATTCTCAAAGATATGTAATAAAGCCAAAATCGATTTTCTTAATTCCTGGAAATGCACTGTCCAAATATTGACCGAAATATCAGTAAAAAATCTCCAATTAGTAAATGCGCATTACTAATTTTTATTTTCTAAAGATATGCATTTAATTGTTGAAAATTAAAAGCATATTAAAAATAAAAACCTTAATTAAAAATCTCAATTTATTTCAATCCGGGATTCTCCTTTAGTTATTAAGGAACATCTTTGAATAATAAGAGATAAGAATTATTGCACATGTTCAAAGTATGTCGACATCTTTACTTTGTAAATCCTTTTTCATATTTATAATCTTGGAACCAATTTGCCACACTTCCAAACGAGTTTAAAATTGGTTCATCTGTCTTCCAAGAACTATGTGATTAATTATCCTATCAAATCACCATTAATGGGTTTCATGGTTGTAGGATCAGAATATAGCAAGAAAGACATATTAGAGTGTGATGATTCTGCGATAATTAGAGATGACGATGACGTAACAGAGTGATTTGAAAAATGACGTAACAGATGACGATGGCAGAAACATGAGAAATGTGTGATGATTCCGCGATAATTAGAGTGCTTGCGAAGATTGGCAATATAACTCTTGCGAGAATATCGCAATTCAGATCCTAAAATAAAGGATAGATTAAATGTCACCCACTATGTAATTTCCTATATAAAGAGTTGAACAAACGTAAGGAAGGAGAGATCTTTTTTGAGTATCGAGCAAGTCATTTAGGAGAGAGAAAGTCCAGAGGAGTTGTTAATTTCTTAGTTTCATTCCTTTCCATTCTTGTAAAACGGTGAGATTCATTAATAAAGATTGTGATTGATTATATAAAAAATGACTTGATTGTATGAATTCTTGTGAGGGGTGTAGTGTAGGATTTCCTGTTACTACATATTGGAGCTAGAAACATGGACATTTCCCCTTGTTTTTAGTGTGAAAATTAGCATTGTGATTTGGGAGAATTTGAGATAGTTGGTGAGAAGTTTCAGACAATCTTCAATAATTCTTTGATATTGAAGATATGGCTAGGAGAAGAAATGCTTCAAGACAACCAAGTACTGTTAGAAGGAGTAAGAGACTTGCTGGAGAAAGAAGAAACAAAAATGGAGAATCATCAAGAATGAATACAAGAAATGATGGAGAAAATCAAATTCAACAACCAGTTCGACATACACCAGCGCAAAATAGAACTTTGGATTATGATAGAGTGAGTGTACACACTTGGCGATCAGATTTAGTGGAAGAAATAGAAAAGGAGCAACAATTAAGAAATGAAAGTCAGGAGGAGAGAGCTGAAGAAGCGGTTGGAGTAATAATTCATGGTGATGAAAGAATTGGAGTATTAGAGTCAACAGAGGCGTTAAGACAAAGAATACACGAAGAGAGGAGATTAGAAGCGGAAGAACGCGCAAATTTGACAAGGCAAAACCATGAATTGAGAATGGAGAATATGAGGTTACAAAATAGGAGATCAATTAGAAGTGAGGCAAGAAGAAGTTCACCTATGACAAATATTGAAGAAGATAATCAAGATCCAAATGAAGGGCATCGCGAAAGGAGAGAAGTAATGGAAGATCGTTATATACCACAAGGCGAAATTCACCAAAATGGACAAAACAACATAGGTCAGGAACATGAGCAGCATCATGAAAGAAACAACCGAGACGGCGAAGAAAAATAGGAAGAAGGGAGGAAAATATTAAGTGGAAGATAGATTCAAAGAAATCAGAAGATAATAGAAGAAGAAATCGAGAGACATTATGCTGAACAACCACGTTTAGCTTGCGAAAGGGAAAGATTGAGAGCAAAAGTAGAGGAAAGAGAGCTCCAAGAGGCAATTCACCAGAACAATCATGACAATCGAGAAAGAAGACGCGAAAAAAACCGCAACAATGGTAACATAAATGAAGAATATGATATATAGGGTACAAAGAGGAGATGAAAGGCAACACAAAGAATTGATAAGGAATGAACAAAATCACAGAAGAGAAAATGAAAGATATAATGGTGTGCGAATTCATGAGAGAGTGAGAGAGAAGATCGTAGATAAGGACAAGAAGAAAATGAAAGGGAAGAAAATCAAAATCTCGCAACACAGAACAGACAAGAACGCAGGAGAAGGGAAGCAGAACTAAAGAGACCAATGGGATCAACGTCCGGGGTAAATGAGAAAATCTTAAGAGAGTTGGAAGAAATGAGAGGAATGCTAAATAACATAAGAAAAGGAGGCAAGAGACAATTGGATGAAGCCATAGAAGAATCTGCGAAAACTCCTTTCTCGCAAGAATCTGCCAAAGTGCAGTTTGCCTGCGTTAACCAGTATCTTTGATGGAAAAAACTGCGCAATTCAGCACATTAAAGCTTATGTGTGATGTATGCTACAGTGGGAGAATCATGATGCTGTGTTGTACAAGTATTTCTCTTCAAGCTTAACAAGAGAGGCGATAAAATGGTTTGAAGGTTTACCCAGAAATACTATAACATCTTTCAACCATTTGCAGACTATATTCTTAGAGGCTTACATAACCAACAATTACTCGCGGCCAGGCATAAAAGATGTATTTGGGTTAAATCAGAGAATTGGTGAAAGTTTGAAATATTTAACCATAAGATGGAAGACAATGTGTAGTGAAATGGCTGGACGGGTGTATGAGAGATATCTTATCTTATCATTCATTAACGCAATGTTCGCAACCAATCTATTGTATATTAAATTTTCAGAATCAAGAATACAATTACAATGACAGAGCTGCGAGAATTGCAGGAGGATTACATTGCTCTTGTAGAAAATCAGAATGAAGTAGAATCTTATCCAATTGCGAACATAAGCTCAAATACAGAGAGTACAAGCTTATTTCCTAAATTGATAAACATAGTGACGAGCACTTTGCAGGTACAACAAGAAAATAAGAATGATAATCAGCAGAAGCTGGTAGCTATGGGAAGTAGAGATCAAGAAGAATTCGAAATGGAAAGAAATTTTTATAGTCGAGGTGGAAATAACAAAATTCTAAGACTTTATCCGCCACAAGAAACTTATGGGGGACAAAGACAAAATTATCAAACAGGATCGGGAAGTCAAAAGACGATATGGGATGAGATCAAGATGCCACCATTGAATGCTAGTGTGGAAAAAAATTGGGAAGCTATAATTTTAATGGAGAACATTCCAACACCCTGGAACATGGGAAAAGAACCACATCAAAACAACCGAAGTCAAGAATTTTGTTCTTACCATCATTTCCATGGGCATTCAACAAATAATTATAAAAATATAAAAAGGATCATTCTCAAGATGATAGACCAAGGAAAATGAAATCATTTTCTAATAGTGCACCCTCAATCTCAGCCCTTACCACCACCACCAGAAATTCGCAGAGTAAATGCAATAAAAGGAGGAGAAACATTTGTCATAGAAGTTGAAGAAAAAGAAAAGAACCTGTTTTGTAATTCTATTGTGCATTCATACAAAACAATTGAAGACTTTCACGATAGTGTTTTAAGCAGAGTATTTGCGAGAGATGTTGATGGAAGAGAAATTATGAACATTGCGAAAATTTCGCCACTAAAAGAATGGCGAAAGCAGACTATCTCTTTCACCACAGAAGAAGTACCAAAGTCAGGCGAAATGCATGATAACCCATTAGTGTTGAGGTTAGAAATAAACCCAAGGAAAAGAGAGGATGAAGATGAAGAAGAGGATGATAAGGCTGAAGATACATGGGCAATTAATAGAGTCTTAATTGACACATGAAGTTCTGTGGATATCTTATTATATCATACTTATAAGACTATGGGAGGCAGAGATGAGGATCTATTACCCTCAACCTATAAAATTTATGGTTTCAATGGTACTGTGAATAAGCCTAAGGGAGAGATCACAATGACAATTCCATTAAAGGGATATCTTCCAAGATTCTATTCTGTATTGTTGATGTGGAGTCACCCTACAATGCTTTGATTGGGCGACCTTGGTTGCATGGGATTTTAGGTGTAGCTTTAATGTTTCATCAATGCATCAAATTTCCCCATCCCAGTGGAGTTGGAGTTATAAAAGGAGATTGGATTGAAGGTAAGAAATGCTATGAGATTGATGTGAAATCTTGCGAAGAAAGAGCTGTCAGGAAGGAGAGTTGGAAATATAACATCAAAGAAAGACAAAGAAGTGAGAGATTGTTGGTTGATTCATTAGAACTGAGAGAAGAAAGATTGCTGCGAAGTCAACGCTGGCTGAAAATAACAAATGATGAAAATTTCGCAGAAGAAAAGACTGTAGCGAAAAGCAACAAAAGCACGGAGATAGAAAACAACAAAGGTAAAAAATACAAAATGTGAAGTGAAAGAAATATTGAGAAGAAGGGAAAAGATGTATAATTGACTTGTTGCAAGAATTTCAAAAATTTCAAAAATATATTTTGTTTAAAATAAGATTGAGAAATTACAACAAAAATGAAATGCAAAAGCATAATCTCGCAAATATGCGAAAATTTCGCAAGAAATGATCTTTAAGATCTAGAATGGGACGCACCTTTATGGCGTACACCCTAGTTCGCGAATAAGATTTCGCAAGAGGCAAATGTAAGACCTAAAGTACGTCATAGAACGGGGTATCTGTTACATGACTCAGCGATAAGGTTACACCGCTGCTGGAACCTGAGTCATGAAAGATTTGGGGTCAATGAAAGCCTATCCAGGAGAGACACCTTCGATTCTCAACTTGAGCATATGACTTGAGTTGGGAGACTAAGGTAATAAGAGCCCTCCTAAGGAGTGCAGAGTATGACCAAGGCGCCGAGGTACACAGTTGAGCCAAGAGTGCCCGGGATGGATGAACCTACCCTGGCCATTCTTGGCAAGTCTTGGCTATGATGCACTCGGCCCGAAGAAAGCCCCACTTAGGGTGAAGTCTTATAAACATAAGCCATATAGGCAAAAGGGATAAGAGGCTGCGAAAACAGTTGGTTATTGTTAAGAATGGATGGGAGGAGCTAGTCTTGTATGGCCGGTGTACATCATATTTGAGTTATTAGCTAGTCTTGTAGAATACACCATATTTTCTATGTAGATTTTATGCTTTCTTTGCAATTTTTCGTGTGAATTATGTAGCTTATGTGTGAATTTGAGTTATTAGGTACTTTGGAGTCGTTCGGACGAAAAGAAGGAGAATCCGTGTATTTTGAGCAAAAAGGGCAGAATTGTCATTTCAGGGGCAATTACTATCTGGAGCCCAGTCAAGGTTAAGGGGCAATTGTTTTGGGAGGAGTACTAAAATACAACCAGCAATGATTAAGGGGCTGCTGATTCGGCTATCCCTTATCAGAAGCAACCGGGCGTCATAATCCGACCCAACCCTAAATCGAGAACCAAATCTCAAAATCATTCTCAATGATTATGAGCGGAAAGAAATGAGAGAGGAAAAGAAGCAATCACTGCTGCTGTTAATTCCAAGATATTGAGAGATGGAAATTGGAAGGAAATTGGTGGTGGATTGAATGAATTGGTAAGGTTCTGAGAATGGGTTTTTGAGATCGGAGGAATTAGAGAGATGGGTGGTGTCTGAGGTTCGAATTCAACTGAGAAACAAGGTTTGTGGATCGATTTGATACGAGAAACTCAGGGAGAAGATGGTGGTCTCAGTTGGAGTTAGGGATTGCTGGCAATGGAGAACTGAAGCACTCGGCAGGGTTTGGTTGATGTTGTTGGTCAGATGTTGAATTGAGTGGGTTCTCAGTGTTTTAACTTGTCTGTGCTGTGTAATTCATGTTACAGTTGAAGGGTTGCTTGCAATGGGTGGCAGATGAGCTACGAGGTATGAATTGGAATGGCTAGGATGGAATGGTGGTGCACAAGGAGCTAAAGAATCTGCTGCAGTGAAGTAATTGGGGTTTGCTGTAATTGAAGCTAATGGCTATGATGGATTTGAAGAACAGGAAGAATTACAGAGGGGGTTTGAGCTTGATTTGAAAACCAGAGTTGGATTTGGTTGAAGATTGAAGTTCAGTTCTGAGGAAGGAGTTGTGCATTTGCTAATGATGCTGCTATTAAAGCTTTGTGGTGGTTGAGTAATGGAAGAAGATGGTGTTTGCTCTCTGTAGATGTATGTTAGGTTTACAGGGTAAGATGGTTCTGATGTTGAGAATGTGCAGCTGGAAGGAAATGGTTTTAGTGATGCTCAGGTGCAGATGAGGACTCGAAATTATATTTGAACCCCAGTATTCATGGGGCAGTGCAATGGTATAAACAAGTGATTGTTGGCTGGGATGATGAGACTGAAGTTATATATTTGGTGCTTGACAGAGTGTTGAGCTGAGATCGCAGCTGCAATTGGATATGGAACTGAACATGCAGGTGGAGTTATGGCTTAGAGAGCACAGTGAAGCCACGGAGTTAATGCTGTCGCAGGATGAATCAAGCTAGTAGCTACGGAAGGTGTTCATTGGTACCTGGTGGATTCTGCAAGGCTAACAAGGAAGTGAACTGGTGGTGGATGCTGCTGGTGAAATTGCAAATAGAATGCAGCATTGGTATGACTGAGACAGAAATGGGACTGAGTTGTGGAGAGATTGAGCACAAACAAACGGTTCTAAAATGGGTTTCCTGTCGAGATTGAAGTGATTACAGATGGTGCAACTGCAGATGGAAATTGCAGGTTTACAGGGCAAGGAGTTGCAGCTGAAATTGGAGTTACAGTCAATGAACTGTGCTAGTAGTTGCAAGGAGCTGAACTGGTGGAATTGAAGCTCAAATAGATGTTGAGATTGGTGGATAAGACATGGATCGGAATGTGGTTGTTTGCAGAAGTCTGAGATGGAGTTGCTGTTGCAGCTGAATTGAAGATTTGTTGCAATTGTACTGAATGGAGCAGTGAGACAATAGTCTTTGGTTGGATGAACTGAGGTTCGAAGCTGAGTTGCAGATGAACTGTTGATGTAAGAGAAGAGATGGTTGGGTAGGAAGCTAGCTAGGAGATGGTTTTGCAGGCATGTTGTAGATTAATGATAGGATTGAATTATGCAGGGAAGAGCTGGAGTTTGGCTAGGAAAACAATCAAATTCTAGTGGAATTTTTTTCCACTGAGTCAACTCGGTGATCCGATCCGATTCAATTCATGACCCAAATGGACTTGGACTGAACTGGGCTTTGCTAATGGGCTGCAGAGACTTGGTTTGGTAATGGGCTAAGCTAGTATGGGAAGTGGAGAAACAAGTCTATAAAAGGGTTAGAGAACATTTTCAGGGAGATCTTATTCTCTACTTTTGTTTTTCCTAGGGTTTAGAAACATGAAAACCCTTCTTTTTATCCTTGTTATGAACTCCATGAGCTTGAGCTAATTTTATTATTGGTGATGGATTGATTTGATTTCACATAACATGTTTCTTGTTCAATAAATTAGTTTTGTCTCATATTATCGTTTATGTTTCACCATTAATATTGTTGCATGATTGAATGTTAGTTTTGTCAAGTTGCAAATTGGTAGAACTCACATGCGTATCTTTTGCTAGATTAGGGTTATTATACGAAAAAGTGATAATTCATGATTGCAAGTAGCACAAATATGGTTATTTCTTGTAGTGATATATCCTAGTAACCATATGTGAACCATAACCTTTGTTAAATCGGATTAGTGCTTTTACACGTTCGATTGCTTTGATTGGCCTGATTTCATAGAACTTAATGCATCTAGGGAATTAAACCTGATTAGTGCTTTTACACTTTAGGTTCTTCTTTTAGATAGAACTCATACTCGCATCTTTTAATGTGTTTGTTGATGACAAGAGGAAATTAGCGGGATATTCTTGCGATCAAGGTATTCTAGGGCCATTGATAAAATAGAGATTAAATATCAATTCTAATTATTGTTTTGAAAGCATGTTTGTGAATGAAGATGAATTCTTAACCAATATATTTTTTACTTGATTTATTTGTTTAATTGCTTTTATTTTATTTACTTTATTAAAAACCAGAAAAATCCCCCCTTGTTACTTTTAGGAAACCGAAACATTTGACAACGAAAGCCTCTATGTGGATACGAACTCTTTCTTATCGAATACTATATTTATATTTAGTTGAGTGAGGGAGTGAAATTATATTTGTGTCGGCTGACAACCGATCATTGAGCACCAAGGTGAGCATGCACATTCTAACATAACTAGGTTGTGTTTATTTGAGCCTTGTCTTCTTTATCACTAGGGACTAAGACAAAATCACTCTTGACCTCTAGATTGATTTGTCACATTCTAACTATCATTATAATAATTCTTTTGCCTAAACTTAGGACAATAGTATATAAGTTCGTTCGAGGAGTAAACTTACCCAATTCGTTTGATACCAAAAAAGTGCATCTTGTATCCTACGAACTTTGCATCCCCATTACTAGTGCCCTTTATTACCACAATAATATCAATGCTTAGTAACATAAGGAGTATGAGTTTTAATGTTACCTTTTTGTGGATCCACTTCCCTTGGAGCTTGACGATTTTTGTTATTCTTCTTCTTCTTCTTCTCTGTTCAACATTGTTGCTTTCTTAACAATTGCAGAAGTGCCTCCGTTGGTTGTCATACTTGAGGAGTATGGTTGAACATGATTCTTAGGATTGACTGGTTTTACTTCTTTACAAGAAATACGAGCATTTTTTTTATATCAGTGGAAGCCTCTAGTTTAGAAGAATTTTTATCTTTAACAAATTTTATCTCTTTGCTAATATTTGAAGCATTTATTCCATTAATATAGCCCAATCCTCGTGTATCACGATGATTTCTACTTACTTCTAACATTGAGGTTAAATTGTTTGAGCTAGCATTGAACTTTTTAAGGTCCAAATTTTCTTCTAACAACATCTTGATTTTATCAAGAGCACTAGCTAGATCAGCCTTAAGGCACTTTTCTTGTGAAGGATATTCACCTTCTTTCTCTTGAAAATTCTTTTGTTGAGAGTTAATCCTTGCATCAGATTCAACAATTTTTTCTTCCAACAAATGAATTTTTTTAAGAGTAGCATCACGCTTCCTTTTTAACAATTCTGCTTGAGAGAGACTAGTGTTTGCTTTTTCTTCAAGACCATGTATTTGTTGAGAAGTATCTTCCCTCAACCTCTTGTGATTTTGATGCAAACTGTCACATTCAATAGTAATTGCTTTTAAAATCATCCCGATTTTTCTCAATTACCTTTTTGTAAGTAAGCAATTGCTTACAAACAGATTCTGAGAGTGGTTCAATAACCTCTTGCGATACGTTAACTGATTCTTTCTTTAGTATTCGCTATAACTTCACTCTACTTTGACTCATGCCTTATAGGTTGGATCGTATCAAACACATATTGTTAGATCTTTTCGTCTTTGCCTTCTCTGATACCAATTGAAAAGTCGAAGGTACCCAAATATACCTCAATCTAAAACTTTTCCACCTATAAGTCCTTTCTCCGAAAATGATTGTCTATGGACTGAGCCGAGACAATACAACGAATCGTTCATACTTCATGTGATCGTCTATGGATACGAGATCGAGACCATATGACAACAAGATAACTTGCGTGATTGACTATGGATACAAGATCGAGACAATATAACAACGAAGTATGATTACTTGATAATAGGTTGGGACTTAATGATAGACACATTTTTGTGTCTAAATTGTCCTCATTTTTCTGTATTGTTGGCACTCAATTTTGTACTTATTAGGGTGTTTTGTGTGTTTGTAGGTATTTTTGGGAAAGAAATAGTTTTGGAAAAATCGGCTCGA
The DNA here is from genome assembly GCA_023529315.1 of Papaver bracteatum. Classification (NCBI taxonomy): domain Eukaryota; kingdom Viridiplantae; phylum Streptophyta; class Magnoliopsida; order Ranunculales; family Papaveraceae; genus Papaver; species Papaver bracteatum. The sequence continues at coordinate 371,990 of JAJJWX010001118.1, forward strand.
AAAATTACTCGTAGCACCCCAGGAGGACATTTGCTAAACGGACCCCAATTTTGGATAATGGGCACCTCAATTACTAAGGGGCACCTTCTTTACTATTTTCACCCCATGGTGCCAACTTCTAACCGCACCCCATCACTGGTTAAGGGAAATCCCTTCTTCTTCGTTTGAAACAGTTTTTGGCGGGAAAATATGTTCAAGAAAATCAGTTAATGCCGATACTTTCTGGATTGAAATTTGACGTTATTTTTGGTGAGATTTTCACGGGATAAGATTGAAGGTGATCTGTCTCATCAAAACAAAGAAGGTACATGTCTTGGTTTCCTTAAAAAATAAAGATTACGTGCAAACACGATAAACAGAAGAGAGAAGATTTATTGGGATTTCTGTGCTATTTTTGGGAAGCTATCTAGTGTAAGAAGCATGTTTGATGATCTACGAATCGTGTAGGGTCGTGTTGAAGTGTGATTGATATCTGCAGACGCATGAAGAAACAATAAAATTAAATAATCCCGTGAAAATAACATTTATTTATTACAGAGATTTTGGGATTGATTTCGGCGGATTCTTGGTGTAGTTGTGTATATAAAGGGTGTTCAGAGGTCAAAGAGGGGGATGGAGAGATTGGGAGACATTTAGACACTACAAAGTCGGAGAAATTGGAGTTACAGGGAACTGCCATTCCTGCTCCTGTGAAGAACACGAAGAACATTAGATAATAGGGAACAGTCGTATTGCTACAGTGCCAACGACGCTTCTTATTTATTATTCCCTGTAACAGTTAGTTTTGTAACAAATATAAGTGTTACAAACCTAGTTTTATTATTTTTCTCCCATTTCATTATTGTGAACGCCTTTTTTAGCAATGAAAAATTCCTTTGAGTGTGTTTTCACCATGCAGAGCTAGAACCCATCACTGGGACGACAGAGGAAGTTGTTTTTCACCCATTAGGTAATTAAATTAATTCTTTTATAACTAATTGCATAGAATTTAATTGTTTTATGATTTCTATTAATTATTTGTTATTTTGTCTGATGTCGCATGCTTAGTTTTAATTACTTTTGATGCGTCATGCTCACAACTTACAACTAATATTTTATGAAATCTACTTTGGCAAAGAATATAGTTAAATTTTTTTTGAGCTATAATTGCCTAGGATTAATTTCTGAACCACTTGAATAAGAAAAATAGTGAAATCCTGAGTCCCAGTAAATTCTTCATCTTGTGAGATATTTTGTATATATTTTATTTATTTCTAGTATTTTTGTTTATTAATTATTAAAATCAATCTTATCAAGTCCGAGTGAACGATAACCTTCTTACCACTATATAAAATTCGATCAATTTTTGGCGCCGCCTACGCGGACTTGTATTCAAATTTATTTTAGGTTTATGTTAGGTTTATTTTTTGTTTTTTTTACGCCTTTTGGTATTTTTTGTTTACTATCAGATTCGGAGCCAAGCTAAAGAAAAAGAGAGTGTTGAAAAGAGAAGCAAAGCCCAAAAAGGAAAGAAAAGAGAAATCCAAACAAAGTGAAGAAGAAGATTTTGTATATAGTTTTTTTTAGAAACTGTAATTAGGTTTTTATTGTTGTAATCTTTTATTTTTGGATTTTTTGGACTTTATTTTTGGGACTTTTGGACTTTATTATTTTTAAGACCCTAAGGAAGGGTTAATTTAAATATTAAAATGCACATGGAAGGACGACAATTACGATACTGTCTCGGCCCCTCGGGTTCGTACACTGACATAGGAGTCGGTGGCCCGAGTCGACCTCAACGGTTCATCCCCCCTCTGGAACGGGAGGTAAGAATTCTAAACACCTGCGAATCCCTTGTCATCGGGTTTAATGGATGATTTTGTACCTGGACAAATTAATACAAGGACTCGGATTTCATCACCGTTTCCTTCTTGCCCGCCTTGGGAACATGTAACCTACGTGAACCTAAGCCTTAAAATTTGGACTAGAACGAGACCGTAGGGTAATGAGCTTATAAGAAAGTCGTTCAAATGGATCATATTGGGTATTTTGTTAGCCTAGCTCAAAGTTCAAGAAGAAGGGAGGAGAATATTACGTGGAAGAGAGATTCAAAGAAATCAGCAGATAATTGAAGAAGAAATCGAGAGACATTATGCTGAACAACCACGTTTAGCTTGCGAAAGGGAAAGATTGAGAGCAAAAGTAGAGGAAAGAGAGATCCAAGAGGCAATTCGCCAGAACAATCATGACAATCGAGAAAGAAGACGCGAACAAAACCGCAACAATGGTTACATAAATGAAGAATATGATATATAGGGTACAAAGAGGAGCTGAAAGGCAACACATAGAATTGATAAGGAATGAACAAAATCGCAGAAGAGAAAATGAAAGATATAATGGTGTGCGAATTCATGAAAGAAGTGTGAGAGAAGATCGCAGAGAAGGACAAGAAGAAAATAAAAGGGAAGAAAATCAAAATCTCGCAACACAGAACATACAAGAATGCAGGAGAAGGGAAGCAGAACTAAAGAGACCAATGGGATCAACGTCCGGGGTAAATGAGCAAATCTTAAGAGAGTTGGCAGAAATGAGAGGAATACTAAATAACAGAAGAGAAGGAGGCATGAGACAATTGGATGAAGCCATAGAAGAAGCTGCGAAAACTCCTTTCTCGCAAGAAATACAATTAGGAGGAATTCCACCAAAGTGCAGTTTGCCTGCGTTAACCAGTATCTTTGATGGAACAACCTGCGCAATTCAGCACATTAAAGCTTATGTGCCATGTATGCTACAGTGGGAGAATCATGATGCTGTGTTGTACAAGTATTTTGCTTCAAGCTTAACAAGAGAGGCGCTAAAGTAGTTTGTAGGTTTACCCAGAAATACTATAACATCTTTCAACCATTTGCAGACTATATTCTTAGGGGCTTACATAACCAACAATTACTCGCGGCCAGGCATAGAAGATGTATTTGAGTTAAAGCAGAGAATTTGTGAAAGTTTGAAATATTTAACCATAAGATGGAAGACAATGTGTAGTGAAATGGCTGGACGGGTGGATGAGAGATATCTTATCTTATCATTCATTAACGCAATATTCGCAACCAATCTATAGTTTATTCAAATTTTCAGAATCAAGAATACAATTACAATGACAGAGCTGCGAGAATTGCAGGAGGAGTACATTGCTCTTGAAGAAAAGCAGAATGAAGTAGAATCTTATCCAATTGCGAACATAAGCTCAAATACAGCGAGTGCAAGCTTATTGCCTAAATTGATAAACACAGTGGCGAGCACTTCGCATGTACAACAAGAGAATAAGAATGATAATCAGTAGAAGCTGGTAGCTATGGGAAGTAGAGATCAAGAAGAATTCGAAATGGAAAGAAATAAAATAAAAGCAAATAAAGAAATAAGGAAACAAATCAAATAGAAGAAATATTGGTTAATGATTCATCTTCATTCACAAATATGTTTTCAAAGCAATAAGTAGAATTGATATTTAATCTCAACTTTTATCAAAATCCCTATAATATCTTGATCACAAGAATATCCCGCTAATCTCCTTTTGTCATCAACAAACACATTAAAAGATGCGAATATGAGTTCTATCTTAAAGAACAACCTAACGTGTAAAAGCACTAATCAAGTTTAATTCCCTAGATGCATTAAGTTCTATGAAATCAGGCCAATCAAAGCAATCGAACGTGGAAAACGCACCAATTCAATTTAACAAAGGTCACGAATCACTTGTGATTATTAGGATGTATCACTACAAGCAATCTTCACAATTATGCTACTTGTATTCAAGGAATATCACTTTTTCGTATAATAAACCTTAAACTAGCAATAGATATGATTATGAGTTCTACCAATTTGCAACTTGACAAAACTAACATTCAATCATGCAACCCTATTTTCAGAGAATCGTGAACGATAAATATGAGACAAAACTAATATATTGAATCAAAGAATCATATTATGTGAAATCCAACTATTCCATAACCAATAATAAAACTCTAGCTCATGTTCATGGAGTTCATCACAAGAATAAAGAGAAACCCTATCATGTTTCTAAACCCTAGAACAAAAGTTGTAGAAGAGATAATAATTCAAAGATATCTTTTTTAGAGAAAAGTCTTCTCTTTTATAAGTTTCTCAATTTCCATAAAGGATACTCCTTCCATAATTAGGTCTAGTCTTCTTAAAGTCCATCACCAAAAATTCCACCAAGCCCATGTGTGAAAACCCGTGTAGAATTTTATCCCAAAACACGCTCGTCGGAAAACTGGGTTTTCGGCCGGAAGGTGGCCGGAATCCGGTGGGAAAAGTCGTCGTCGGCAACCAAAGATTCTTCTCCGTCGACGGAATATTCCGTCACGGCGCCGTTAAGTTAACCATTGACCTAACGGTCATCGTTAGTCAACCAGGTCAAGAATAAGAAGTCACTGAGTCAGCTAGGTCTAGTCAGATCTGAGTAAGAAGCTAACTCAGCTGACTTGGTCTAGGCTCTTGCACTACCCTGTAAGTGCAACGCAATCATTGCGCTTCAGCCATTTTGGCCCTGCATATTCAACTCCATATGCAACTCCCACTGAAGCTAGAACCATTCTCAACAGCACAAGCACCATTCTTTATTTTCTTCTCAGCTTAAAACCATTGCAACATTACTTGAATCCACTGCAACCATTCAAATTCTCCTTCATCCATCCCTGTAAACAACCACCAACTTCAGTTCATGCCTACCTCCAATCTGCATATCAACTGCAGCAAATTCAAGCCATCTCTCCAGTAGCACCAGTGGAAATATCCACCACCTGAAAAACTGCTCATAGTTCAATCACCAACAGAATCTCCCACATCACCTGTAATTTCAATACCACCATCTCCTCACTGCCATCTCTATTACGCCTGCAACAGCTTCCATCCTCAGCTTTCTGTAGCTTCATTTGCATCTCAAAACCAACTCTATGTGCAGCTTAGCTCATGCCATAACCCCATTCAATACCAGCACCTGCAACAGCACAAACTGTACATCTTCTTGAGCATCAGTTGCACACTCAACTAACCACCATAGCCTCACCATACTGCATCACTTTGCACCACCACTTGCTCAAGTCCCATAACCATGAAACATTGCAACCACACCTCAAAAACAGACCCATTTCGATCCCATCTCAAAGCCACTGACCATATCACCACAACATCTGTACCAACACCATCAAAGCCACCAGAATGCAATATCATGCTAGCATTATATCCAGCAGCACCAACTCTTCAAGCACATACCACCAAATTCAACACTGCCTGCAATGCCATTGCTTAAACCATTATCCATAGCAGTTTAAGTACCAGTACCTTCCAACAATTCCAGTGCCTCCACCAGAACAAACCCATGAATGTCACCATTACTGCACCACCATAACCCATTCAATTCCACTACTATGGCATCACCACTAATTCATCCATTTACCCTTGAATTTCAACTTCAATTTCAGATCAAACTCAAATTCCTCTCTGCAATACCAACATACCAATTTCATCTTCTGATTCTCATCTTCTCAACATCACAAACCCTAATTTTCATTAATTCCAACATCACCTCTTCTATTTCAACTCAATTACAAGCCAACCACAAACAACACCCAGCTTTCCACCACTTGCTCAACAGATACAACACACATTCCATCTGAAATCGACCTCAAAACCACCATGAATTCCACAAGCTTAATCTCTACATCTTCTTCTGCTCTTCATCTGGTTTTGACCCAAGGTAGTGAATCCTAATTCATCTGTATCAGTCACTTTAAACCCTTAAACTCTTCTCAAACCCTGACTCTCTCCATTACCAATTCAATCTCAGGAACCCTAATTTCTCGATTTTGTCTCTTCTTCGATTCAACCATCCATCACCAAATTTCACCAAACCCATCTTTATAAGATTGAAATCGAGCTAATCCCAACTCTGTAATTCATTAGAGAACTTCAATTTCTCCATTTTCTGTATACATGGCACCATTCTTCACCATTGATTTCCTCCACTTCTGTTAATTCTCAGCTTCTACACACTGTAATGAAAATTGGGGGAAAATGAAGACCTGGTTCATTCTCTCGACCTAATACTACTGGGATGTAGATTAAGACGCCACAATATTAAGACGCCCAACAGTTAAATACACCCCAATGGCAGGATAAGGGCAATCCGGAATATTAGGCTTGTCGGTTTCAAATAACCGACAGCTCAAATCTTTGTTCAACTCAATTGTCAGTTCTGGGGAACTGACAATTCATTTTTTCCTTCTCGCAAAACCTAGCTTGCTCCAAATGTCGCCGGTGGATTGACCTCTCTGCTCTTTTCGATCCAAATGGATGATTTCTCCTTCTTTTGCTTGTAATGACTCCAAAGTACCTATGAAACTCAAAAGCGAACATAAGATACATAATTCACAAGAAAAATAACAAAGAAAGCATAAAATCTACATAGTAAATACGGTGTATTCTACACCTATCAATATCCTATTCTATCATGCTTATAAGACTATGGGAGGCAGAGATGAGGATCTAATACCCTCAACCTATAAAACTTATGGTTTCAATGGTACTGCCAATAAGCCTAAGGGAGAGATCACAATGACAATTCCATTAAAGGGGATATCTTCCAAGATTTTATTCTGTATTGTTGATGTGGATTCACCCTACAATGCTTTGATTGGGAGACCTTGGTTGCATGGGATTTTAGGTGTAGTGTCAACGTTTCATCAATGCATCAAATTTCCCCATCCCAGTGGAGTTGGAGTTATAAAAGGAGATTGGATTGAAGGTAAGAAATGCTATGAGATTGATATGAAATCTTGCGAAGAAAGAGCTGTCAGGAAGGAGAGTTGGAAATATAACATCAAAGAAAAACAAAGAAGTGAGAGATTGATGGTTGATTCAGTAGACCTGAGAGAAGAAAGATTGCTGTGAAGTCAACGCCGGCTGAAAATAACAAATGATGAAAATGTCGTAGAAGAAAAGACTGTAGCGAAAAGCAACAAAAGCATAGAGGTAGAAAACAACAAAGGTAAAAAATACAAACTGTAAAGTGAAAGAAATATTGAGAAGAAAGGAAAAGATGTATAATTGACTTGTTGCAAGAATTTCAAGAATTTCAAAAATATATTTTGTTTAATGATAAAATAAGATTGAGAAATTACAACAAAAATGAAATGCAAAAGCATAATCTCGCAAATATGCGAAAATTTCGCAAGAAATGATCTTTAAGATCTAGAATGGGACGCACCTTTATGGCGTACACCCTAGTTCGCGAATAAGATTTCGCAAGAGGAAAATGTAAGACCTAAAGTACATCATAGAAGTGGGTATCTGTTACATGACTCAGCGATAAGGTTACACCGCTGCTGGAACCTGAGTCATGAAAGATTTGGGTTCAATGAAAGCCTATCCAGGAGAGACACCTTGGATTCTCAACTTGAGCATATGACTTGAGTTGGGCGACTAAGGTAATAAGAGCCCTCCTAAGGAGTGCAGAGTATGACCAAGGCGCCGAGGTACACGGTTGAGCCAAGAGTGCCCGGGATGGATGAACCTACCCTAGCCATTCTTGGCAAGTCTTGGCTATGAAGCACTCGGCCCGAAGAAAACCCCACTTAGGGTGCACTCTTATAACCATAAGCCATATAGGCAAAAGGGATAAGAGGCTGCGAAAACAGCTGGTTGTTGTTAAGACTGGATGGGAGGAGCTAGTCTTGTATAACCGATGTACATCTCCTTGAAAGGGCAACCAGGGGGGAAGATAAGGGTGGCACCCTCTATTAGGGAGCTGATAAGTGTCTTAAGACGCAAATGTCATGAGGTTATATTTTCGCAAGAATATTTAGACTTGTCATATTTGTGCAATAGTCCTGAAGAGGCAATAATACAAAAGAAAAGATAATACAAGATCAATGGGTCATTGCATGAAAGTGTAAAGACGTCCTGCGATTTCGTCGCAAGACGACAATATTATGGGGCTTTAGTTTCGTAAGAAAATTTAGGCTTGTCATACTGTCGCAGCAAAAATACAAAAGAATAATAAGTTAAGGCAAGATCAATGGGTTTTTACATGAAAGTGCAGAGACGTCCTGCGATTTTGTCGCAAAGAAAAAAGATGGCAAAATAAGACCTTTACTTAGGAAGGCAAAATAGGACCACATCAGAATACAAGAATGAATGTAATCTTACAGTTTATGATTGCGAGATTATACAGAGGCAATTGCGAATTTGTCGCAAAATACTTTACCAAATAAAGGTAATATGATCAATCACTCATCTTAATACAAATAACAGATGCAAGTATGGGAATGCATAAGATAAATTAGATGTTATTTGCTTCCATATGATAGATTTACGCAACTGTATTTTGATTAATCATATTGCAAGAAAGAAAATTTTACTAACACATGCAGGGTGAAACGAAAAAGAACTTATATTAAAGATTGGAGAAATTCACAGTGATAGAGTACAAGAGTAAAAGACCAAAGAATGGATATACAAGTTTACAAGGGAACAAGTTTGATCCATCATTATCTCCACCAGACTCTTCACTGGAGCTTCTTTCCTTATCTTCATCATATTTATCATTTCCATCTTCTTCAGATTCTTCTTCTTCATCAGCTTCACTATCAGAGATGACTAAGTTAGGCACATTCTCCAGGATGCTGTCTAAAAGATAAGGATATTTGGAATGAGGAATCTGGTTATCATCACAAATTGCTTTGATAGTATTATTGCGATAATAAATTGCGTTATTCCCAAAATTCGCAATAGTAATCTTCATTTGAGCCTTTAATTTGAAAACTTCTCATTGCGAGAAGAAAGATCCGTTGCGAGCTTCGCCTTTTCATTCTCTAGCTCTGCAAGTCTGTTGCGATACCTCTCTTCAGCTTCTGCGAAAATACAGCAATAAATCAATAATTTGAGGGAAGTTTATGAAAAAAAACAAATAAGTAAGAAAGAACAGTTAACATCCTTCTCTGTTATAAATCATATCTCTAATCAGGGCCGTTTGCTCAATTTGAAGACTAACATCTACACCTAAATTTTTCCTGGCATTATCTAAAACTTTCATAGCCCAAGCAAATTCATCATCATCATTTATGAGAAGGCGGGAGCGAGTTTGATTCTCTCTTTAGCAGAGTACAATATTTCTATGTCTGAGATCATCTCTTTCAATTTGAATATCAAGAAGAGTTTCTTGAAATTTCGCTAATGTCTGAGCACCTTGGAGAGAAATACGGTCTTTTTCATCTATCAGATCACTATATTTGGCCTTTAACTTGAAAATTTCTTCCTTAGAGTTGTGGAAGAATTGTCTAAATTTATTAGCCATATCCAAGACAGATCTATGTTCAATTTCTAAAAGATGAAACTTGGATCTAAGCTCATTTACGGGAAGAGACTCCATCTTATTGTTTGAAAAACTATTTAGAGAAGTATTTAGATGTTCGAAAAGGGTATCATCATCCATATGATTGGGAAATGAATGAAGAAGAATAGCTTCATCAGTAAGACCATAGATGTATGCGAAATGGTAAACTCTATAAGAAGAATTTTTTTTGAAAAAATAAAATATATGGGAAAGAAAAAGAATCCCATACCATAGAGTTGATTATTGGCATCTTGAAGACTAGATACTTTGCCCTTATGAAGAGAAATGTCTGATTCCAACTGTTTATTCTTCTCGCGAAGAGTAAAAACTTCCATTTCAAGTTCTTCGTTCTTTTTGAGAAGATTGGTAACTTCAGTCTCTAATCTTTCATTTGCTTATCCTTCTCGTGAAGACCAACAATTTCAGCCTCCAACTCTTCATTTTTATTGAGAAGTTTAAGATTCTTCTTTGCGAGAGTCGCACGCCTCTTCTCCAAATATGAGACAATAGCAAAGGAAGCTTTCCCAGCCTGCGAAAAAATGCAGCAAACTTTAGGGATTAGTTATGAATTCAAGATAAAAATAAAGAAAAGAAAAGTATAAGTATGAAAATTTACCAAGCTATTTAGTGCATGCAAGAAATTTGGAGATATAGATCTTGAGACCCCGCGAAGAGATTCATTGTTCTCTAGGATGGGGGCATCACATATAGCAGCTATGGACTTGCAAGCATCAGTCAGAGGGGTATCACCAATTACTTGCATAGTATTAGCAAAAATGCCGGACAAATGAGCCATAGAAGATTCAGGTTGTAAAGATTCTTTCGCAGAAGAGATATTGTTATTATCATCATCATTATCATCATCATTATTATTGTCACTGGAACTCTCGCTATCTTGAGGGATCGAGGGAGAAGGAGATTGAACTTTCCGTTTCTTTAAAGGAGGAGCAGCAAAATTCTCCTTGCGAGGAGCGCCTTTGCCTTTATTTTTACCCTTGCTCTTCGCAGTTTTGGAGGGTTCTTCTATCTCATCAATAGCCTTCAAGCACAGATAAAGATAAGAAATAGAGGCAACAATATATTGTTAAGAATCTTAAAAGAATATTTCTTACTTCATCTGTGATTGATTGAAAAGTTGTCAAAGTGCTAGCTTTCCCAAACTTCTTGTAGTTTGCTTTCAACCTCTTAATCTGGAAATTTCGCAATCATAAAAAAGTATTGGAGTGATTAGCGAGAATATATGTAAGAATACAAGAAAAATAATAATAAGGATTCCAGCAAAAGGTGGAAAACACACCACTTGTTATCAGTAGAATGACGTGGGGAAGAGTTATCGCCAGGATGTCAGTCAATGTCTTGAATAAGTAATTGGTCATCAGCAACATTATCTCTCTTATGTAAGCGAACACCCCATCAAGTACTGTCTCTCTTCATAGGAATTACTTCATAATTCACAAAGAAGTTTTCGACGGTATAGTTCGCAGGAACAATCACAATGTATTTAAACTTAGGATTTTTAGCTTCACCAGGGTAAAGAGATCCCTTGCCATCACCACGGTTGGTGAACTCAAGCAGGAGACGAATGCAATCTCCACTTAGTTGATATATAGCTCGCGAGAATTTCGTATGAGAAAGAATTTCATAAAACAAGGGGAGTTCAGGATCATAGAGGGGAATGAGAAGACCAGCTTCAAGCTGACCTATTGAGACTATGATCTTTTCCTGATTATAGGGATGATCAGAAAATAATTTGGAAGTAAGCTCGGATTTTGGGTTTTGATCGGGAATACGAGATAGAGTAAAACCTTTATTTTAAAGCTTCTTTTGAGCCTTTTCAAAGGCAATCTCATTCTTGCGACCGGATGGAGGAATTCTTTAGTATGGGAATGGAGAAGATAGTAAAAGTTTGAAAAGATAAGAATTGAGAAAATTTACAGTAGCAGGAGCGGAATTCACGGAAGAACAATGAAGAAAGTTGCAAAGAAAATAAGAAAGGAAGTAAAAAAAGAAGAGTAGAGAAGAATGAGAAGAGTATATATAGAGAGAAGAATACTCAAAAAGGTAAACACATTTAATGCAGAGATTATACATGAACAATTGAAATACAACGGTTGAAAAAGACGTGTCAGAAGCTGGATGGAAGAAGGAATACCTATAGTGAATTTGCCGAAGAATGCAGAATCGTGTCAGTACAGAAAAGGTGAACAGTTGCGGCATTTTGAAAACTAATTTCTCATGAAATTATCTCTTTCACAGAGAAGACATGAGAAGAGGCAAGATGTAGGATCAGAATATCGCAAGAAAGACATATTTGCGAAGTTGGGTTAATAACACATTGCGATCGTCGCAGAGTGATTTGAAAAATGACGTAACAGATGACGATGGCAAAAACATGAGAAATGTGTGATGATTCTGCGATAATTAGAGTGTGTGAGAAGATTGGAAATATAACTCTTGCGAGAATATCGCAAGTCAGATCCTAAAATAAAGGATAGATTAGCTGTCATCCACTATGTAATTTCCTATATAAAGATTTGAACAAACGTAAGGAAGGAGAGATCTTTTTCGAGTATCGAGCAAGTCATTTAGGAGAGAGAAAGTCCAGAGCAGTTGTTAATTTCTTAGTTTCATTCCTTTCCATTCTTGTAAAATGGTGAGATTCATTAATAAAGATTGTGATTGATTATATAAAAAATGACTTGATTATATGAATTCTTTTGAGGGGTGTAGTGTAGGATTTCCTGCTACTACAATGGTTCTACTAAAACACAAAGTTCGGTTCTACCTCCATGTGGTACTTGGATCGGTCACACTAGTTTTCCAAAAATTGGTTGACTAGGTACTAGGATCAGTTACCACATTATTATATTATTTACTTGTGATCGGTTGCACAACTCATAAGATCGGTTACCAATTATTAAGACTTGTTGTACCTCTTACAAGGATCGATTCCACATACTTGTGATCGGTTGCACCTCTTACTAGGATTGGTTACCCAATGTATAGAGTTGGTTATACAAATTACAAAATATCGATCATATCATCTCATGTGATTACTTAAGATCGGTTTCGCTAATAAAAGTCATATCAATACAAAATTTAGGCATTGTTAACAGTTTTACCAAGATACATAAACAAGTTATAAGCGGTTATACTAAACACACATATTGGTAATCCAGAGATTTTTAATGAATAACAATACCAATGAGCCTAGCGATTTACCTTTTGATTCACAAAACAAGTTTATGAATTTACTTTATTTAAACGAATGTAAAACATTGTTTCCTAGGACGAAATCTTCACCCATACCCATACAATATCACAATAGCATTCATATGATTATGTCGATGTCTTATATACGGAGTTCAAAAGATAGACGTATACTTTGTATTATAATTCCTTAATACTATGTCTAACTAGAGTATAATCATTCATAGCTTCGCAATTATGTTTTCAATATGCACGACTTGAAATATACGTTAGTAATGAAACAGTTCAAGTCAAATATTACTAACCTCAAGAGGAAGGATGGTGTCGTTGATGTAGCTCTTTAGTTCTTCACATTCTTCAAGTATTCACATAATACTTGTAAGTCTCATATTCTAGTAAATTTCGAGCTAACCTATACGAAGTTGACTCTAGCATATAATCAAGCGACTTTTTAAATGAGTTTTGGTTCATTTAAAATATGACAACCAAACTTTACATACCAATGCTTGGTGGGTTCAACCAAGCAATGCTCTAACAATCTCCCCCTTTGTAAATTTTAGTGACAAAACTCTTACAATCATATGGATAAACAAATTGCGATAATTCATTATACATACGCTTGATTCCAAGTTTCAACAGTACGATAACATATATAAATTTAATCTTTAAATGCCGTTGTTGACATTATAATAACAAAGCTAATACTCCCCCTAAAGGTAAGATAGGTAGATTTTCAATCCGCACATCTTTGTTATTCCCTTTGTAGTTAAGATAACCACAAGTATCAATATGATATGTTACTCCCCCTTAGTCAATGCTTTACTTTTTCGTTAGATATAATGTTTAAGCACCATTGTCCTTTCCTTAGTGATACCAAATCACTTTTTTACTCCATATATTTCTCCCCATTTTTTTCACAAAATGACAAAGGTATGAGCAAATAAAGGACAAACCGAAAGGATCTTACAAATCTTAAAAGACTTGAAAAACCTATAAGAGTTAAGCACGAGGGTTCCACATACCATTTTAGATAACCAATATCAAAACCGAAACTACAAAGTAATTTTGTTTTGATACGTTACCAAGGAAACAATTGCCCGAAGAAATTTTCCCTAATAGTATAGCAATTAAAAATTGACTAATCACCTTAGTTCTTTTGATAAACCGATTGTACAAATACAATCGCTTGTTCGATAAGACCAAAATAAAGATCAGAATCAACTTTATTTTTCTGATCTGGTTCTAATTATTAAAATAATAACTTAGACCTTTCACTTTTAAACAAGACAAGTACTAGGTTAGTTAACTAGCATTTCTTGTTAAGGCATTCGATTAGACTTGAATAACCGAAGCCTCCACTTTGATAAGTATAACTAAGATCAGAATAACTTAGTTTCTCTTATCCGGAATCGAATTGGACTAAACAATTGATCCCGAAAACCTTTTTGTTAATCCATAAACAATTCATACAAATCAAACAAATCAACTTGCATAATTATTTATCTCAATCGGAAGCAATTGAAACAAACATAGACATTAAAGCACTGCAATTGCACTGAAATTTCGTAAACCGAAAACAATTGATACCAAACCATAAAAAATGATAACAATAGTTTTTCTTAACCGGAAACAATTGAATCACACACAAACACCCATACACAAATAATGGAATAAACATCAATTGTATCAAAATTTTGTTAAGCAAAAGCAATAAATATATGCAGTAAAATCAGGCTGTTCTTAAACAGGAAAACGATTAACTAACAAATTTGTGACCTCAAATTCCACATCTTCTTCATCCCAGAAAGATATATCATTAAGCGCAAGTTCACATAGAACTCTCCCCCATTGTGTTGTTATCCTCTTGCAAGAACAAAAGAACAACAACAAAGAGCAACCTTTACTAGAGAAAGGTTGAAAATCGGTTTTAACTAATGCGATGCGAAAGTTGAAACCCCGAAACACATATGCTTTTATGCTAAACCAAAAACGATTCAACATATTGTGACTTTTTCACATATTTGTTTCAATCGGAACCCCTTATGATCCTTTGATAAATCCTACCAACATGGGCTAGAACTCAATCCCGGTAAATCAAATAGTCACCCAAACCATAAGGGTTCACATCATATGAGATCGAATATTAAGGTTATAAAAACCAAAATCAAACATCCCATAACACAAATGCAATACACCATAACTATTCAACAAAGAATTAAGTATTGCAATTACCTCTATCTTGTAGGGAATTGAATTGTGAAATCAACGCAAAAAGAATTAGGTCATTCCAAGTTCGGACGAAGAAGTTATGGGCAAATATTGTTTACACTCCTTCGTATGGACTTATCACTAGGATCAGTTACAAAATCACTATTAGTCACTAGGACCGGTTACTAGGATCGGTTACAAGAGTTACTTGTGATGGATCACAACACTAAAATGTTTTTGACATAACTTTTGCATACGATGTCTGAATTCAGTGATTTTTAGCTCGTTTTAACCGTAAAAACAAGAGCTACACATATATGATCAGTAGATATCATAATCATAAACTCAAAATTACCGTTTATATTAAAATCTCAAATATAGATGGAGAAAGTATGAGTATAGAAGAAAATAAATCTCCCTAAAGATGCGAATTAGTCATATAATAACCGAGAGATCATGTGCTCAGTTTTCATGTGTCTCCTAACCTTTCAAAAGATTGAGCACCAAGGTGAGCATGCACATTCTAACATAACTAGGTTGTGTTTATTTGAGCCTTGTTTATTTGTCACTAGGGACTAAGACAAAATCACTCTTGACCTCTAGATTGATTTGTCACATTCTAACTATCATTATAATAATTCTTTTGCCTAAACTTAGGACAATAGTAATATAAGTTCTTTCGAGGAGTAAACTTACCCAATTCGTTTGATACCAAAAAAGTGCATCTTGCATCCTACGAACTTTGCATCCCCATTACTAGTGCCCTTTATTACCACAATAATATCCATGCTTAGTAACATAAGGAGTATGAGTTTTAATGTTACCTTTTTGTGGATCCACTTGCCTTGGAGCTTGACGATTTTTGTTATTCTTCTTCTTCTTCTCTGTTCAACATTGTTTCTTTCTTAACATTTGCAGAAGTGCCTCCGTTGGTTGTCGTACTTGAGGAGTATGGTTGAACATGATTCTTAGGATTGACTGGTTTTACTTCTTTACAAGAAATACGAGCATTTTTTTTATATCAGTAGAAGCCTCTAGTTTAGAAGAATTTTTATCTTTAACAAATTTTATCTCTTTGCTAATATTTGAAGCATTTATTCCATTAATATAGCCCAATCCTCATGTATCACGATGATTTCTACTTACTTCTAACATTGAGGTTAAATTGTTTGAGCTAGCATTGAACTTTTTAAGGTCCAAATTTTCTTCTTCCAACATCTTGATTTTATCAAGAGCACTAGCTAGATCAGCCTTAAGGCACTTTTCTTGTGAAGGATATTCACCTTCTTTCTCTTGAAAATTCTTTTGTTGAGAGTTAATCCTTGCATCAGATTCAACAATTTTTTCTTCCAACAAATGAATTTTTTTAAGAGTAGCATCACGCTTCCTTTTTAACAATTCTGCTTGAGAGAGACTAGTGTTTGCTTTTTCTTCAAGACCATGTATTTTTTGAGAAGTATCTTCCCTCAACCTCTTGTGATTTTGATGCAAACTGTCACATTCAATAGTAATTTCTTTTAAAATCATCCCAATTTTTCTCAATTACCTTTTTGTAAGTAAGCAATTGCTTACAAACAGATTCTGAGAGTGGTTCAATAACCTCTTGCGATACGTTAACTGATTCTTTCTTTAGTATTCGCTATAACTTCACTCTACTTTGACTCATGTCTTATAGGTTGGATCGTATCAAACACATATTTTTAGATCTTTTCGTGTTTGCCTTCTCTGATACTAATTGAAAAGTCAAAGGTACCCAAATATACCTCAATCTAAAACTTTTCCACCTATAAGTCCTTTCTCCGAAAATCATTGTCTATGGACTGAGCCGAGACAATACAACGAATCGTTCACACTTCATGTGATCGTCTATGGATACGAGATCGAGACAATACGACAACAAGATAACTTGCGTGATTGACTATGGATACAAGATCGAGACAATATAACAACGAAGTATGATTACTTGATAATAGATTGGGACTTAATGATAGACATATTTTTGTGTCTAAATTGTCCTCATTTTTCTGTATTGTTGGCACTCAATTTTGTACTTATTAGGGTGTTTTGTGTGTTTGTAGGTATTTTTGGGAAAGAAACATTTTTGGAAAAATCGGCTCGAAAAATTACTCGTAGCACCCCATGAGGAAATTTGCTAAACGGACCCCAATTTTGGATAATGGGCACCTCAATTACTAAGGGGAACCTTCTTTACTATTTTCACCCCATGGTGCCAACTTATAACCGCACCCCATCACTGGTTAAGGGAAATCCTTTCTTCTTCGTTTGAAATAGTTTTTGGCGGGAAAATATGTTCAAGAAAATTAGTTAATGCCGATACTTTCTGGATTGAAATTTGACGTTATTTTTGGTGAGATTTTCACGGGATAAGATTGAAGGTGATCTGTCTCATCAAAATAAAGAAGGTACATGTCTTGGTTTCCTTAAAAAATAAAGATTACGTGCAAACACGATAAACAGAAGAGAGAAGATTTATCGGGATTTCTGTGTTATTTTTTGGAAGCTATCTAGTGTAAGAAGCATGTTTGATGATCTACGAATCATGTAGGGTCGTGTTGAAGTGTGATTGATAGCTGCAGACGCATGAAGAAACAATAAAAGGAAATAATCCCGTGAAAATAAAATTTATTTATTACAGAGATTTTGGGATTGATTTCGGCGGATTCTTGGTGTAGTTATGTATATAAAGGGTGTTCAGAGGTCAAAGAGGGGGATGGAGAGATTGGGAGACATTTAGACACTACAAAGTCGGAGAAATTGGAGTTACAGGGAACTGCCATTCCTGCTCCTGTGAAGAACACGAAGAACATTAGATAATAGGGAACAGTCGTATTGCTACAGTGCCAACGACGCTTCTTATTTATTATTCCCTGTAACAGTTAGTTTTGTAACAAATATAAGTGTTACAAACCTAGTTTTATTATTTTTCTCCCATTTCATTATTGTGAACGCCTTTTTTAGCAATGAAAAATTCCTTTGAGTGTGTTTTCACCATGCAGAGCTAGAACCCATCACTGGGACGACGGAGGAAGTTGTTTTTCACCCATTATGTAATTAAATTAATTCTTTTATAACTAATTGCATAGAATTTAATTGTTTTATGATTTCTATTAATTATTTGTTATTTTGTATGATGTCTCATGCTTAGTTTTAATTACTTTTGATGCGTCATGCTCACAACTTACAACTAATATTTTATGAAATCTACTTTGGCAAAGAATATAGTTAAATTTTTTTTGAGCTATAATTGCCTAGGATTAATTTCTGAACCACTTGAATAAGAAAAATAGTGAAATCCTGAGTCCCAGTAAATTCTTCATCTTGTGACATATTTTGTATATATTTTATTTATTTCTAGTATTTTTGTTTATTAATTATTAAAATCAATCTTATCAAGTCCGAGTGAACGATAACCTTCTTACCACTATATAAAATTCGATCAATTTTTGGCGCCGCCTACGCGGACTTGTATTCAAATTTATTTTAGGTTTATTTTATTATTTTTTGTTTTTTTACGCCTTTTGGTATTTTCTGTTTACTATCAGATTCGGAGCCAAGCTAAAGAAAAAGAGAGTGTTGAAAAGAGAAGCAAAGCCCAAAAAGGAAAGAAAAGAGAAATCCAAACAAAGTGAAGAAGAAGATTTTGTATATAGTTTTTTTTTATTTTTAGAAACTGTAATTAGGTTTTTATTGTTGTAATCTTTTATTTTTGGATTTTTTAGACTTTATTTTTGGGACTTTTGGACTTTATTATTTTTAAGACCCTAAGGAAGGGTTAATTTAAATATTAAAATGCACATGGAAGGACGACAATTACGATACTGTCTCGGCCCCTCGGGTTCGTACACTGACATAGGAGTCGGTGGCCCGAGTCGACCTCAACGGTTCATCCCCCCTCTAGAACGGGAGGTAAGAATTCTAAACACCTGCGAATACCTTGTCATCGGGTTTACTGGATGATTTTGTACCTGGACAAATTAAGACAAGGACTCGGATTTCATCACCGTTTTCTTCTTGCCCGCCTTAGGAACATGTGACCTACGCGAACCTAAGCCTTAAAATTTGGACTAGAACGAGACCGTAGGGTAATGAGCTTATTAGAAAGTCGTTCAAAAGGATCATATTGGGTATTTTGTTAGCCTAGCTCAAAGTTCAGGAAGAAGGGAGGAGAATATTACGTGGAAGAGAGATTCAAAGAAATCAGCAGATAATTGAAGAAGAAATCGAGAGACATTATGCTGAACAACCACGTTTAGCTTGCGAAAGGGAAAGATTGAGAGAAAAAGTAGAGGAAAGAGAGCTCCAAGAGGAAATTCGCCAGAACAATCATGACAATCGAGAAAGAAGACGCGAACAAAACCGCAACAATGGTTACATAAATGAAGAATATGATATATAGGGTACAAAGAGGAGCTGAAAGGAAACACATAGAATTGATAAGGAATGAACAAAATCGCAGATGAGAAAATGAAAGATATAATGGTGTGCGAATTCATGAAAGAAGTGTGAGAGAAGATCGCAGAGAAGGACAAGAAGAAAATAAAAAGGAAGAAAATCAAAATCTCGCAACACAGAACATACAAGAACGCAGGAGAAGGGAAGCAGAACTAAAGAGACCAATGGGATCAACGTCCGGGGTAAATGAGCAAATCTTAAGAGAGTTGGCAGAAATGAGAGGAATGCTAAATAACAGAAGAGAAGGAGGCATGAGACAATTGGATGAAGCCATAGAAGAAGCTGCGAAAACTCCTTTCTCACAAGAAATACAATTAGGAGGAATTCCACCAAAGTGCAGTTTGCCTGCGTTAACCAGTATCTTTGATGGAACAACCTGCGCAATTCAGCACATTAAAGCTTATGTGCGATGTATGCTATAGTGGGAGAATCATGATGCTGTGTTGTACAAGTATTTCTCTTCAAGCTTAACAGGAGAGGCGCTAAAGTAGTTTGAAGGTTTACCCAGAAATACTATAACATCTTTCAACCATTTGCAGACTATATTCTTAGGGGCTTACATAACCAACAATTACTCGCGGCCAGGCATAGAAGATGTATTTGGGTTAAATCAGAGAATTGGTGAAAGTTTGAAATATTTAACCATAAGATGGAAGACAATGTGTAGTGAAATGGCTGGACGGGTGGATGAGACATATCTTATCTTATCATTCATTAACGCAATATTCGCAACCAATCTATAGTTTATTCAAATTTTCAGAATCAAGAATACAATTACAATGACAGAGCTGCGAGAATTGCAGGAAGAGTACATTGCTCTTGAAGAAAAGCAGAATGAAGTAGAATCTTATCCAATTGCGAACATAAGCTCAAATACAGCGAGTGCAAGCTTATTGCCTAAACTTAGGACAATAGTAATATAAGTTCTTTCGAGGATTAAACTTACCCAATTCGTTTGATACAAAAAAAAGTGCATCTTGCATCCTACGAACTTTGCATCCCCATTACAAGTGCCCTTTACTACCACAATAATAACAATGCTTAGTAACATAAGGAGTATGAGTTTTAATGTTACCTTTTTGTGGATCCACTTGACTTGGAGCTTGACGATTTTTGTTATTCTTCTTCTTCTTCTTTGTTCAACATTGTTGCTTTCTTAACATTTGCAGAAGTGCCTCCGTTGGTTTTCGTACTTGAGGAGTATGGTTGAACATGATTCTTAGGATTGACTGGTTTTACTTATTTACAAGAAATACGAGCATTTTTTTTTTATATCAGTGGAAGCCTCTAGTTTAGAAGAATTTTTAGCTTTAACAAATTTTATCTCTTTGCTAATATTTGAAGCATTTATTCCATTAATATATCCCAATCCTCGTGTATCACGATGATTTCTACTTACTTCTAACATTGAGGTTAAATTGTTTGAGCTAGCATTGAACTTTTTAAGGTCCAAATTTTCTTCTTCCAACATCTTGATTTTATCAAGACCACTAGCTAGATCAGCCTTAAGGAACTTTTCTTGTGAAGGATATTCACCTTTTTTCACTTGGAAAATTATTTTGTTGAGAGTTAATCCTTGCATCAGATTCAACAATTTTTTCTTCCAACAAATGATTTTTTTTAAGAGTAGCATCACGCTCCCTTTTTAACAATTATGCTTGAGAGAGACTAGTGTTTGATTTTTCTTCAAGACTATGTATTTGTTGAGAAGTATCTTCCCTAAACTTCTTGTGATTTTGATGCAAACTTTCACATTTAGTAATTTCTTTAAAATCATCCCGATTTTTCTCAATTACCTTTTTGTAAGTAAGCAATTGCTTACAAACAGATTCTGAGAGTGGTTCAATAACCTCTTGCGATACATTAACTGATTCTTTCTTTAGTATTCATTATAACTTAACTCTACTTTGACTCATGTCTTATAGGTTGGATCACATCAAACACATATTTTTAGATCTTTTCGTGTTTGCCAGCTCTGATACCAATTGAAAAGTTGAGGGTACCCAAATATACCTCAATCTAAAACTTTTCCACCTATAAGTCCTTTCTCCGAAAATGATTGTCTATGGACTGATTCGAGACAATAAAACGAATCGTTCACACTTCGTGTGATCGTCTATGGATACGAGATCGAGACAATACGACAACAAGATAACTTGCGTGATTGACTATGGATACAAGATCGAGACAATATAACAACGAAGTATGATTACTTGATAATAGGTTGGGACTTAATGATAGACACATTTTTGTGTCTAAATTGTCCTCATTTTTCTGTATTGTTGGTACTCAATTTTGTACTTATTAGGGTGTTTTGTAGGTATTTTTGGGAAAGAAACAGTTTTGGAAAAATCGGCTCGAAAAATTACTAGGAGCACCCCAGGAGGACATTTGCTAAACGGACCCCAATTTTGGATAAGTGGCACCTCAATTACAAGGGACACCTTCTTTACGATTTGCACCCCATGGCGCAAACTTCTAACCGCACCCATCACTGGTTAAGGGAAATCCCTTCTTCTTCGTTTGAAACAGTTTTTGGCGGGAAAATGTATTCAAGAAAATCAGTTAATGTCGATACTTTCTGGATTGAAATTTGACGTCATTTTTGGTGAGATTTTCACTGGATAAGATTGAAAGTGATCTGTCTCATCAAAACAAAGAAGGTACATGTCTTGGTTTCCTCAAAAAATAAAGATTACGTGCAAACACGATAAACAGAAGAGAGATGATTTATCGGGATTTCTGTGCTATTTTTAAGAAGCTATCTAGTGTAAGAAGCATGTTTGATGATCTACGAATCGTGTAGCGTCGTGTTGAAGTGTGATTGATAGCTGAAGACGCATGAAGAAACAATAAAAGGAAATAATCCCGTGAAAATAAAATTTATGTATTACATAGATTTTGGGATTGATTTCTGAGAATTCTTGGTGCAGTTGTGTTCGGAGGTCAAAGAGGGGGATGGAGAGATTGGGAGTCATTTAGACATTACAAAGTCGGAGAAATTGGAGTTACAGGGAACTGCCATTGATGCTCTTGTGAAGAACACGAAGAACATTATATAATAGGGAACAATCATATTGCTACAGTGCCAACAACGCTTCTTATTTATTGTTCCCTGTAACAGTTAGTTTTATAACAAATATAAGTGTTACAAACCTAGTTTTACTATTTTCTCCCATTTCATTATTGTGAACGCCCTTTTTAGCAATGAAAAATTCCTTTGAGTGTGTTTTCACCATGCAGAGCTAGAACCCATCACTGGGACGACGGAGGAAGTTGTTTTTCACCCATGTGGTAATTAAATTAATTATTTTATAACTAATTGCATAGAATTTAATTGTTTTATGATTTCTATTAATTATTTGTTATTTTTATGATGTCACATGCTTAGTTTTAATTACTTTTGATGCGTCATGCTCACAACTTACAACTAATATTTTATGAAATCTACTTTGGCAAAGAATAGAGTTAATTTTTTTTGAGCTATAATTGCCTAGGATTAATTTCTGAACCACTTGAATATGAAAAACAGTGAAATCCTGAGTCCCGGTAAATTCTTCATCTTGTGACATATTTTGTATATATTTTATTTATTTGTAGTATTTTTGTTTATTAATTATTAAAATCAATCTTATCAAGTCCGAGTGAATGACAACCTTCTTACCACTATATAAAATTCGATCAATTTTTGGCGCCGCCGACACGGACTTGTATTCAGATTTATTTTAGGTTTATTTTATTATTTTTTGTTTTTTACGCGTTTTGGTATTTTCTGTTTTCTATCAGATTCGGAGCCAAGCTAAAGAAAAACAGAGTGTTGAAAAGAGAAGCAAATCCCAAAAAGGAAAGAAAAGAGAAATCCAAACAGAGTGAAGAAGAAGATTTTGTATATAGTTATTTTATTTTTATTTTTTATTTTTAGAAACTGTAATTAGGTTTTTATTGTTGTAATCTTTTATTTTTGGAATTTTTGGACTTTATTTTTGGGACTTTTGGACTTTATTATTTTAAAGACCCTAAGGAAGGGTTAATTTAAATATTAAAATGCACATGGAAGGACGACAATTACGATACTGTCTCGGCCCCTCGGGTTCGTACACTGACATATGAGTCGGTGGTCTGAGTCGACCTCAACGGTTCATCCCCCTCTGGAACGGGAGTTAAGAATTCTAAACACCCGCGAATCCCCTGTCAGTGGGTTTACTGGATGATTTTGTACCTGGACAAATTAAGACAAGGACTCGGATTTCATCACCGTTTCCTTCATTCCCGCCTTAGGAACACGTAACCTACGCGAACCTAAGCCTTAAAATTTGGACTAGAACGAGACCGTAGGGTAATGAGCTTATAAGAAAGTAGTTCAAAAGGATCATATTGGGTATTTTGTTAGCCTAGCTCACAGTTCAGGAAGATTACTGGAAGTCGATTAGAGCCGCCTTGTAACCCAGGGAAGCATTTCCAAATAGGTGGGGGGGGGGGGGGGTATCAAAGCTCTTTTAAAATTCTCCCACTTCTCTTCGACTTACTTTATTAGGATGGTCCTACGAGGTTTGCTAAAATTGTACCTAGTTGCCTCTTAGAAGAGTAGAAGCTGGTCTAGAAATAATCTAAGGGAGCCATCATGCTTTTTGTTTGCTAGATTAAATAGGTTTGTTTTGGTCGAGTTATCCTTGTTTGTGCTTGTGTAGAATTACCTTGCAGTTTAGATGTCAAACTGGTATTACAATAGCCAATACAATAAATATCCAACTGAACAATATGGAAATGACTCTTTTTATGACCATAGTGTGAATAGTGATTGGGAACGCCAACCTTTTGAAGGTTATGGGTCATACCATGGTTAGCCTAAATACTATCCACACACCTACCGGTCATATGAGCAAGATTCTTATATTTCTCCTCAACTAGAGTTGGCACGTAGGATACTTGAGTCAACACGTAAGTTACTTGAGTCGACATATAACTTAGTTATGGAAGAAAGAACTGTAACAATGAGTGAACCTTCTTTAGAAGATGCCCTCAAGAGGTTGAATGAAAACTTAGATCCAGAACTAAGGGAACTTTATTTAGAAGAGAATGAGTCAACACATAGACTTGAGTCAACACATAGACTTGAGTTAGAGGCACAAAAAAGAACTGCTCAAAATAAGCTTAATTTTCAATATAGTGTTTCTAGTATTACCCTTGAGAATGAGGATAGTTATTCATATAATCAAGATGACGAGGTTAGAACTGGTGACACTAATTTAGATAAGGTTCAACCATTTTCATGTTATTATAATGGTGATTATGATGATGATAGTGTTGATGAATAATCATACATATTGTAGTTGCAGGAAATCCTACACTACACCCTTGATAAGAATTTACAGTAATTAAATCATATTTGAAGATTAAAAACAACACTTTATTATTTGATTCTCAGAAATATTTACAAGAAATGGAAGAAATCAAGAATACAACTGCTCTCTTAAATTTTCTCCCTCTTCAAGACTTTCTCAACACTCAAAAAATACCTCTTCCTTCTGAATCTACTAGATCTCTTTATATAGGGTAATTACATAGTGGATGACAGCTAAGTTGTCCTTTAATTTCGGATCTAATCTGCGATATTATAGCAATAGTTATAATGTCAATTCTCGCAAATGTTGTAATCATGCTCTTCTCATGTTTCTTCAATCGTCAGCTATTACGTCATTCTTTGAATTATTCTGTGACTCCCGCAAAGTGTTGTTGAAGAACTCGCGGTGATGCTCGTAGAAGTGTTGTTAATCTCGTAAGAATAATACCATAGCGATATTCTGGTCCTACATCTTGCCTCTTTTCATGTCTTCTTCGCAAAGTGGAGAGGATATGAGAATCTCCAACTCTTCATAATGCTTGCAACTTCCTATCTTCCTATCTTTCCATATTTTCTTCTTGACAAAACTCCGTGAATTTAGTTTAACCGCCTACACGTGTCGTAAATTCCTATTTTTACTGGCACGTCTCTCCTCAACAGGTCATCTCCTTTTGCCTATAAAAGATAGAATTTGGTTATAGAACTAATTTTCTTCTTTTACTTTTTCATCTTATTCGTCTCTTCATCCTCTGCAAATTTTTTCGATCTGCAACTTTTCTTCTTCTTCATATTCACCAGCTACTGCTTTAATGGAATCATCAAGGTATATGTTTTTCTGACGTTACTAAATTCAATTTTTCCTATTTGAACCATTTTTTACTCATATTATCCAATCTTTTCTATTTTATTCTTCATAATTCCCATATATGTTTTCTCTTCAGTGGAACCACTCCTAACACCCAGTCTGTAATTCAAAACCCTAGTCTTCAGAAAAAACTAGTTGAAAAGAAAAGGAGTTCTGCGAGTAATAAGGTAGTAAGAAACATTTATTACTTCTTAATAACAATATTGTTTCCTCTGTTTCTTATCTAAGTTATTATTCGCAGGATGACGAGGGTATTGCTAGATCTTGCAAACAACCTCGCCAGGTTAAAACTCTTGAGGCTAACATTACTATTCCCAAGATGACATTTGCGAGAGCTATTCCCACACCCTCGCAAATGGAACCTCCTTCTTTTATCTGCGAGACTATCGCCACCAATATCCCCAAATTTGCTGTCAATGAAACTCCTTCCAGTCCTTTATTACCTTCAACTGTTACCTTTCCGAATACTCCACCTTCTGACGATGCAATTATTGCGAACAATCAAAATCTCCAGCTTTCTACTATCATTATTTCACCATCTGCACCTTCTTCTTCTTCTAAGGAAACTTCGATAGGAGTGGATGTTGCTTTTAAAGTCTTGTATGATGTTTTGGATGAGGCTAAGAGGTCTTCTACTGACCCTGTCAAGCAGGACGTCTGCGAGGTTCTATGTAAGTATTTTGGTTCTAACCAAATGGCTTCACAAGTAGTTCTATAAAGTGAAGTTGAATTGCTTAAAAGAAATATCCAAACCAAGACTTTAGAATGTGACATTCTCTGCCAAAAGCTTCGCAATTCTTCACTTAATTGCGAGAATCTTCGTAGCAAAAATAATGAGCTAATAGGTATAATTTTCTTTCCTCTATCTCTTGTTTTTCTGTTCTAGCAAATTTTTATCTTCTTTGTACTCAAGTTTCCTTCTTAAATTCTTGGTTCATATATCTAGTTTTAAATCAGAAACGACTCATGGAGAGATTTCAATTTGAGTCTGTTTCCGAAGAAGCTCGCGCTGAAAAAGATTCTTGGATGGACCAATATAATAGATTAGACAATCTTTACACTTAATCGATCGATCAAATAGATAATCTTACTAATCAGAATAATCAATTATTGCAAAGCCAAAATTTATTAAGTAACGAGGTTACTCGCCTCTCATATTTGTTAATCAAGGCTAACTTGGCGATGGAATCTTTATCAGATGAAAATAAAACTTTATCTCAAGAAAAACATAGTTTTTCAATCTTGATGGCGATTTCCTCGCAACAATTGAGTAATCTTCAAAGAATATGTGATAATCAAGAACAATCTCTTCGTTCTCTTAAGGATGAACTCAAGGAAGTAATTGAATCATCTGCCGCTGAGAAGGATAAACTTGTCAAGGGTAGGATAACTCTTAGTTTAAAGGCTAGCAAACTTCAAGATCAATACTCCCAATTAGAAGAATCTTATTCTTTACTATCAAAAGAAAACTCATATCTCCTCTCCAAAGAAGAAAATATAAAATCTCGCCTGAAGGGTATAGTTGGGGACAAATATGATGATGCCATGAACCAATGGGAGAATTGTTGCTTATTAATTCAAAATTTAACTTCGCAGAAAGAAGGTAGTCATTTGACTACCTCAATTGTTGATCTCTCTGTTAACTTTCTATGTTATATTTCTTGCATGATTTTCTTTTTCTGAATAACTTTTTATTTTTCTCGCAGAAACTGAGAAAAGCCTCCATCTTACCATTTCTGATCTGACTGATAAATTGGCTAAAGTTCGCAAAGAAAATGGGACTCTCACTTCTGACCTTGTAAAATCTCACGATCGAGCAGAGAGAAGATATGAATATCTTTAATACTTCAAGAATATGGAGATTAGAAATCGCGACAGAGGCTTCCTTCGCAAAGTTCATCTCAGTGCTGAAGTTCTTGTGAATGATATTCTGATATCCCAGTCTCTTCTCCCTATAACTGTCCCTCCTCTAGAAGTAGATGATGATGAAATTCCTCTTCCTATGGATGATGATCTAAATTATGCAAGTGATGAAGAAGACATTTCTTGAGAAGTCCCAACAAAAGCAGAAAAAAGTCCTCATAGAAAAGTGGTTATTAATGATGAAGTAGTTGCTGGCGGATAATTAGAAGAAGAAGAATCTCGAGTTAACCGTGGAGAGAAGGATATTAATGAGGCTGGCGAGATCCATACTGAAACTTGAGTTTTGCTTTAATTTCCCTTTACTTCTTCTTCCTTGCGAGTAATGTACTTTTATGCAACTTTGGAATTCAACTTTTATTTCTGTTATTTTGAATATTCTCAAGGAAGATAATGATATTTTATTTATCCACTCCCCTACTTTCCCTTCATTATCTTTCTTGTAATGGTCAATTATTTCCCATATTTTCTTCTTGCGAGCTGTGTTGCGATATTTATGAATAATACTGCGGTATTATGAATACTACTGCGAAGTTATGAATAATCCTGTTGTGTGATTCTGAATAATATTTCTGAAGAACTCTAAAGGATTCCTGTTTCTCATCATTTCTCCTGCGATGAACAAATCCTTTCCTGCATTCTTAAAAGAAAATAGTTAATGTTTGGGATCATTCTGTTGGTCTTATTTTGCCTTTTTGCCAATTTTGTATCTACGAAAAAATCACAGGATATCTTTACATTTGCATGTAAAAACCATTGATCTTGCCTTATCCATATTTTTCCATTTCTTTGCGACAATATTACAAGACTAAGCTCCCTTGCGAGAACAAAGCCTCATGACATTGCCGTCTTGCGATGAAATCGCAGGACGTCTTTACACTTTTATGTAAAGACCCATTGATCTCATCTTAACTTTTTCTTATGGCTTGTTGCCTCTGTATAATTTTTGTCACGCGATAATATGATAGGCCTAAATGTTCTTGTAATCATAAAGCCCCATGACATTGTCGTCTTTAGACACTTATCAGCTCCCTAATGGAGGGTGCCGCCCTTATATCACCTCTGGTTGCCCCTTCAAGGAGGGAACATCAGTCATACAAGACTAGCTCCTCCCTTACGGATTTGCCAACAAACAGTTGTGTTCGTAGCCTCTTGTCCTTTATGCATATATGGCTTATAGTTACAAGACTGCACCCTAAGTGGGGTTTTCTTTGGGCCGAGTGCATCATAGCCAAGACTTGCCAAGAATGTCCAGGGTAGTTTCATATGCCCCGGGCACCCTTGGCTCAACCATGTACCTCGGCGCCTTGGTCATACTCTGCACTCCTTAGAAGAGATCCTCAGTCGTCCAACCAGGGTATAACCTTATATAGTTGTAAATCCAAGGTATCTCTCCTGGATAGGTTTTCTTTAACCCCAACATCTTCATGACTCAGGTTCCAGCATCGGTATAAACTTATCCCTGAGTCATGCAAAGAGATACCCCCTTATATGATGCACTTTAGGTCTTACATTTGCCTCTTGCGAAATTTTATCCGCGAACTAGGGTGTACGCCATAAAGGTTTGTCCCGTTCTATTAATCTCTGCGAAATTTTTATTCGCGTTTCTTGCGATATTTTCGCATTTCTTACCTGCTCTGTTATTGAAGAATCTCGCAATTGTAATAGAAAAGGAAAAATATATTATATGTTTCATCATACCAGCATCTCTAATCTCGCAGAATTTATCATTGATAGTATCTTTTCAAAAATAATCTATTCCATGGTCTATCAAGTCTTTGACCGACATCTCTACCTTCAGGATCCATTAATTGGTATGCCCCAGTTCCAACTATCTATTTAATAATGTATGGTCCATCCTATTTTCTCGCCAGTTTTCCACCACTTTCTCGCTGATAACTTGGTGTTCTCGCAGCACTAGATCACCTGGTTGGAATTCACGTTTTTGACTCGTTTGTTGTACTCGCGAGCTAATCTTCGCTGATAGTTTTCCATATGTTGTAAAGCTTTTTATCTCTTCTCTTCTAATTCATCTAGTTTATTTAGAATCATGCCAGCACTTATATTTCTTTCCCAAGCCTCTCTTTTTGTTGTAGGAATAACAACTTCTGTTGGTAACACAGATTCAACCCCATATGTCAAACAAAAAGGTGACATTCCAGTAGCTTCTCGTGTAGTTGTATTGTAAGCCCATATTGCATTATGCACTTGCTCGCACCATGCCCTGTGGTATCCTTCTAATTTTTTCTTTAATATATCTGCAATCGTCTTATTTGTTGCCTCTGCTTGTCCATTGGCATGTGGATATAATGGTGTTGACTTTCCACATTTAATCTTAAATGCATTAAGTAACAATTCTATATTTTGTCCTTCAAACTGCTTTCCATTATCAGATACCAACTGTGCAGGAATCCCAAACCTGCAAATTATATTTTCAAATATGAATGTAAAAATGTCTTTGTCGCGAATATGTTGTACTGCCTTCACTTCTCCCCATTTTGTGAAATAATATGTGGCAACAATTAGATATATTCTTTGTCCAGAACCAAGTATAAATGGCCCCACAATATCTAATCCCCATTTCCCAAAAGGCCATACACTTATAGAAGATGATAATGGTGCTACTGGTGCATGTATCCTCTTTCCATATCGCTGACAATCTTCACAACGCCTTGAAAGTTTCTTCGCATCCTCATGCATATATGGCCAGTAATAGCCTTACATTTTTGTTCTATATGCCAAAGATCTTCCCCCGATGTGATTACCAGCATCTCCACTATGCAACATTTTTAACACATTTTCTCCTTCTTCCCGTGTCAAGCATCTTAGTAATGGTCAATTAAAGGATTTGCGATATAATACCCCATCTCTTAGTTCATAATTGGTTGCTCGGCTTTTTAATTTTTGTGCTTCTAATTTATTTCTTGGAATTTCTCCTCTCGCCAAATACGCATGAAGATCTTCTCGCCAATCTGTAATATTACTTTTTGGCTCTTCCTCGCCACCTTCTATCATCATCACATCTTTCTCTTCTTCTTCCTTATTTATTGATGGCGATATAAGTGTTTGAATTTTTATACATCTTGCAGCTGGATTTGTCATCATACTAGATATGAAAGCAAAAGCATCTGCGAGTCTATTATCTTTTCTTGATATGTGTCTCCATTTTATTTTTGGAATTCTCGCAGACAATTCTTCAACAAGTTTTTTGTATTTCTTCAAAGATGGTTCATTTTTTGTGCACTCTCCCTTTATCTGGCGAATAACCAATTGCGAATCACTAGTAATTCTTGCATTTTCCAACTTCATTTCAATTGCGAATTTTAGAGCATGAATTACAACTTCATATTTTGTCTCATTATTAGTGGATGTGAACTCCAATCTAAATGAAAAAGCCATTTTTTTCTCCTTATGGCGAGATAAAAACATACCCCATTACCTTCTCCGTTTGATGATCCATCCACTAATATCTCCCATCTGTTGGGTTCTGTTAATAATTCTTTTGGATCTCCATGTTCTTCTTCTATATCCATCATTTCTTCCACAGCTTTGTCATCTTCTAAAGGAAATTCAGCTAAGAAATCTGCTATAACTTGTGACTTTGGCGAAGATAAAATGTTATATTTGATATCAAAGTGTCCTACTTGTGCATTCCATCTCTCGACTCTGCCTGATCTTTTTGAATTCTTCATTACTGACTCAATTGGAACTTTTGTTAATACCTTTACTTTATGTGCTTGAAAGTAGATGCGAAGTTAAAAAGTTGCATGAACCAATGCTAGAATTAACTTCTCAATCTTTGAATAATTTCTCTCTGCAGAATTAAATCTTTGAAACTGACGAGGTCTTTTGGGAGAATTAGCGATGTTCTCGACATTCTGCGAATAATAACTTAGATAAGAAACAGAGGAGACAATATTGTTATTAAGAAATAGGATGTGTTTCTTACCACCTTATCATTCGCAGAACTTATCTTCTTCTTATTAGTCGGTCTTTTGCGAGCATTAGGGTTTTGACCTGAGGATTGGGTGTTAGGGATAGTTCCACTGAAGAGAAGACATAATACGGGAGTTATGAAGGATTAAATAGAGAAGATCGAAGAATATGAGTAAAAATTGAATCAAACAAAGATTATAATCAAAAAACATACCTTGATGTTTCCATTAGAACAGTAGCAGGAGAATATGAAGAAGAAGAAAAGTTGCAGACAGAAGATAAAATAAACAGATGAAGAAGATAGAGAAATAGAAGAAGAATATTAGTTTTGAAGTTTAACTCTACCTTTTATAGGCAAAGGGGAGTAACCTGTTGAGTAAAGACGTGTCAGTAAAAAGATGAATTTACAGCACGTGTAGGCGGTTAAGCTAAATTAACGGAGCAATGTCGAGAAGAAAATATGGAAAGAAGAGAGGCTACGAGCACTTTGAAGAATTGAAGATTCTCATATCCTCTCCACTTTGCGAAGAAGACATGAGAAGAGGAAAGATGTAGGACAAGAATATCGCTATAATACTTCTATGCGAGATTAACAACCCTTCCCAGCGAGCATCACCTCAAGATCTTCAACTACACTTCGCGAGTGTCACAAAGGCAGTCAAAAGAGCGATGTAATAAATGATGAGTGAAGAAAACTTGAGAATGTTTGTCCTGCGATGGTTACAAAACTTGCGAGAGTGAACATTGTAACTAATCGCGGTACAATCGCAGAATCAACCCGAAGTAAGAGGAAAACTTAGTTGTCATCCATTATGTAACTACCCTATAAATAGAGACCCAATGTGTCCAGAAAAGGATGATGTATTTTTGAGAGTTAAGAAAGTCTTGAGGAGAGAGAAACTTCAAGAGAATAGTTGTAATCTTGAATTCTTCCATTTCTGTAATCATTTCTGAGAACAAAATAATAAAGTGTCGTTTTTAATCTTCAATTGTGAGTTGATTATAGCAAGATCTTAACAAGGGTGTAGTGTGGGAAATCCTTTAACTACACATACAATGAAGATATCCTAGCATTTCCCGTTGCTGATTCAACCATTTGTGGGATATCTGGTAATGGAAAACTATCTTTAGGACAAGCTTTGTTTAAATACGTAAAGTCTATGCAAATTTTTATCCCCTTGTTCTTCTTTGGGACCACCACCATATTTACAATCCACTATGGATATTTTGCTTGCCTTATAATTCCTGCGTCGGGCATTTTCTGTAATTCTTCTTCTATTTGGGAATGGTATGTTGTTGCGATTTTTCTTATTCTTTGCTTAAATGGTCTTACATATTTGTTGATTTCTAGTTTATGACATGCTATTGATGGATTTATTCCTGGCATCTCATCCATGCTCCACACGAAGATGTCTTTATATTCTCGCAAGAGATTTATAGTTCATTCTTCCTCATCCGCCTCCATTTTAGTCCCAATTTTTAACATTTTAGGCTCTTCTTCACTCCCAATATTTACTTCCTTTGTTGGTTCTGCTGCAGTGCAACTGGCTTCAGGTTCTCCCATTGATGTTGGTCTTTTCACAACTCTCGCGAGTTCATCTCCTTCTTGAGAGATTTCGCTCGGTATTCCTTTTCCTTCTTTTTCTCTTATCATGTAAACTTTAAATTCTTCTTCTTTCTTCTTTTCTCTCGCCATTTTTCTGCGAGATTTTCGCAGCTTTGGAGGCTCTTCATAATTTCTCACTTCAGTTTGATAAAACATCTTCGCAAGATCTGTATCTCCTATAATTTCTCCAATTCCACTGGGCATAGGAAATTTAATACATTGATGCAATATTGATGCTACAGCCTTGATTGCATGTATCCACGGTCTTCCCAATATCATGTTATACGGTGATTCCACGTCTACCACACATAATGTTACTTGTGTTTCAATCTCTCCTAGCGGAATTCGTACCACTATTTCGCCTTTAGGTTTTGTTAAAGATTTTCCAAAGCCATGAATATGATATGCAGAAAAAGACATTTCTTCATCCTTGTATTCCATTTTCTTAAATGCATGATAAAATATTATATCCACAGAACTTCCTGGGTCCACCAAAGTTCTATTCACGACCCATTCTTCCACAGGTTTTATTGATTTTCCCCTTCCCATTGGTATAGTAGATACAGTGATTACCAAAGGAGATGTGTGATTTAAATTCTCTTCTGGTATTTTTGCTGCTGTAAATGTGATTTTCTTCTTTTCCCAATCCTTCAATGATGATATCTTTTCCACCGTCATAATCTTCCTTCCTTCAAAATCCCGTTTATGTATCTTCCCCTTAATGTTTTCATGGAATTTATCAATCATTATTCTTGTTACCATACCACACTCCAATTTCCTACAATTCTCTTTGGTTCTAATAATTTTTCCTTCAACTATTTCACCGATTTGTTTAATTATCTTCTTAATCTTGAATAATTCTCATCTTTTACTTCACTTTTTCTATGATTTTCGTTAATTCAATCCCTTTTTTGGGCGCCAAAATGTAGTTGTAGGAAATCCTACACTACACCCTTGATAAGAATTTACAATAATTAAATCATATATGAATATTAAAAACAACACTTTATTATTTGATTCTCAGAAATGTTTACAAGAAATGGAAGAAATCAAGAATACAACTGCTCTCTTAAATTTTCTCTCTCTTCAAGACTTTCTCAACACTCAAAAAATACCTTTCCCTTCTGAATCTACTGGATCTCTTTATATAGGGTAATTACATAGTGGATGACAGCTAAGTTGTCTTTTAATTTTGGATCTAATCTGCGATATTATCGCAACAGTTATAATGTCAATTCTCGCAAACTTTTTAATCATCGCATGGTAATCATGCTCTTCTCATGTTTCTTCAATCGTCAGCTATTACGTCATTCTTTGAATTATTCTATGACTCCCGCAAAGTGTTGTTGAAGAACTCGCGGTGATGCTCGCAGAAGTGTTGTTAATCTCGCAAGAATAATACCATAGCGATATTCTGGTTCTACACATATGTAGGCATAATGATCAGGAAATGGTTACTCCAGTTGAGCTTCATAATTATAGTATTATTTCTGGTCCGAATCCCGATAATTTTAATGATTATTCACATATTCAAAAGGATGTGGATTTGGCTAGAGATACCACTATTTTAGATGATGTAGTTCTTGATCCTTTAGCCTGCAGTATGTTGGATAATCTATTATTTGATGTGCCTATCCGTGAATCGGAGGAAGTAACTATGATTAACACCTTAGTTAATGAGCCTTTACTAGAAGCTTTCGCTGATAATCCTTTATATGATTATGATGATGGTTTAGAAGAAAGAGTTTACCCTGAGAATACTGTTTTAGAGTCTAGATATTTAGAAACAATAGACTTAGACAAAGAAATTGAACTCGTAGAAATGAGTGAGGATGAAACTGACTTAGAAGAATTAATTGACCATTTCCAAGAATTTGATGACATGAAAATTAGGGATGTTGTGACTAGTCTTTCTAGAAACACTGAAAACTCTAAGTTTTGGGGTGATTATCATTCTCCACGTGCTTTAACTCTTAGAAAGGTCCCTCACCTAGGACTTGACATATGTGCCTCAACCATTTTACAAGATTACCTTCATACACGTTTTTCTGAACCTAATGATGTCCAGAAAGAAGCTCAGTTATTAGAAACCCATCCTCTGGTTGATGTGGTTAACCCAAGCTACGATAGCTTGATTGACTTTGTTTTTCCACCAAAAACCTTTTGTCCAATTGTGGGAACTTTGATGAGTGCCAAATATTGCATGTTCATACACCTTTTCATTGGCACTTAACTCATCTTTCGCGCTTCAAAGTCATATATTATCCCAAATTCTGCATTTTTACCATTTTCAAGAATAAATATTTGTATTTATTAATTTTGTGTTTTTAAGTACTAAATAAAGCTTGGAAGAATTGAGAAGACAAAAGAGAAGAAAGTTGGAAGTGTTGCAACCCGCTCGCGCATCAGTGGCAACCTGTTTACAAATTCATGGGATTAAACAACCCATGATCCAAAACCCAAGACCCAAATACATTTCCACCTCACCCCCATTGGATTCTTTCCAAAACATCCACCTCACCCCCATTGGATTCTTTCCAAACATCCACCTCACCCCCATTGTATTCCATTTCATCCATCAATTAAAGAAAACATCCCCATTCTCTCACTCAATCACTCCCAATTTGTTTCCCACAACCAAATATATTCCATTCAATCCATCAATTAAGAAAACAAGTTTTGTTGAGTGGATGCTTTCCAAATTTCGAATCCAAGTGCTTGAGGGAATTTTGTGTATAAATAGAGAGGGTTGTTGTGTTGAAAAACCATCCAAGAATAGCTTGTTCATGTTAGTTTATCAAATTTCAATTTTGTTGTAATGTTCTTCATGTTCTAATTTCATTTACTAGGGTTTAGATGAAGCCCTAATCTCATTGGTATGTATTCATATCTTGTATCTTGTTCTTGAAAGTTTAGAATTGTTTAAAGATATAATTTAATCCAAGTTTTTCAACATCTTGCTCTCACAATGTATGCCATGTATCCATTGTAGTTAGAATATCTCTATGTTGATTATGCTACAACTCATGCTTAACCAAATATTGATCTTTAGATTAGTTGTGCTTAATTAGACAATTAATGCTTTGGAGAAATACTTTAGTTGTGATTAAATTATCCATTGGAGAAACACCTTAGTTATACGGTAGACTTGAATCTACTATAAGGATAAGAATAATATTACAAGTTGAATGCATATCATAGGTTATTGGTGGATTTGAATACCCTAGTATCCATATTATCATTGTTTACATATCTTGTTATTTGCATCTTTTACTTTTATTATTTCAGTCACTTGAAAATCATATCGTCGTATCGACAAAATCAAACCCCTTTTGGTTACTCTATGAATCAGGATTTAGAATCAACTTCTACACTCTCCAAGTCTCTGTGGTTCGACCTGTGCTTGCCCTGTGTTGCTTGTCGACACTGTGCACTTGCAGTTTATACATAGAAGTAGGTATCTTTCCGAGCCTACCAAGTTTTTGGCGCCGTTGCCGGGGACTCGGTAGTGGTGTAGTTCATTTCTCATCTCCTGTCACTATTCATTTTCATCTCCTGGAACTGTTCACATATCACTGTAGTATAATCACTGTAGCAGCACAACTATTCACATTCACTTTTACACTTATTTTTGTTATTTTTTTTTTATTTTTGCTTTTGCTTTAAAACTTCGAAACCCTAACTACCTCTTTTGAGTTCAACAGGTGCCGGAGTAGCTGTTGTAAAGGCGAAGGAAAGGAAGCGAAAGAAGTTTTTATTTTAAATTAAAAAAAAAAAAAGTTCTCTTTTGTATTAGGATTCCTCTACTCTTGTAATTTTATTTTTCTTTTGAATAAGTCCCACTGATTGCATGCATCATATAAACCTTGAGGACAATGCTAAACCATCTAGGGAGATGCAAAGGCGACTCAATCCCAACATGAAAGAGGCTGTTAAGAGTGAAATTATAAAACTTCTTGATGCGGGTATCATATACCCAATCTCAGATAGCAAATGGGTTAGCCCCATTCAGGTTGTACCGAAAAAGTCAGGAGTTACTGTAGTTCAAAACGATAAAGATGAGTTAATCACTACTCGAGTAACCACAGGGTGGCGAGTTTGCATTGATTATAGGAAGTTGAATGCAGTTACAAAGAAAGATCACTTCCCTCTTCCATTCATAGATCAAATGCTTGAACGATTGTCTGGGCGTAGATTCTATTGTTTCTTGGATGGTTTTTCTGGTTACAACTAGATTCATATTTCACCCGAAGATCAGGAAAATACTATATTTACATGTCCATTTGGAACATTTGCTTATCGCCGTATGCCCTTTGGGTTGTGCAACGCACCAGCTACATTTCAGCGTTGTATGATGAGCATTTTTTCTGATATGATA
Source organism: Papaver bracteatum (assembly GCA_023529315.1). NCBI lineage: Eukaryota > Viridiplantae > Streptophyta > Magnoliopsida > Ranunculales > Papaveraceae > Papaver > Papaver bracteatum. Next base: position 409,315 of record JAJJWX010001118.1, read on the forward strand.
GATAACTTCCTTGAGATATTTATGGATGATTTATCTGTGTTTGGATCATCTTTTGATGAATGTTTGAACCATCTCACTCGCGTGCTGATTAGATGTAAGGAAAAATATTTGGTGTTGAATTGGGAGAAATGTCATTTTATGGTGAACTCAGGCATAGTTCTAGGACACATCATCTCTGGAAAAGGAATTGAAGTAGACAAAGCCAAAGTCGACCTCATTCAAAACTTGCCGCAACCTCGCTCTGTGAGGGAGGTTAGATCATTTTTAGGCCATGCTGGTTTTTACCGTAGATTCATTAAAGATTTCAGTAAGATCTCAAGACCTTTGTGTAATCTACTCGGTAAAGATGTTGCATTTGTGTTTGATGATACTTGTGTGCATGCTTGGGAGGAGCTCAAAACTCTTCTAACTTCACCACTATAGTCCGACCTCCAGTTGGAAATTTCCATTTGAAATCATGTGTGACGATCCGATTTTTTGTTGGAGCTGTCTTAGGTCAGCAAGTCGACAAACACCCCTATGTGATCTACTATGCTAGTAAGACACTGAATGAGGCTCAAATGAACTATTCAACAACCGAAAAAGAGCTGCTAGCTGTTGTGTTCGCATTAGATAAGTTTAGATCTTATTTGATAGGATCTAAAATCATCATTTATACTGACCATACCGCATTAAGATATCTTTTATCTAAAAAAGATGCCAAGACTCGTCTAATTTGATGGATACTCTTGTTACAAGAGTTCCACCTCGAAATTCGAGATAAAAAAGGGTCAGAGAATGTTGTTGCTGATCACTTATCTAGATTGAATGTCGAGTCTGCTGATGAATCAGAGATTATTAGAGAATCTTTCCCAGATGAACAACTGATGCTAGTTTCTGAAATGCCATGGTTTGCCGACATCGTGAACTACCTTGATACAGGTAGGATGCCACTTCATTGGTCTAAACAAGACCGGTCTAAGTTCTTGGCCGAAGTGAAACATTTCCTATGGGATGACCCATATCTTTTCAAATACTGCCCTGGCCAAATCATTAGGAAATGTGTCCCCAACTCTGAACAAAGGGATGTCATCTCTTTTTGTCATGATCAAGCATGTGGAGGCCACTTTAGTGCAAAGAAAACTGCTGCAAAGATCTTGCAGAGTGGTTTTTACTGGCCAACATTGTTTAAGGATATCCATGAATTATGTATTTCTTGTGACCGGTGCCAGAAATTGGGAAGTATATCAAAACGAAACATGATGCCCCTACAACCCATTTTGATTGTTGAGCTATTTGATGTATGGGGTATTGACTTCATGGGCCCATTTCCTAACTCTGAAGGAAAGTTGTACATTCTTGTTGCTGTTGACTATGTTTCTAAGTGGGTAGAAGCAATTGCAACCAAAACTAATGACTACAAGGTGGTACTTTCGTTCTTAAAGGAAAACATATTTTCTCGATTTGGAACCCCTAGAGCTATAATCAGTGACGGTGGTTCACATTTCTGTAATAGGCCTTTTGAGTCATTAGTTCGCAAGTATGGCATAACTCATAAAGTCGCAACTCCATATCATCCACAGACCAGTGGCCAGGTAGAGGTTTCAAATAGGGAGATTAAGCACATTCTAGAAAAGACAGTTAACCCGTCTAGAAAAGATTGGTCTTTAAGATTGAATGATGCATTATGGGCTTATAGAACAACATATAAAACCCCTATTGGCATGTCCCCTTACCGACTTGTGTATGGGAAGCCTTTCCATTTACCTGTTGAGCTTGAACATCGTGCATATTGGGCTATTAAAAAGCTTAACTTCTCTCTTGATAAGGCGGGTACACAACGGAAACTCCAACTCAATGAGTTGGAAGAGCTGAGAAATGATGCTTATGACAGTGCAAAGTTGTACAAATATAGAATGAAGGTGTTCCATGACAAGCGCATTTTGCGCAAGCCATTCACTCCAAGCCAGAAAGTTTTATTGTACAACTCACGTTTGCACCTTTTTCCAGGTAAATTACGTTCTAAATGGACAGGCCCATTCTTGGTGCGAAATTTTTTCCCCCATGGGGCTGTAGACTATAATATGTCACAACCAAGAATGTCTTCAAGGTCAATGGGCAGAGACTGAAGCCATTCCTTGAACCAATTCAACCTGAAATTGAAACAACTGATATTGATGATCCAATCTATGTGGACTGAAAAGTTCACCCCCTGTACATACCACAAGATATCTTCCCTGCTGGTTGCTTTGGACATACCCTACTGTCTCTGGTTTGGCATATGGTAATCTATTTCCTTTGAATCTGTTTTGTTCTCATGTTTTGTTGTTGTTTCTGTTATCTTTTGAAACATTGAGGACAATGTTAGATTTAGGTTTGGGGGAGTATTTGCATAATGACCAGCTGTGGAGTGGGTCTTTTGTAGGATCCTTTGTAGTCTTTTGCATTTTTTTATGACCAGCTGTGGAGCGGGTCTTTTGTAGGATCTTTTGTAGTCTTTTGCATTTTTTGTAGTGTGTGTTCTATGACCAGCTGTGTAGCGGGTCTTGCAGTCTTTTGTTTCTATGACCAGCTGTGTAGCGGGTCTTCTGTTGTCTTCTAAGACCATCTGTGTAGCGGGTCTCTAAAAAAAAAAATTTAAAAAAAAATAAAATAAAATCGGATCTTGTGTTTGGTATCTGATGACCAGCTGTGTAGCGGGTCACTAAAAAAATGATGACCAGCTGTATAGCGGGTCTTAAAAAAAAAAAAAAATTGGTTACAAATTTTCATGGTTCTACGAAATTCCGAAGTTCATCATCTACAATTGAAGACCGAAGACGAAGACATTTCTATGGATGCTCTGAAATTGGAGAAGGTTTTGTGGGTACATCTTTGGTAGGCCCTCACGAGACTACAACTCGTCCACTAGGGACACCTAGGGGTTTAAAGGCTTAGTGCATACGCTAAATGCATTCGAGAGACCAGCGACAGTGGTATAGTTAGGATTTACGGATTTTGTTTCACTTGAGGACAAGTAAAATTCAGGTTTGGGGGTATTTGATGAGTGCCAAATATTGCATGTTCATACACCTTTTCATTGGCACTTAACTCATCTTTCGCGCTTCAAAGTCATATATTATCCCAAATTCTGCATTTTTACCATTTTCAAGAATAAATATTTGTATTAATTAATTTTGTGTTTTAAGTACTAAATAAAGCTTGGAAGAATTGAGAAGACAAAAGAGAAGAAAGTTGGAAGCGTTGCAAACCGCTCGCGTATCAGTGGCAACCTGTTTACAAATTCATGGGATTAAACAACCCATGATCCAAAACCCAAGACCCAAATCCATTTCCACCTCACCCCCATTGGATTCTTTCCAAAACATCCACCTCACCCCCATTGGATTCTTTCCAAACATCCACCTCACCCCCATTGTATTCCATTTCATCCATCAATTAAAGAAAACATCCTCATTCTCTCACTCAATCACTCCCAATTTTTTCCCACAACCAAATATATTCCATTCAATCCATCAATTAAGAAAACATGTTTTGTTGAGTGGATGCTTTCCAAATTTCGAATGCAAGTGCTTGAGGGAATTTTGTGTATAAATAGAGAGGGTTGTTGTGTTGAAAAACCATCCAAGAATAGCTTGTTCATGTTAGTTTATCAAATTTCAATTTTGTTGTAATGTTCTTCATGTTCTAATTTCATTTACTAGGGTTTAGATGAAGCCCTAATCTCATTGGTATGTATTCATATCTTGTATCTTGTTCTTGAAATTTTAGAATTGTTTAAAGATATAATTTAATCCAAGTTTTTCAACATCTTGCTCTCACAATGTATGCCATGTATCCATTGTAGTTAGAATATCTCTATGTTGATTATGCTACAACTCATGCTTAACCAAATATTGATCTTTAGATTAGTTGTGCTTAATTAGACAATTAATGCTTTGGAGAAATACTTTAGTTGTGATTAAATTATCCATTGGAGAAACACCTTAGTTATACGGTAGACTTGAATCTACTATAAGGACAAGAATAATATTACAAGTTGAATGCATATCATAGGTTATTGGTGGATTTGAATACCCTAGTATCCATATTATCATTGTTTACATATCTTGTTATTTGCATCTTTTACTTTTATTATTTCAATCACTTGAAAATCATATCGTCGTATCGACAAAATCAAACCCCTTTTGGTTACTCTCTGAATCAGGATTTAGAATCAACTTCTACACTCTCCAAGTCTCTGTGGTTCGACCTGTGCTTGCCCTGTGTTGCTTGTCGACACTGTGCACTTGCAGTTTATACATAGAAGTAGGTATCTTTCCGAGCCTACCAAACTTATGAAATTCAAATGTGTCAGATATTAAGTTTCGAAACTAAACCTAATTACTTTAGGAGATTAGGGTTGACATATTTGTTTAAGGAAGACCACCACTTTCACCGTGGTCAATTGTGTGAGTCAAAATTGATTGACTTTAAGGATCCGCATCTATTTATTATGTACTTTTAAGTTTTTACTTGAGTTTTTCCAGACTCTAATACATGAACTGGATCTTAGCTACGAGGAAATGTTGTCTATGATTTTTTTTATCTAGACCCAGTTATAGAACCTGAACCTGAACCACAACTAAATGTAGTTGTCTTAAACAGGAACCTAGACAAGGATGTGCTTTATTTGTTCATTTTCTTGGCATGTTGCAGATTCCTTTTACTTGTGATAGCCCTATTTGGTTTTGGTGATCCTCAGTTATTCTGGCTATTACTTTATGATTTTATCAGGCGACTGATACTTTTTTAGTCTGGCTGAACACTTTAAACTTAGCACTTTTTGGGAGGTAACCCATGATCATGCAACACGGTAATATCTTTCCTTAACTCTTTTATTCAAGTGGTAATAGTTTCTCCTCGTTCATGCTTTTAATTTCATCTTTAGAACATTGAGGACAATGTTAGATTTAAGTTTGGGGGTATGGGAGAAACTTTTTAGTTGCAGTATAAATAAATAAACTCCAAAGCCTAGAAATTTATGCCTATTTAGGATAACACAATCAATCTAAGTGGATGGAAACATCTTGGTTGTAGGAGTTGAGGAACCAATCTCAGTGGATGGAAACATCTAAATAGAGTCTATTCATAAAAGCACAGATCTCAGGTGTTAGAAATAAAATGATAGTTTCACTGTATCTCGGAATCATCTTATCACTTCTGCTTTTTATTTTTTGCACAATTTTTATGTTGATTTCCGCTGGGATGTAATAGAAAGATTGAGTTACCCAACCAAAAAAAAATTGATTTTTTTTGAGACCATACCATCAGACCAACCATAATAAATTCAATAAAGTCGACCACTGGTTCCCTTGTAGATGCCAGTTGTGTTGACCTAGAGTTAGGATTATCGACCGCTGGTCCCCTTGTATATGCCAGTTGTGTTGATATTAGTCCAGACCAGTATCTTAATCCATTAGGTCATATAATTCATCTTGGCATTGACGTCCATTTGCAACCAACTATTTATATTTCCATCTTCTCAATTTATTCATGTGATTTGTTTGATTTCGGATATTGATGTCCATAGTGCGACTATCTGAGTAGAGATCTGTCACTTATATATGAATTTTACTATGTGAGTGAAAACTCGTGTACAACAATTGGAATTTCCTACCAGGGTACTTCCTCCTGTAGTCAATGAGAGTATGCCAACCAAGGAGATTTTTTAGTGCCTTTCAGGGTACTGCGTAGATATCTAGGGTCTGGAGTAAAGGTTTTGTGGGTACACCTCTGGTAAACCCTCCCGAGACTATAACTCGGACACTAGGGACACATAGGGGTTCAAAGGCTTGTTGCGCATGCTAAGTGCAATCGTGATGCCTAAGACAGTGAGTTAGGATTTTATTTTCTAGAAAACATTTGCTCGAGGACTAGCAAATAATAAGCTTGGGGGTATTTGATAGACACATTTTTGTGTCTAAATTGTCCTCATTTTTCTGTATTGTTGGTACTCAATTTTATAATTATTATGGTGTTTTGTGTGTTTGTAAGTATTTTTGGGAAATAAACATTTTTGGAAAAATCGGCTCGAAAAATTACTCGGAGCACCCCAGGAGGACATTTGCTAAACAGACCCCAATTTTGGATAAGGGGTGCCTCAATTACTAAGGGGAACCTTCTTTAGTATTTGCACCCCAGGGCGCCAACTACTAATCGCACCCCATCACTGGTTAAGGGGAATCCCTTCTTTATTGTTTGAAACAGTTTTTGGCTGGAAAATATGTTCAAGAAAATCAGTTAATGCCGATACTTTCTGGATTGAAATTTGGCGTGATTTTTGGTGAGATTTTCACGGGATAAGATTGAAAGTGATATGTCTCATCAAAACAGAGAAGGTACATGTCATGGTTTCCTTAACAAATAAAGATTACGTGCAAACACGATAAACAGAGGAGAGAAGATTTATCGGGATTTCTGTGCTATTTTTGGGAAGCTATCTAGTGTAAGAAACGTGTTTGATGATCTATGAATCGTGTAGCGTTGTGTTGAAGTGTGATTTATAGCTACAGACGCGTGAAGAAACGATAACATGAAATAATCCCGTGAAAATAAAATATATTTTTGGGATTGATTTCGGAGGATTCTTGGTGCAATTGTGTATATAAAGGGTATTCGGAGGTCAAAGAGGGGGATGGAGAGATTGGGAGACGTTTAGACACTGTAGGTACTGAATATCGAAAGATAATAGTTCACGAGTATCGTAATAAATAAAGGAGGAAAGAGTTATAAAATGATACGATGATAGAAGTAGTGCGGGGAAATATGAAGATTTGCGAGGATGAAATAATTTTGCGAGGATGAATTGCGATACTTCGCAATTCATATACAGCTGCATAAGTTTTACTATAAATAGGAGTTCAAATGTAAAATTCGGGAGGCTCTTTTAATGAGTGTAAGAAATTATCTTAGGAAAGAGAATAGAAAAAGTTGTAACTATTCTAGTTCCATTTTGATAATTCTATGTAATCAACTAAGAGAATTAATAAGAAAGTTATCATTCACCATCAAGAACTTCTTGAGTTTTTACTAATTCTATTGAGGGTGTAGTTGTAGATTATTCTGCAACTACATAATTGGCGCTAGAAACAGGGACTTGAGAATTGTGGTAGCCTAAATTTGAGGGAATTGTGGAAAATTTGAAGATCAAATGAAGTCAGTAGATGGAGATTTCAAAAAAGAAGAATATAATATGATCACAAAGACAATGATTGATTAATTTCATAGTAATATGAAGGGAAAAATATACAAGCGAGATTGTAGAGGAAGAAAGATCATGGAGGAAGAAAAGATAACAACTTTAGAAGAATGGGAAAAGCGGAAAATCACATTTTCAGCAGTAGAAATTCTAAATGAAGACTTGAACCACACTTCACTATTGGTGATCACAATTCCTATCATGCTAGAAGATAAGAAAGCTGTAGAAAAATGGAAATTAAACCGAATTTTGGTTGATACAGGGAGTTCTGTTAATATCATATTCTATCATGCACTTAAGGGGATGGGAATTAAAGATGAATAAATCACAAATTCAAAATTTCTTATTCATGGATTAGGAAAATCTACAACAAAATCTAAAGGGGAAATCGCGCTGCGAATATTACTAGGAGAAATCGAAACACATGTAATCTTGTGTGTGATAGATATGGAATCTCCATATAACATGCTGATAAGAAGGCCGTGGATTCATGCGATCAAAGATGTTGCTTCAACATTACATCAGAGAATCAAATTTCCTACACCAAATGGAATACAAGAAATAAAAGGAGATCTTGATAATGCAAAATTTTGTTATCAAATTGAAGTAACGCAATGCGGAGGAAGAGCAAGAAAGAAACAGCTTCGTAGGAAACTTGCGAAGGAAACAAAAAAGGAAGAAGAATTCCGAGTGTATACAATAAGAGCAAAGGAAGGAGAGGTATACCAAATGAGATTCAGAAAAAGAAGGGGAACTAGCAAAAATAATCAAAGAACCAACACCTATGGGGGAGCAAAGTCCAAGCTATGTTAAATTTGAACCAACTAAAGAAATAAATATGGGAAGTAAAGAGGAGCCTTTATTCTTGCGAATTGGAACTAAGATGGATGAAGAAGAAGAGAAAAGAACTATTTATCTTTTGCGAGAATATAAAGATATCTTCGCAGGAAGTGTAGATGAGATACCAGGAATTGATCCATCAGTGGCGTGTCATAGATTGAACATAGATAAAAATGTAAGACCATTCAAACAAAGAATAAGGAAGATATCACAAAATTATCATGTACAGATAGAAGAAGAATTACAAAAGATGTTGGATGCAGGGATCATAAGGGAAGCAAAATATCCAGAATGGATTGCGAATATGGTCATTGTTCCGAAAAAGAATAAAGGAATAAGAATTTGCATAGATTTCACTGATCTAAACAAGGCATGTCCCAAAGACAGTTTTCCATTACCAGATATACCAAAAATGGTGGAATCAGCTGCAGGTCATGATAGAGTCACTTCACTTGATGGATATAAAGGGTATAATCAAATATCACTCGCAGAAGAAGATCAAGAACATACTGCATTTTTTGCTCCAAGGGGTTTGTATTGTTATGTGAAGATGCCATTTGGTTTGTGGAATGCGGGTGCTACATATCAACGTATGGTTGAAAAAGTGTTCGCGAAGTGGATACATAAAACTTTGGAGGTATATGTAGATGATATGTTGATAAAAAGCAAGGAAGCTAAAGATCATGTGCAAGATTTGAAGGAAATATTTGAGCAAATGAGAAAGTTCAACATCAAATTAAATCTTGAGAAATGTATAATTGGGGTTTCGTCTAGAAAGTTCTTGGGATACATAGTATCAAAGGAGGGAATACAAGTTGATCCAGAAAAGGTCCAAGCAGTTCGTGACATGCCAACACCTGCAACGGTAAAAGAAGTACAAAAGCTAAATGGACTCTTGGCTTCACTTGGAAGATTTATTTCGCGAATGTCAGATAAGTGCAAGCATTTTTTCAACATACTTAAGAAGGGAGCAAAATTCAAGTGGACTGATGAATGTGAAAAAGATTTTCAAGGAATCAAAGAATACCTCGCAAATACATCTATACTACAGAAACCGAGAGAGATTTAAGAATTATTGGTATACCTCGCAACAACTCCATATGTTCTAAGTGCAGTTCTGTTGCGAGCAGACGCAGGAGTAGAAAGGCCCATTTACTACATTAGTAAAACCTTTAATGCAGCAGAGAAGAATTATTCTAAAATGGAGAAGTTAATCTTAGCCCTGGTTTATGCATCATTCAAGTTACGAATATACTTTCAAGCTCATGTGATAAAAGTGGTAACCAAAGTCCCAATTGAATCAATCATGAAGAACACAAAAAGGCTAGGAAGAATAGAAAGGTGGAATGCACAAGTAAACCATTACAAGATAAAATACGAAGTATTGTCATCGCAAAAATCACAAGTCGTCGCAGATTTTTTGGCAGAATTTCCTTTGGAAGAAGATGAAGCAGTAGAGGAAATGATGTATGTTGAAGAAGAATTTGGAAATCCAAAAGACTTGTTAACAGAACCAGATAGATGGGAAATTCTAGTGGACGGATCATCCAATAGTGAGGGAAATGGAATTGGAGTCGTGTTGATTTCACCAGAAGGAGAAAGGATAGCATTCTCATTCAGACTAGAATTTGCATCCACGAACAATGAAACAGAGTACGAAGCTGTAGTGCATGCATTAAAGATCGCAATAGAAAAGAAGCTTGAAAGTATAAGGATAACAAGTGATTCGCAGTTAGTGATTTGTCAAATTAAAGGGGAATATGCCACAAATGAATCTTCTTTGAAGAAATACAAGAAACTCGTTGAGGAATTATCTGCGAAGATACCAAAATTAAAATGGAGACATATATATAGAAAATATAACCGTCTCGCATATGCTTTTGCATTTATTCCAAGCATGATGACAAATCCAAATACAAGAAATATCCAAATACAGACAATTCAACACCCATCAGTGGACAAAGAGAAAGAAATTGAGGAAGCTGTTGCGATGGGAGTAGAAAGAGAGTTATCAAACAACATCGCAGATTGGAGAAAAGAAAGTCATGCATATCTCGCAACAGGAGAAATATCCAGGAACAGACTAGAAGCACATAAATTAAAGAGTCGTGCAACAAACTATGAGTTACGAGAAGGAATTTTATATAGAAAATCTTTCAATGGACCACCTATCAGGTGCTTAACTCGCGAAGAAGGAGAAAAAATATTAAAGATGTTACATGGAGGAGAAGCTGGCAATCATAGTGGGGGAAGATCTCTAGCATATAGAGCAAAGATACAAGGATATTACTGGCCTTATATGCATACAGACGCAAAAATTTTCATACGAAGATGCAAGGAATGTCAACGACATGGTAAAAGAATTCATGCACCAGGGGCCACATTAACTTCTTCAACAAGATGCTGGCCTTTTGGTAAATGGGGGTTGGATATTTTTGGACCATTTATACCTGGATCTGGACAAAGGCGATACTTGATAGTTGAAACATATTATTTCACGAAGCTCGCAGAAGTAAAAGCAGTACAACATATTCGTGATAAAGATGTTTTTACATTCATATTTGAGAACCTCATTTGCATGTACGGGGTTCCGTCACAACTAGTATCTGATAATGGAAAACAATTTGAGGGGAAGAACATAGAGATGTTACTCAGTGCTTTTAGGATAAAATGTGGGAAGTCAACCCCGTTATATCCACAAGCTAATGGACAGGCAGAAGCAACAAATAAAACAATCGCAGATACAATCAAAAAGAAATTAGAAGGACATCTCAAAGGATGGTGCGAGCAAGTACCTAGCGCAGTTTTGGCATACAATACAACTAGAAGAGAAGCAATTGGAATGTCTCCTTATTGTCTAACATATGGAGTAGAAGCAGTATTACCCACAGAGGTTGTAATTCCGACAACAAAGAAAGAAGATTGGGAAAGAAATTTAAGTGCGGGAGTAATATTAAGTGAATTGGATGATTTGGAAGAAAAAAGAGAAAAGGTGTTGCACCATATGAAGATTTATCAGGAACGATTAGCTCGAGAATACAACAAGAGAGTCATTGAACGTGAATATAAACCAGGTGATTTGGTCATGCGAGAAACACCTCGATATCAAAAAGAAAATGGAGGAAAATTAGCACCAAAATGGGATGGACCATATGTTATTAAAGAAGTTGTAGGAAGCGGAGCTTATCGGCTGATGGATCCAGAAGGGAGAGACATGGGTTTGAGGCTTGGTAGACCTTGGAACAGACTATATTTGAAAAGGTATTATCCATAAAACTCATGAAAATTTTTACGAATATTGTTTGCTCGCAGGAAATTGGGAAAAGTTACGAGTTTCAAAATTTATATTGCGATTAAACTTTCATTAATTTGCGAATAAAAGACCGCAATCTGTGATCAGCCTCCAAAAAAGAAAGAGAGCCGCAGAAAATTTTATACAGGCAAACCTTTGTGGCGTACACCCTAGTTCGCGAAGATATATTTCGTAAGAGGCAAAGTCCTAAAGTACGTCATTTAAGGGGGTACCTATAAACGTGGCTAAGGGTAACCGGAACACCACCAAGGGCCCTTAGTACATGGTAAAATTTTAGGGGTACAACCCAATAATGGGGTACCTATCCGGGTTATACACCTTGGATTCTCACCTAATCTAGCGATATTACGCAATATAAAATGCGGTGTAAGAGGATTTAGGTTGGGCGACTAAGGCATACTGTCTTTCCCAAGAAGTGCAGAAAACGATCAAGGCGCCGAGGTACACGGTTGAGTCAAGAGTGCCGGGTGAGGTTGAACCACATCTGCCATTTTTGACAAGTCTTGGAAAATTATGCACTTGGCCCAAAGATACCCCATAGGGTGCAACCTCGTAACTATAAGCCCTATAGGCAAAAAGGATAAGAGGTTGCGATCAAAAGATGGTTGTTGGAAGAACCGGATGGGAAGAGATAACCTTGTATGGTCGATGTACGCTTCCTTGAAGGGGCAACCAGGGGGAAGATAAAGGGAAGCACCCTCCATTAGGTAGCTGATACGTGCTATAAGACGCAAATGTCACGAGGCTTCTTGTTTGCGAAAACATAAAGGCTTGTCATATTTGTGCAACAAATGAAGTTCTGCGAGCATTCTAAAAAAAAAAAAAAAAAAAAAAAAAGGAAAACATACAAAAAGAACTCGCAGAATGAAACAAAGAAGTTAAGATGAGATCAATGGGTTATTACATGAAAGTGTAAAAACGTCCTGCGATTTCATCGCAAGACGATAATGTCACGAGGTTGTATGTTCGCAAAAATGTTCAGACTTGTCATATTATCGCAAATACAAAAATTTACTACAAAAGAGGTGGCAAAATAAGACCTTTACTTAGGAAGGCATGATAAGACCACAGAAATTAATGAAATTCATTACATCAAAATCATTGAAGAAATTATACAAGAATATACATTATGAAGATCTGAAAAGAAGACAACTTCATCGATATCATTGAAGAAATTTTACAAGAATATACATCATGAAGTTTTGAAGAGAAGACAGCCTCGTCAATATCATTGAATAATTTTTACAAGAAGTCCTATCAAAGAAGATAACATCATTGAAGAATTTTCACGAAGACTTAACAAAAGATGCAATTTTGATAGCAATCAAATACAGATAAGTTCATACTCGTAAAATTTTACGAGAATTACATACTTCTTATACTTCTCCATATATTGAATATTTCTCCACAAATTCAATACTATTTATACTTCTTCAAGAATATATCATATTTATTATACTTCTTCAATGGATATTTAATTTTTCGAAGGTTAAGTACTTATTATACTTCTTCATACAGTGAGTAATAATTCTTATACTTCTTCATATATTGGGCAATTCTTCATGAATTGAATACTGCTAATACTTCTTCAAAGATATTTTATACTTCTTATACTTCTTAAGGGTATTTCATATTTCATATACTTCATACTTCCTATACTTCAAGGGGAGATTTATTATTTACTTCGCAACATTCCGCAAAAGGCAAAAGGCTTATATTTCTTATAAGGGAGGACTTTTTATTCATAATCACAATAAGACGAAACTTCGTAAGATAAATTGAGAAGGATATTCTAATACTTCCAGCGATAGTTGATCATTTGAAGAGCAATAATAAGGGGAAGGGGAATACTAAGCTAAGTATTTAAGATATATTATTTCTCTCCACATGATCAAGTTATGCGAATAAGGGAAACAATCAATCAAAGAAAGATTAATTCAAATTAAGCTTGAAAAAGAAATTGTTGGATTGATTAAAAGTGCAATCAAGAAGAAAGTGTTGTATTGAAAAGAAACAGAACAAACATACAAAAAAGAGTGAAGTTACAGAACAGATACACAAAAAAGAGTGCAGTTATTTTTCAGGCGATCTATTCCCATCAAAATGATCTTCTTCTTCAACTTCACTATCATATTCAACTTCACTATCGAGATTTCCAGATATGGAGTATCTTGAGAATTTCTTCGGAAAGGAGCGTATGGTACTTCTTGAGAGGAATTTCATTATCTTCGCAAATCTTGTGAGTCATCTTAGATCGAAACGCTTGACATATAAACTATGGTTATCTTTGGGAAATTAGAGTTTGAGATCTCAAATCAGAAATTTTCTTATTACGGTTAGCAAGGATAGTTTCCAGATCGTCATTCATCTTCGCATAATTTTCTGCAGCAAGGAGAGAAATTAAGGAATTGGTTAGAAAATTACGAAGGAAAAGTAATCAAAATAATTACCATCACAAAGAATTTACCTTCTAATTGCTTCTTATCATTACGAAGAGAAGAATTTTCAAGCTTTAATTGATTATTCTCCTCAAGAAGAGAAGAATTATCAATTGCGATGCTCGCAGATTGTGAATTATCTTCGTGACGGGATGTTAATTCTGCGTTATCAATACTTAAATCCTCTAATTTCTGACGGAGATTTGAATTTTCAACCTCTAACTTCTTACAACGATTCAAAGTTTTCTTCTCAGCAATAGAATGACGTCTTTCCCAATCAGAAGCAGCTGCACAACTAACTCTTCCAACCTAAACAAGAAAAAAGGGGTTAGAAATCAACAAAATAAGGGAAATAAACAAGGAATATAGAAGAAACTTACCATGCTACCTAAAGCATATAATGAAGCAGGAGAGACGAATCTTGAAATGCCTTTGAGGGAGTTATTATCAATTACAGTAGGAACTTTACAAGCCTTCGCAATAAGTTTGCGAGCATTCGCTGTAGGAGAATTTCCTAATCCACGAGAAGAATGGAGGAAAGACTCAGATATGCTAACCATTGCTGAGGCAAAAGTTTCTGGGATACTTGCAATCTTCATTTTCACCTTCATCAACATCATTATCATCATCTCCTTCGTCGAAAGGGTATCGAATTAGAACTAAAGTCCTTCTCAGGAAATTTATCATCTTCATCACCAAGATCTTCCTCAATATTCTCATTAGAAGAGATTACATTGGAATGAGACTTGGTTGAGAGTTTCTTCTTTTTCCTCCTCTCGTAAACAACATCTTGAAGTTTCCTTTTCCCTTTGTGAAGAGCATTATCTTGACTACCAGAAGATTGGGTAACCTTCGCAGAACGAAGAGTTTGTTGTCTTGCATTAAACCTTTTAGAAGAAGTAGAACTCTTATTTTCACTCGCATCAATCTCAGGAAGAAGTGGAACCTGCAAATTCAAATAAGGATAAGAAACAGAGGCAACAATATATTGTTTAGAAAAATACAAGAGTGTTTCTTACCTCATTTGAAATTAAAGGGTAACAAAAAGATAAGGATATGGAAGTACATACATTTCTATAAACCCAAGGTTGATAATGGCGGTTACGAAGGTTCGCAGGAAGTTCTACTATCCCAGAAATATAAGAACCCGATAATATTAAAGGGTACTTATACCAATCTTCATCATTAGAACGACGAGGTGTCTTATTATTTCCTGAGGCATAATCAATATCGTGCATGAGAAAATCATCTGCTGCGATATTAGCTTTACGATGAAGACGAACACCCCAACGATTATCTTCTTTCCTCGCAGGAATTAGTGTGTAATTTTTGAAGAAACCCTCAACTGTATAATTCGCAGAAACAATTTCCATATTTTCAAATCCAGGGTTTCTAAGATCAATGAATACACAGATTTCCCAAAAGCGGCACGATTTGCGAATTCAACTAAGAGGCGAATACAATCACCAGTCAATTGGTAAATGGCACAAGAAAAATTGGGGTGGGAAATAATTTCATAGAATAGAGGAAAGTTAACATCATAAAGAAAAGAAGACCTGCGAGAGGATTTGACCTCGTGAGATTAAAATTTTCTCGATCATCCCAAACATAGTTGGTAAAGAGCTTCACACAGAGAGAAGATTTATTATCATAACCTTCAATCTCAGAGAGAATGAGGTCCCTATCAACAAGTTCCGCATTAACTGTTCAATAGTTTTCTTCTTTGGTGCCATTGAATATAAGATGGAAAATAGAAAGGAAAAAGATAAAAGAGATTGCGAGAGGCGAAGTGGTGAAGAAGATGAATAAGATAAGAGAATAAAAAGCAAAAACAAAGGATAATATTTATAAATAGAGAAAGTTTGATGAAGATAGAAACTCATTAATACGAGTAAGCGTGAACGGTTGAAAAGAACGGTTAAGAAGAAACGTGTCAAAAAGGTAAGGGAAAAGTAAAAAGACGTGTTGCGAACTTGATGGGTGGTAATAACTACACTAAATTTACGAGAATAGAGATTCTCATGACATTTCTTCTTCGTAGAATTGACATGAGAAGAGTCAAGATGTAGGTACTGAATATCGCAAGATAATAGTTCACGAGTATCGTAATAAATAAAGGAGGAAAGAGTTATAAAATGATACGATGATAGAAGTAGTGCGGGGAAATATGAAGTTTTGCGAGGATGAATTGCGATACTTCACAATTCATATACAGCTGCATAAGTTTTACTATAAATAGGAGTTCAAATGTAAAATTCGGGAGGCTCTTTTAATGAGTGTAAGAAATTATCTTAGGAAAGAGAATAGAAAAAGTTGTAACTATTCTAGTTCCATTTTGAGAATTCTATGTAATCAACTAAGAGAATTAATAAGAAAGTTATCATTCACCATCAAGAACTTCTTGAGTTTTTACTAATTCTATTGAGGGTGTAGTTGTAGATTATTCTGCAACTACAGACACTACAGAGCCGGAGAAATTGGAGTTACAGGGAACTTCCATTACTGCTCCTGTGAAAAAAACGAAGAACATTAGACAATAGGGAACAATCGTATTGCTACAGTGCCAACAACGCTTCTTATTTATCGTTCCCTGTAACAGTTAGTTTTGTAACAAATATAAGTGTTACAAACCCAGTTTTATTATTTTTCTCCAATTTCATTATTGTGAACACCTTTTTGAGTAATGAAAAAATTCCTTTGAGTGTGTTTTCACCATGCGGAGCTAGAACCCATCACTGGCAAGACGGAGGAAGTTGTTTTTCACCCATGTGGTAATTATATTAATTCTTTTATAACTAATTGCATAGAATTTAATTGTTTTATGATTTCTATTAATTATTTGTTATTTTGTCTGATGTCGCATGCTTAGTTTTACTTTTGATGCGTCATGCTCACAACTTACAACTAATGTTTTATGAAATCTACTTTGGCAAAGAATAGAGTTAATGTTTTTTTAAAAATTTTGAGCTATAATTACCTAGGATTAATTTCCGAACCACTTGAATATGAAAAACAGTGAAATCCTGAACCTAGTAAATTCTTCATCTTGTGACATATTTTGTATATATTTCTAGTATTTTTGTTTATTAATTATTAAAATCAATCTTATCAAGTCCGAGTGAACGACAACCTTCTTACCACTATATAAAATTCGATCACTTAACCAAACACTATAGGATTGCTATCAAGTAATTAGGAATTAACGTTTGTGTAACTTACTTTAAATTATAATAAACACAATTATAATTGCGGAAAATAAAAGTAAATGACACAGCAAGATTTTTTTAGCGAGGAAACCGCAAATGCAGAAAACCCCCAGGATCTTGTCCAGAATTGAATACTCTCATAATTAAACCGCTATACAAAATCAAACCAACTTCGTATAGTTGAGACCAAGCAACTAAACCTATAGCTCACCTAGTTCCCACAGTATCCCTGCGCCTCCAACTTGTAATAAGTCACGCACTTGGAACAATTCCTTTGGTTCATATTCCAAACAGTAAATAAACAACAAATTTGTTCGGTAACAACTCTTTTCAAACAGTGTGATATGAGTTTGACAGCGACTCTTCCTGTTTAACTGATAAGCTCCTTTGTCGGGTCCGAGATCTATCTAAAAATACAACTACCAAAGTAGTTGGGTTTAGATTTTGCAATCAATACTCTTAGTCACAAAGACAATATATTGATGCCGATCTACATGTACAACTAATCAATCAAGGTTATCACAAAGATAAACCGATTATAGTTGAATCCCTCCAGTCGATCAAGTTTTGTGCACACCAAATATTATGAACCCAAATATCTTATTTGTCTTCAAATCTTCAATAAACACCCGGACACAAACAACTTGAATCTCTTTTGATCAATCACACACAGTTAGGAGTCTGTTAACGATGTATTATCACAAGACGTCTTTAGATCTACAAACGTTTCTAAAGATCCCCGTCGATACTTCGATCTAGTTTGAGTGAATCTTATATCATAAGAGAAGATTCTGAAGCATAAACAAACTAGGCGCAATCAAAGTTCAACAATTGTTAGTCAATAAAATCAAATCGAAAACTAATAATACTGCAATTATCTAGTTTCCCACCAACGATACTCGTAGAGCTTCTCAATCCCAAAGAAGTCTTTAAAACGAGCGGTCGTAAGATATTACGCCTAATTAGGGTACTTTCCTCTCTGAATAGATGGATCCACCAGTAACAACATAACTAGGTAGTTTTGCTGGCTCTGAGGATTAGTTTTCTCAAAATGCAAACTTCAGTATTTATAGACAAAGGATGTTTGGACACCAAGGAATTTCCGAAACCGAATATTCTCAAAGATATGCAATAAAGCCAAAATTGGTTTTCATAATTCCTGGAAACGCAATGTCCAAATATTGAATGAAATCTCAGTAGAAAATCTCCAATTAGTAAATGCACATTACTAATTTTTATTTTCTAAATATATGCATTTAATTGTTGGAAATTAAAAGCATATAAAAACTAGAAACCTTAATTAAAAGATTCTCAATTTATTTCGATCCGGGATTCTCCTTTAGTTATTAAGGAATATCTTTTAACAATTAAAGATACAAATTATTGCACATGTTCAAAGTATGTCCAAATCTTAACTTTGTAAATCCTTTTTCATATTTACAGTCTTGGAACCGATTTGCCACACTTCCAAACGAGTTTAGAATTGGTTCATCCGTCTTCCAAGAACTATGTGATTGATTATCCTATTAAATCACCATTAATGGGTTTCAAGGTTCTACCAAAACACAAAGTTCGGTTCTACCTCATGTGGGTACTAGGATCGGTCACACTAGTTTTCCAAAAATTGGTTGACTAGGTACTAGGATCGGTTACCACATTATTAAGTTATTTACTTGTGATCGGTTGCATAAGTCATAGGATCGGTTACCAATTACTAAGACTTGTTGTACCTCTTACGAGGATCGATTCCACATACTTGTGATCGTTTGCACCTCTTACTAGGATCGGTTACCCAATGTCTAGAGTTGGTCATACCACTTACAAAATATCGATCATACCATCTCATGTGATTACTTAAGATCGGTTTCACTAATAAAAGTCATACCAATACAAAAGCCAAGCATTGTGAATAGTTTTACCAAGATATATAAACAAGTTATGATCGGTTATACTAAACATACATATTGATAATCCAAAGATTTGCAATGAATAATAATACCAATAAGCCTAGCGATTTCCCTTTCGATTCACAAAACAAGTTTATGAATTTACTTTCTTTAAACGAATGTAAAAAATTGTTTTCTAGGACGAAATATTCACCCATACCCATACATAATCACAATAGCATTCATACGATTATGTCGATGTCTTATATAAGAAGTTCAAAAGATAGACGTTATACTTTTGTTTGAGGGTGAAAACGGTTTCTGCTGATTTCGGTAATTTCGGATGTGTGGGTGAGAAACGAATTTAAACCCTAAACAATGTACTGCAAGGGAGTACTTTAGATTCGAGAGATCAATCTGTACAAATCCGGCCTAAACCAAGAAATGGCCGTTCCAGACTTGCCTCGGTCCCAAAGTGAAGGAGAAGGGTTGGTTTGGGGAGGGAAGCGAAGAAAGTGTTGAGACCAGAATAGTTGATTCTGGAAGAGTAGTTGTTTTACGACTTGTATCAGAAAGTGGGAAGCTAACAGATGGAGAGCTAGCAAATATTTTATGAGTGTTATATGCTCATGACCTGAACTTGTTGTTCGGTGGAAACAGGTAAGACCTATTTATACAAGTCGAAGTGAAACGTACTCTGGTCTCATTAAGAAATGGAAAACGGGTGAGTAAATGGGAGGATGTGGTAACCAGTAACGCCTGGAATTGATGTTCCATAAAAGAAAGCGTTTCACCATTACTCCATGTGTTTACTAACCGCTTCATCCTTATGACACTCTCTTATAACGGGCGTAGCATACGTCACACGCTGTAAACCGCCAAACCAATACCTAATGAGCAGCCAGTTTGAGACATGCGTTAATGTCTCGAATGTTTTTGTGGAAAACATGTAGCACATTTTTTTTTGTCTAGAAATTTGATCTTGGGAGACTTGCGTGGTTACCTTCGACGGTCGAGATTTTGCATCTTAAGAGGAAAGGTAGACCTTGATTATTGCAACCCTTCTCTTGATAGCCAGTAGCATGGAAGCATGATCATCATGGCTTTAATATGGCCTAGTTTAAGTGCGACCAAAAGTTAGGGTTTTGGCTTTGTTTAGGCGCGACCAAACTAGGGCCAAAGGTTTCCATGCATTAGATGGTAACCTTGGACGGCAAAGATTTGCACCTTCGATGAAAAAGTGGTCGTTGATTTTTGCAGGCCTTCATTTTGGAAGTCGTAAAGGGAAGGACAGCATGGTATGGGTTAGGTGCAGCAAGGTGGCTGACATGCCATTGACACATGTGGCATGGTCGGCATGCCTTAGCGCGGTTTAGGCATAGCAAAAACTAGGGTTTTGGGTCAAAGGTTACCATGCGTTGGTTGATGACCTTGGACGGATAAGATTTGCATCTTAGATGGAAATATGACCGTTGATTGTTGCAGGCATTTGTTTTGGTAGCCGCATGGGGAAGGACAACATAATATGGCGGGACAAGGTGGATGTCAAGACATGCCATTGGCACATGTGGCATGGTCGGCATGCCTTGACGCGGTTTAGGCGTGTCAAAAACTAGGGTTTTGGCGTTAGTCCAAAGGTTATAATGCGTTGGTTTGTGACCTTGGACGGCTAAGATTTACATCTTAGATGGATAGATGGCCTTTGATTGTTGCAGGCCTTTATTTTGGCAGCCGCATGGGGAAGGCCAACACGGTATGGCGCGGCAAGGTGGCTAGCACGACATGCCATTGGTACATGTGGCATGGTCGACATGCCTTGGTGCGGTTTAGGCGTGGCTAAAACTAGGGTTTTGGCATTGGGCCAAAGGTTACCATGCGTTGGTTGGTGACCTTGGACGGATAAGATTTGCATCTTAGATAGAGAGATGGATGTTGATTGTTGTAGTCCTTTGGTTTGGTAGCCGCATGGGGAAGGACAATATGGTATGGCGCGACAAGGTGGCTGGCATGGCATGCCATTGGCACATGTGGCATGGTCGGCATGCCTTGGCGCGGTTTAGGTGTGGCCAAAACTAGGTTTTTGGCAGTGGGCCAAAGGTTACCATGCGTTGGTTGGCGGTGACATTGGACGGCTAAGATTTGCATCTTAGATGGAGAGATGGTCGTTGATTGTTGCAGGCCTTTGTTTTGGTAGTCGCATGGGGAAGGACAACACGGTATGGCGCGACAAGGTGGCTGGCATGCCATTGGCACATGCGGGGGCCAAGGGTGTGGCATGCCGGTGGCGAATGGTGTAGCTAGCATGGTTAGGGCCAAGGCAAGGTGCGGTTGGATTGGATAGTATGATTGGCATGCCTTGGCGCGGTAGATGTGGATGGCATGTTTTTCCATTGGCACAGTGGTGCGGTTGGCATGGTTGGCATGCCTTGGCGCGGTAGGTGTGGCTGGCATGGTTTGCCATTGGCACAATGGTGCAGCTAGCATGGTTGGAATGCTTTGGCGCGGTAGATGTGGATGGCATGGTTTGCTATTGGCACAGTGGTGCGGCTAGCATGGTTGGCATGCCTTAGTGTGGTAAATGTGGCTGGCATGGTTGGCATGACTTGGCGCGGTAGATGTGGCTGGAACGGCATGTCATTGGCATATGTGGTGTGGGAATTAGGGTTTGGCCTATCGAAACCCTAATTAGTATTTAAAAAAAAAGGTACCCTGGTAATTGTCTCACAGACATATTAAAGGGTTCAATAAATGTACTCAGTGGAGACATTATTACTCAAATTCTGTGACGTCACTGTCCGACTAGGGTTTTATGATTTTAACCCTAAGCTAAAAATCACCATCAACAACTTCGTATTGTAATTCCTTAATACAATGTCTAACTAGAGTATAATCATTCACAGCTTCGCAGTTATGTTTTCAATATGCACGACTTGAAAGATACGTTAGGAATGAAATAGTTCAAGTCAAATATTACTAACCTCAAGAGGAAGGATGATGTCGTCGATGTAGCTCTTTACTTCTTCACATTCTTCAAGTCTTCACGTAATACTTGTTAGTATCATATCCTAGTAACTTTCTAGATAACCTATACGAAGTTGACTCTAGCAAATAAGCAATCTACTCTTTAAATGAGTTTTGATTCACTAAAATATGACAACCAAACTTGACATACCAAGGCTTGGTGGGTTCAACCGAGCAATGCTCTAACAGAAGTAGAATTACTCTGAACTAGCTTAATTGGAGTTAGAGCTTGCTGATTATTAACATTTACATTCTTAGGCTTATTAAGCCCAAGAGACTTACCATTTTTAGCTTTAAAAGCCAGTATATTATTAACCATATCTGGGTATGCCTCCAAATCGGCCAAAAGAGCTTTGGCTTGCAAAGAAAATTCTTTTTGCTCCTTAAAAATTCTATCACGCTCATCTTGAATTTTGTCCTTATTTTGCGCGTCCAGATTTGAAACACGGAATGTTTTTTTTTTCTTCCAACTCTTTAGAATCTTTTGGCAGCTGCGAACTTGACCAGACCAATGATTGCTCAATGAACTTATCATGCCCATGACTATGCGAAACCGAAGCACAGCTAGAACCTTATAAGCAAGCTTTTGCAGCCTCTCTAGACTTTAGTTTAGCTTCCCAACTTGCTAGAATATCCCCGTCCACTTCATCATCAGGATCCGAACACTCTTCTAACTCCATTTTTTCATATTTCTCAGCATCCACATTACTAACCTCAGAAAACAAACCAATTTCACATTCCGCCATATTAAATTTATTTTGATGTGAAATTTTTGTACTAAGTAAGGCATCAACCAATGGAGTAGGTGAATTCTTATTTTTCTTTCCAATAACCATCGTCCACTACTTGTTTTGAGAGTCTAGGTTATCTATAGACGCAGTAAGATTGTAGTTGCGGATTATCTCACAACTACACCCTCATAAGAATCCATTAAAATGATTCCTAAACCTAATTAATTTGATATGAAACTAAGAATTAAGGTACTAAAATTATAAAGAGACACAAAGATTTTTACGTGGTTCGATCAATGTGATCTACATCCACGATGCTTCACTAGTGATTGTATGTAATTACATGATTTTACAATTGAGACTCCATTAATGAATATTTGGAGCTCTAGAATTTTGGGGAAGAAGATGATAAAGAAAATAAATCTCTCCTAACATTTTTCTCCCTCCTCCTAAAATTATCCTCATCTCTCAAATTGTGTCTCTCCCTCTTCTCATGCCTAAATGGCTATTTATATGATTTTACAATAGATGACAGTTGTGTTGTCCCGCCATTTCGGATTTGAAGATTATCTTGCGAACCTTCGTGGCTTCCTTTGCTCGCAAAATGTCCTTCTTGCTCGCAAAATATTCTTTGCTCGCAAAATGTATTTTCTCTCCACAATTTCGTAAGTTATTATTTGCTGTGATATTCCGCTCCTACATCTTGCCTCTTTTTTCTTGAATATTGCTTGAAAAGCGATCTTTAAGAAAAAATCACTTGTTGTGGTTGTTGGAGTAGTCTTTGATCTTTGTTGATGAAGGAACGAGCTAAAGAATATCAAACTCAAAAAGTATATACTTTCCTCTATTCTTTTGCGAAGTTCTGAAACTTTAAAAAGTAATTAGAAGTATCATCTTGCGAAGTATGAAGTATAAGAAATATAAAATATCCTTGAAGAAGTATAAGAAGTACTTAATCCTCGAAATATATAAGAAGTATGAAGTATCCTTAAGAAGTATAAGAAGTATTTAATCCTCGAATTATATAAGAAGTATAAAATATCCTTGATGAGAGTGATAAATATTGCCTCTGTTCATGTGAAATTATTATTCCACTTTTGGTGAGGATTCTTGCTGAGAAGATAAAGAACATCAAATATTTTCTTGGGTATCCATAGTTGCCTCTGTTCTTTATCTATGAAGGAGAATTCTTGAGAAAATGTTGAATAATTAAATTGCATCTCTATTGTTATGTTGCCTCTGCCTCAAGTGGTAACCCCTGTTATCTTCTGAATATTTCTACGAATTCTGAGTTTTTCTGCGCATTTCGAACTTCTGAATAGTGTTGTGAATAGTGCATGAACATATTGCGAATGTACTATTGCGAATCATGCGAATCATCTTGTTGCGAATCATCTTTATTGCGAATATAGTGTTACGAATATAGTGTTACGAACATAGTGTTGCGAATATAATGTTACGAATATAGTGTTACGAACTATGAATAGTCCTGCGAATTATGAACTTTTCTGCGAAGTTTCGTGGTATTTTCCTGTAAAATTTTGTACAATACTTGTGCGAATATAATATTTATGTAATGATTATGTTATGAAATGCGTATGCGATTCTTATGCCATGAAATGTTTATGCAATACATTTATGATGCAAATATGATGCTTGAATGATGCGAGTATGATGCTTGTATGATGCAAATATGATGCAAGTATGATGTTTGTATGATGTGCTCATTTTGCTGCGGTAAAATTGATATATCTTTGAATTGCATCTATTCATATAATTATCTTCGTAAGTTTATTTGTGTATTTTCTTATAAATTCGTCTTTGATCGCGAATGAAATCGCCTCTTTTG
Source organism: Papaver bracteatum (assembly GCA_023529315.1). NCBI lineage: Eukaryota > Viridiplantae > Streptophyta > Magnoliopsida > Ranunculales > Papaveraceae > Papaver > Papaver bracteatum. Next base: position 433,818 of record JAJJWX010001118.1, read on the forward strand.
CTATGACTTCATGATATATATTCTTGTAAAAATTCTTCAATGATATTGATGGAATTGTCTTCTTTGATATATATTGTCTTCAAAATTCTTCAATGATCTTGATGGAATTGTCTTCTTTGATATATATTCTTTTCAAAATTCTTCAATGATCTTGACGAAGTTGTCTTCTCTTCAAAACTTCATGATGTATATTCTTGTATAATTTCTTCAATGATTGTAATGAATTTCATTAGTTGTTGTGGTCTTATCATGCCTTCCTAAGTAAAGGTCTTATTTTGCCACCTCTTTTGTAGTAAACTTTTGTATTTGCGATAATATGACAAGTCTGAACATTCTTGCGAACATACAACCTCGTGAAATTATCGTCTTGCGATGAAATCGCAGGACGTTCTTACACTTTCATGCAAAAACCCATTGATCTCATCTTAACTTCTTTGAATAGTATTTTAGCCTCTTTAGGAATTGTTGCGACAATATGACAGGCCTAAATATTCTTGCGAACATAAAGCCCCATGACATTGCCGTCTTATATCACGTATCAGCTCCCTAATGGAAGGTGCTGCCCTTTATCTTCCCCCTGATTGCCCCTTCAAGGAAGCGTACATCGACCATACAAGGTTAGATCTTCCCATCCGGTTCTGCCAACAACCAGCTTTTGATCGCAACCTCTTATCCTTTTTGCCTATAGGGCTTATAGTTACGAGGTTGCACCCTATGGGGTATCTTTGGGCCAAGTGCATCATTTGCCAAGACTTGTCAAAAATGACAGATGTGGTTCAACCTCACCCGGCACTCTTGACTCAACCATGTACCTCGGCGCCTTGATCGTTTTATGCACTTCTTGGGAAAGACAGTATGCCTTAGTCTCCCAACCTAAATCCTCTTACACCGCATTTTATATTGCGTAATGTCGCTAGATTAGGTGAGAATCCAAGGTGTCTAACCCGGATAGGTACCCCATTATTGGGTTGTACCCCAAAATTTTTACCATGTACTAAGGGCCCTTGGTGGTGTTCCGGTTACCCTTAGCCACGTTATAGGTATCCCCTTAAATGACGTACTTTAGGACTTTGCCTCTTACGAAATATAGCTTCGCGAACTATGGTGTACGCCACAAAGGTTTGCCTGTATAAAATTTTTTGCGGCTCTCTTTCTTTTTTGGAGGCTGATCACAGATTGCGGTCTTTTATTCGCAAGTTAATCGTAAATGGCGGTATTTTTTCGCCTTTTAAAAATTCATCATAAATTTTTCATGTATATAAAATGTTGAATATTTTCATGAAATGTTTAGTATAAGAAGTATGAAAAGTATGAGAAGTATTAATCAAAATTGTTCTATATAAATATATGAATTTAATTTTCTCTATTTTTTGTAATTTTGAAGTCTTTGAAAATTTTGAGATCGTTAAATTTTTGCGAAAAACTCATTTTTGAATCTTGCGATCGTATCACTTTTCACCAATCTAAAAAAAATGATCTTTGAAATGTTTTGAAATCTTAAAAATTGTAGAAATTTTGCGAGTATATCGGTTTTAGTAAATAAAATCAAAAATCTTTTGTCTTCCGTAAATAAAGTATTCAAGGAAATGTTACTTACCTTTTTACAGCTTGTTGTTTTCTCTTGCAAAGTAAATTGCTTGCTTGCAAAATGAGAAAGAATGAGAATTAAATTTTTGACCCGCCATGAAACTCATACTACGTTGGATTGCTTGCTGTTCACGAAGTAGTTTTCTTCTTCCGAAGTAGGTTATGTTGATGCAAGCCTTGGAAAATATATCTGAGAGTAAACATTCACGAAGTTAAATAATTGCGGACTTAAATGAATATTCGCGAAGTAAATGGTTGCGAAGTAAATTTTCACGAAGTTAAAATTTACGAACAAAGAAAATGAAAATTCGGTACTTAAAGTAAAATTCCACGAAGTAAATGTTTACTTTAATTTCCCTCTTTATTTCTTTTTTTCATGAGTGAAATATGACTGTCTCCCATCTTCATCGTACGTCTCCTTCTAGATTTGATTGTTAATGAAGCTTTGCTTCAATTTTAAATCCTTTTTTTGTTGAGAAGATAAATTTCACATAACTTTTGTTTTTCCATAACCCCCTATTTTCTCTTGAAATGTAATATTGTTCTCACGCCGGCAAAGTGTGATTTCGAGTTATCTTGTAAACTTCACGAGTAAACTTCTTCATTAAACTTCACGAACCACTACTGAGTTCTCTGAGTTCATAGTTCTTGGAAAGTTCTTTACTGCGAACCATTATTTCATGAGTAGTGTCTGGTGTACATTTAGACTTCTTCTCGCAATAGGGTTTGTGTGAACACCATTGTAAACTTCATTTGTCTTCTATGGTTGAATACCTCTTGAGGAAGTGCTTGGGTATCACGAATTTCCTGAACTTCTCGAGTAAGTAACTCTTTCAAATTGAACCCGAGGTATCATGTACTTTTTTTTTTTTTTTTTTTTTTTTATGCGAGGCACTTGGGAAGAAGTCTTCCGTGAAGGACGTCAATATTACATTCTCAACAACCATTTTTCCATCTTTCCGTCAATTTTTACGAACAATCGTATAAGAAATTTCGCAAAGCTCACTAACAACCTTATTTCAACCTTATTTCGTAACCTTATTTTTACGAACAGTCGCAGCAACCTTCACCAACAGCTCATTCGTATAGGTGGTGAAACTTTACAAGAATTCACACGCTTCCCTTAACAATGTTGAACAAATACATGCATGGAATTCTTAGTTTCTTAGTAGAAGTATGATGTTGAACTGATGCATATACGTTTTGATTTCCCTCCTTTGCTGGTTTTTCTTCTTCGCAGAAACTATTAACTTCGCTGGAATTATTACCTTCGCAAATATTTTACAAACTCTCAGATGTCTTTCGGCATCCGTAGGTAGGAAAATGGAAAGATGTCTTTCTTCATTATTTATTAGTTGTTGAATAATTATCTGATGAGCCTTCACCAGACTTTGTTACCGGTGTTATACTCTGATTAACACGAGTTTGTTGTCTTGTCTTCGTTAGTTGGTATTCGATGGAATACTGCATTTTTCTTCTTAGCTCGTTGCTTTAGGATTTTATCTGGCTTTGCCTAAACTATTAGGATGGTTTGCTCATATTTATGGCTCGTGAATCCGACTTCTTTCCATCTATCATTGTTCTACTTTGCTGTACTGCAAATGTCTTGCTAATAAATTATTCTATCTTCGTATTAGTTGGTAACGAAGAAACTGACGACGTCCACTGCATCTTTACTTCCTATATCATGCGAAATGAACACACACATTTATCTTCGCCTATAGCAATCTAGTAGAGTTGGTCTTTCATCTTCGCAGAAGTTTGCCACCTCCCTTTCTTATCTATTTTCTGAGTCCACTTCATGAGTTTGTAGTCTTCTTGGATTTCACCATCCTTTGTTCCTCTCATCATGCAGCATCCACTTCTTAGCCATTTGGTGTGAAATTATATATCTATCAAATTATTTCTTCGCATGAAAGCAATCATGAACTAAATTCTTCTTCGTATATTCGTTCCTTTTCATTTGACAGAGAAAACATACTTCTTCGCATAAAGAGTTCTCAGCTATTTGCTTACGTATATCTCCCTGGACAGTTTATGTAACTCGAATTGTCTTGTGCAAAGTGAATTACTGAACTTCACCCCGTCCTATTGAATTTATTCTTCTTCTCCGTTCGTAAGATTCGAACGCACGATGACATTTATCCCGTTTCTTCGTAGGAATGATATTTCTTCGTCAGTGACGCAGAACTTTTGCAAAAAATTTACTGCAAACGATTAGTAAATTTGGTTAGCAGTTTATAGATCATTAAGATGAGTAATGTTTGCGTATGAAGAATGAAAACTTTACATATATTCTTCTTGTTTTTGTTCTTGCGAAATGTAAATCTCTAAATCTCTAACCAACAGAAAATCTTGAAATTTGACTTTGCCAGAAATTCTTTAAACAAATTTGTAAAACGAGATTTAGTTACTACAAATTTATAGCAAAAACATTTTTAAATTCAAAACTTCCATAATAAATCCAATTTCTACAAAAAGCAAAGTTTAGATCGCAAACAATTTATTTTTCAATTTGTGTTTTGAAATTCCCAAATTTTGAAAAATGAAACAAAGAATAAGAAAAGTGAGAAGAAATTTGTCCTTTTTGGAAGCGATTGTTGACGTAGCATGTGTAAATTTCATTTTGCTTGACGATTTCTCCATATCCACATTTCTCTTCCTGAACTACTACTAATGTGTTTGTTGTTTGAAGATGCCAATAAAAGAACTTCCATTTCTGTCTTCAAAACTCATAAATCCAGTACAATTCATCACCATCAATAACCAATTTTTCTAACTTTCTTGAACCAACAAGATTAGGTCCCTGTTTCTAGCGCCAATTATGTAGTTGCGGATTATCTCACAACTACACCCTCATAAGAATCCATTAAAATGATTCCTAAACCTAATTAATTTGATATGAAACTAAGAATTAAGGTACTAAAATTATAAAGAGACACAAAGATTTTTACGTGGTATGATCAATGTGATCTACATCCACGATGCTTCACTAGTGATTGTATGTAATTACATGATTTTACAATTGAGACTCCATTAATGAATATTTGGAGATATAGAATTTTGGGGAAGAAGATGATAAAGAAAATAAATCTCTCCTAACATTTTTCTCCCTCCTCCTAAAATTATCCTCATATCTCAAATTGTGTCTCTCCCTCTTCTCATGCCTAAATGGCTATTTATATGATTTTACAATAGATGACAATTGTGTTGTCCCGCCATTTCGGATTTGAAGATTATCTTGCGAACCTTCGTGGATTCCTTTGCTCGCAAAATGTCCTTCTTGCTCGCAAAATATTCTTTGCTCGCAAAATGTATTTTCTCTCCACAATTTCGTAAGTTATTATTTGTTGTGATATTCCGCTCCTACAAAGATCAATCCCACCACCAGCAATAAAATCAACAACACTCGGATTACTTGTTGGAAACTACTGGGCTACAATGGAGATGAAAAACAGAAAAAGATTTTGGTTGTACTCTAAAACTTTCAAGGCTCTGGATGATTTCTTTTAGACAATTATTTCTACCCTCCCAACAAATTGGCGATTGCAACATGTATGTGAAATACTTCCTTCAGGATACAATGAAAGCCCTATAACCGGAAATTGGATTCAAGGTTTGCACCCCTTGACCCAATCAAGAACACATGTAAAACAGATTCTGATGATGCTTTGTTTAAGAAAGAAAAACAGAAGATATTTTCGATTGATTATGAAAACGACTCTGGGAGATGCTACTTATAGAGGTTTTCACATCTGTTGGAAACAGACAAGTTTCTCTTCACGAAACGTCAGGTCCCTTCATCAACAGACATTAATGGTGTCTGTTGAATTTAGAATTTTCTGGAAACATTTTCTAAATGTCCAAACATTACTGCAATCATTGGCTACGCCCCCCAGGACCCCCTTCGCAGCGCAATTGAAAATATTCCAACATTACTTGCACAAAAAAGAATAATAGCTGAACTACTATTCTCAACAGAACTTGACTTACCTGCAGTCATTAACATCAACACCTTCCATTGTTTTGGTTTTAACTGGCTTCCACTGTTGAACCTTCTTCACAGAATTTGTTGGTTTCTTGTTCTTCTTCCTACAATTTCAACATGCCCAACAACTTTGCAATTCGCATAAAATTTTGGGATTTTCTGAAGCTCCGCATATTGATCAAAACTTCTTCCACCCATTGTTACACGAATGGAGTCTGGAACTTTTTTTGCAAAATCAAAAAAATCAGATTGATTTGCTCACTTTTTTTTTTTTGGAAATGTCACGTGATAACAACGACTAAATGACATTAAGTAAATCATATATTTTTTTTGAGAGCGAAAGGGCAAATTTTATAAAAGACTAGATTTCATCGGAAAAATGAAAAAAAGGTGAAAAACAAAGAGAAATAAGTTGCATGTTGGTAACTACAACATCTCAGTTAAGTAAATCATATATATTAGTTACTTTAATTATTTAGGTAACAGATGGTTTGGTCAACCGTTTTACTTAACAATCAACCTTAGAGCAACTGCAGTCATACGACTATCACCAAAGAGTAAAGACCAAAAACAATTGAAAATTTTGGGTTTACTCCGTGTGTGACGCTACGGGTGGGAAAACCAAATTTGGTCAGGCGAAACTTATGATTGCGCCTGAATGGGGTGCAACTAATACTTGCGCCCCATCTTTTTTTTTTTTTGGGCCCATTTTCAGTTTTCAAATTTATATTTTATTTTTTCCCCGGGCGTAACTGTGAATCGCGCCCCAATTTTTTTATTTTTTTTTGGCTCGGGCGTAACTTGAACTTGCGCCCCATCAGGCGTAACTGGAATCTACGCCCGAGTAAAGACCAGAGTAAAGACCAAATTTGGTCTGGTATTTGGTCTTTGGTCTTTGATTTGATCTTTAGTCGCTCGATAGTGTCTGCTATTTCGATGGTATTTGGTCTTTAGTCCCATGACTGTTACTATTCTTAATATTTTAAATGTTGGGTACCAAAGCAATGTGTTGGACATTTTCCGGATACCAAACATTAAATAACCCGAATAATAGGCATGTATTTCATGAAATTTTTTTTATTCCTTTAATGTACTGAATCATTGAGGGTAAGTACATTTTTTTTCTTTTGACCAATAAAAGTTGGTTATAAATTAAAATGATGTTCAATTTCCAAATGGATCATGATGATACACCATTTGTGTAGTCTGTAGTCTCCTAGACATATTGATGCACTTTTACTACATGTTGTTTGTTGTTTGTGTAGTCTCACATTAGCTTGACCAGATTAGGCCTACAATCAGATGTTGAGTAAATCATATATGTTTTGCGTACTATACTTTCAAAGTAAACCACACCTTTCATGGAGTTGAACTAAAAGAATAGGTTGAACTAAAGTAAATGGATATCCGCTAGCTGTCTCCGGATACCCGGAATCCGACAGATTAATATCTAACATAACGGATATCGGATATCTGGTTCCGATTACCTATTGGATATTTCTGTGTTAATGTATTGGTATCGGTTGAGGCAGTTTCCGTTAGCTTTATATCCGATATCCGATAACGTGTAGACAACACGTGCAAAATCCTATATACCAAGGCTATACACCCAAGTGTGCAGGAATGTGACAAAAGATAATGTGACAGAAGATGAATCCGATTCAAAGTTGTAGCAAATTAAAGACCAAAAGAGGCCGAGGAGTTGAAGAATTGGTGGAACTATCTGTCTCAAATGGATTAAATAAATTAAATCTAGCATGTTCCAGCCTTCCAGGACTTCCAGCAGCAGCACACCAATCTGTATGAGCTTTTCCCACCAAATCAGAAAGAGGTCGGACCATTTACCAAAATCCAAAGTTAGTTCCATTTGAAGGAAAAAAAAGAAAAATGAAGTTTCATCAAGAGAAAACCTGTATTCCAGAATACGCTGGAGTGATTACAAGGCATCAAGCACAACAGAGGTGCAAAGAACAACGGTTGACTATGGAGAGCATTAAAGAGACGACAGGGAGCATATTCTCAAACATACAGAGGATAGAAGGCCAGAGGACCTGAAGTATCCCTCGTGCAGAAATTAAAATAGAATGGGAATGACAAAAGAACATGACAAGGGGACATTGCCCAAACATCTAGGAGGACTGGACAATAAAGGGATTAAGCATCACAGGGATTGTCTAATGAAGTAAAGTTGCACATGCTGAGGCTAGATACTAGGCACAAATTGATGCTAAAAACTCCTCAGGCAAATCTACTAAGGAGTTTTGAGGATTATGCATATAACTGAGGATAACGCTAGCAAACTCTAACTGAGGATAATGCTAGATTGACGCAAACAAACATAGTGTGGGGAGATCATTCATAAATAATCACAGAGGAAAGGAAGCATACAAACTATCAATTTGAGAAATTATCTATCAAGGATATAACATTTAGGCAAAACGAAGAGTTCATGGAGCACAACATATCAAGAAAACAATCCAAATCCTTACAGACTAGTACTAATCATGGGAAAAACTTAAGTTCATGCATATCAAGAAAACAATACAAATCCTTACAGACTATTACTAATCATGGGAAAAACAGAGTGTTGCAGAGTAAATGAAGGCGAAGAAAATAACAAGTAGAGCAAACATTAACAAATCCTTAACAAGTAGAAAAACAGAGAGATAGATAGAGAGAGAGAGTAATGGTAGGTAATAGATTCATTCAGGAAACCAGTAGCACATCTTAATTACATAGATAATAGATTCCTCCTTCAAACACAACAACTTAAATATCTATTTCAAAGTTAGGTTTCTTAAACAGAAGGAGAAAGTAGTACCACAGCTTAATTACATAGACAGATTGATAATAGATTTATAGCAACTTTTAATTAAGGAGTCTTAAGTGATTATATATCATAAATAAAACCATCTCTCACACAGTTTTGGGGATTGGAATTCCCAGGAGGTGTACTACTCTTCCATGGGTCATGTACTGCATCCAACAAGTAACACCCAGCCCCGCAAGGTTACCTGATAAAAAGTACTTAGCTGGTCCAAGAAACATCTTATAACCTTGTTCAGGAACCTCCTTGGCTGTATCAACCTTGGAACGGACATGCCTTATTGAACGGTAATTCCTTGCTGAAATGAACTTGGTACCTAAATCCCTAATTTGGGGACCCATTTTTCTGGGGGATATAAAACCCTAATTAATCCAACTGAGAAATCGAAATACTAAGAGGAAATAAAAATAATACTTATAATAACATCTGATTAAGAAACGAGGGAGAGAGAGGGAGAGATTACCTCAAAGGAGCTGACATTGTTATAAGTTAAAAAATTTCTATATCTTCTTCTGCAAATACGAAGGAAGATGAAGATTATCAGATCAAGTTAATATCAAACTGATTTAACCCGAACTATTTAAAGAAACCGATTGATGGAGGAGATAGATCTAGAAAAAGGGAGAGAGGAGCGTTTACCTTACCATAGAGGCGATACAAATTTACAAACAAACAAATAATTTAGGGTTTCACACCGAATACACGTTGTTGCTGTTTCTTATATACTGCTCACTTCCGATTCAACTCGGCCGAAATTGCTAACGGCGCCCACTTTTTCTTCTTCTTGTTATCCCCAAATATTAATCTTAGCTTTTCCAAGAAAAATCAAACAATGGTTTTGGAGGTGGAATGTCTGCGATATAATACTTACGCTAGGCGTGTACCTCTATATAGGCTTCAATAATTCCTTATAAAACCAAGTCCGGGAAAAAGAAGTCAAATTCAATTAGGAAACCTATCATCACTGTCAAAAGGAAATCTAGAAAAAAATAAGTTAAACTCTAACTATCACAAATACGAAAAGGCCATGGCTCAGACCTGCAACTCCCTATATCAAATTAAACTTTGATGCATCATTTAAATTATATAATAAAGATGTTGGAGTGGGTTTAATTTCTCGATCCTCTGCAGGTGAAAACAATGGAGCTCGATGCTGCCACTTAAAAGCTTTAGATCCCTATCCAGCAAAAGGGAAAGGGAGTCTGTTCTATGGGCTAAAAGAAAAGAATTCGAAATCTACATTTGGAAGGAGATTGTTTAAATGTGATTTCAGCAATCAACGGTAGATTTGGGTCGATAAGACGAACTACCACAAACTCTATGTAATTCAACTTATCCAATATAATTTTTCTCATTAAAAATAAAACTACGAAAAATAAACATAAACTAAAAAAAAAAGGAAGGTTTGACTGGATAAAACATGGATGACTTGGTCATCTACATGTCCTGCATAACCCATTATCAGTATGTGTTACAACATTGCTCGGTCGAACTCACAAATATTGTTATCTCAAGCTTGTTGTCAAATTTAGTTGATCAAAACTATATCTTGTTTTTTAGTCTACATTTAGTCAAGTCTCGGATTAACATTAGAAATGTGTAATTGAGTATCAGACATCACTGCGTTCTACCGTTTGAAGGCGAAGATCAACTGAAGACATTTGGAGAACTTTATCGACAGAAGGTATGTGAAGACTGAACCAACTTGTAGCGCCCCAAAAGCTAGAAGCTTACTAAACAAAGAGATCAACTACATAATGAGGCACTAAGGATCTAAATCGTCAATTTAAGAATTAATTTAGAAGTTCTAAACAAAGATTAACCCAAATCTAAACCCACTCTGAAATACATTACAAGAACTCCTCTAAGATGATACATATATAATAGTGATTTGGTTTGCAAATAAAATATACGTCAAGATAACATAGCAGAAGCAAACCAATTAACGGACACAACTTCTCGAAGCTTCCAAGACTTGAACGAACATCGCTACGTGCATAACTCGATCTGTCTATGAAACTGAAAGTGGGAATTGAGTGAGCACATCATCCCTAAAAGGGTTGCCAAGTAGAAATAAAAAATTAACTTTCAAGTAATCACTAGAATGATTTGAAAACAATGCAAGTTTTGCTGAAAACCGATTAAACGCAGAAAACAGATAAAACCTATTAAGATAATAAGTTGTACTGAAAACCTATTAAGATAATAAAGAGGATCATTTGTCTATTAAACAAGAAATAACAAGCACACCATTCTCAAGCTCTGATCTTTCACAGTTCGAAAACCTTACATACAAAAATTAAATCATCACTCATTTCCTCAAGTTTTAATACTTTCCCTCCCCTAAGATCAACTCATCAACTCTTCTTGTGACTTAAGCAGGACGTGAACGACTATTGTCTTGGTTTAGGATTGTTTTATACCCTTTTGATCCCCGAACCTAAAAAAAGTACTTCAATAATACATTGTTTACCCTAAAACCAAATTTTATGTACAAACAATTAGCGACCACGACTGGAGATCAACATCTCGGTTGGAAATTTAATTCTTCAACCGTCTCAAAAAAGGTAGGGTCTAGATCTCATTCAGTCATTAACCTTAATACAGGTCCAACAACCAATCTCAATCCCACTAACACCAGCGAAGGAACTAAAATGATGATGGTATCAAAGTACACCATAATCTTTTCGATATCAACCTATAAGTATGATACCTTGTGTGATCGTCTATGGAAAAAGTCGATACAATACAACAACAAGGTAATCACTTGATAATAGTTACGCCACAAGACCAATATACTATAGGATCAATATCAAGTTCCTTAATTAACATGCAATGTTATTTACTTTATTATATCAAAACAATTATAATGCGGAAGTAAGTAAATGACACAATAAGATTTTGTTAACGAGGAAACCGCAAATGTAGAAAAAAAACCCGGGACCTAGTCAAGTTTTGAATACTCTCATAATTAACCCGCTACACAAAAAACAAATCCAACTTCGTATGGTTATGACCAAGTAATATACCCTTAGTTACTCAGTTCCCTCAGTATACCTGCGCCTACTCAAATGTATTAATAGTTTTTCCACTAAAATTGACAAAGGGGGAGATTGTTAGAGCACTGCTCGGTCAAACTCGCATGCGTTGCTATCTCAAGCATGTTTGTCAATCTTAGTGATTAAAACTATAAAGTCTTGATTTCTAGTCTACTATAGCTAAGGTCTCGGACTAGGATATAAAGTGTAGTTGAGCTCAAGAACTCCATGGCGATCATCATATGATAGACACATTTTTGTGTCTGATATAATCTCAATTGTATATATTGTTAGTGCTCGATTTTGTATTTATTATGGCTTTTTATGTCTTTGTAGGTGTTTTTGGAGAAATAAACATGTGCGGAAAAATTGGCTCGAAAAGTGGTTTTAGCGCTCCCGGAAGAAAATTATTAAAAGCACCCAGAAGTATGTTAATGGCACCCCGGGAATACGTTGGAGGCACCCCCATAAAAGTCATATTTGCACCCCAAGAGTTACTGCTAAAGGCACCCATTGGATGGATAAGGGGCATCCATTTCCAGGGCAACTACTATTGGTAGACCCGAACTGGATAGGGGGAGGTCTTCTTCAATATTTCAAAAACAGAATTTGGCGGGAAACATATGCAGTCACGAACAGAGTTTAGATTTGGATTTTGAAGCGTTTGTAGAGAGATTCAATCATCAAACTTTGTTACGTTGGGCCTGTTTTGATTAAATAGGGATTGTATATCCATTAGATTCTCAAAAGTAGGGCTGGATAATTGTTACTCGACAAAACAGGAAGTAAACTATTCTTGGGACGGTTTGGATTTTTGGGAAGAACAGGGACGAGATTTTGGCAGAGATTTTCATAGAAATAGTTTGGTTTGGGCCTGTTGATGTAGTACAACATTCGTACAGGACTAGGATTGACTGCAAAAAGGAAGTTATCCTTTCCTTTAACAAAACAGAGAAAGGGATATATTCTCGGGTCTTTTGGGAGAGTACGTGGAGTTGAGAGAGTATATTAACGGTTGGGATTACTTTATATTTATTGAAGAGAGTTTGGATGACTACAGTTGACGCGTAAAGAAGATAACAAGATATCAAATAAGCCGTGACTTCCGGTGAAAGTTAGGGAAGGGTTATGGAAGATTTTCATGAGATATTTTCGACCTGAGGAGTATATACAGGATATTATGAAGTCACGGAAGGTGTCGAGACTTTGGGGGGACGTTTGGAGTAGTTACAGAGAAGAAAACTAGGCTGCAAAGACGAGTTTCATCATAAACAGAGACGAAGAAGAAGAAGCACACAGTCGACGTTTTCTGTGTGTCGCTAATTAGTGGGTGATCTTTTCTCCAGTATTGCGACTGTCACTTTTTGACAGGTTTAGAGTATAGTTTCTTCGCAACAGTTCATCATCTTTCTTGTAACAGTCAAAGTTCTGTAACAGTCTGTTTGTAACGCCATTACAGCGTAGCAAACTGCCTGAGTTATTAGTTTTCTCTTGTTTTTCACACTTTTGAGCCATGAACACCTATTTTGAGTATGTGAATAATATAAGGAGCTAAACCCCAACACTGGGACGACGGAGGAAGCCATTCTTCACGCTTTTGGTAATTCTATTATTTCTTTTATGACTTATTGCATTGATTGTTAATTGATATATGATTTTTATTGAGTGATTGTGATTTCAATTGATGGGTTATGCTTAGGTCAAGTCTTTTTATATCCCATGCTCTCGGTTTACAGTCATTTCTTTTCAAAAATCTACTTTCGGCAATAAATTAGAGTCAATTACTTGAGCTATGAATGTCTAGAATTATTAGTTGAACCACATGAACATAAGAATTGGTGAAATCCTAAGTCCCAGTACCTCTCGATAACGTGACAAACTTGTGTATATATTAAGTCTAAAATCAATCTGTACAAGTCTTTGAACGAACTTTTACTACCACTTTTCTACAACAATTAAAATCACATCAATTTTTGGCGCTGTCGACACGGACTTGTATTTAGATTTGTTTTAGGTTTATTTTTACTTTTATTATTTTTTTGTTCTCTTTTACGCTTTTGGTATTTTTCGATTCTTTTCAGATTTGGAGCAAAGCTACAAGGAAAGAAAAAGTGTTATAAAAGTAAAGTGAAGCCAAAGAAGGAAAGAAAAGAGGAATCCAAAAGGAGTGAAGAAGATTTTGTATATAATTTTTATTTTTAGAAACTGTAAATAGGGTTTTATTTTTGTAATTTTTATTTTTATTTTTGGACTTTTTGGGACTTGGACATTATTTTTAAAACCCTAAGGAAGGGTTAAAAGATTAAATATAAACTGTTTGCAGGGAAGGACGACAGTTACGATACTGTCTCGGCGACAGTTACGATACTGTCTCGGCCCCTCGGGTTCGTACACTGACATATGATTCGGTGGCCTGAGTCGACTTCAACGGTTCATATCCCGTCTGGTACGGGAGGTAAGACTCTATCCACCCACGAATCCCCTGTCAGTGGGTTTTATTTTGTGTGACAACTCACACCCCTGCAATAGAATGTCGAACTGGTATTACAATAACCAATACAACGAATATCCGACTGATTTTCAAAATGGACATTACAACTTTGACCATAGTGTGAATAGTGTTTGGGAACATCCGCCTTTCCAAGGTTATGGCTCATACCATGGTGATCCTAATTACTATCCACACATGCACCGGTCATACGAGCAAGAAAATAGGGAATATTATAGTACTAGTTCCTCGTCTTTGGACAATATAATGAAAATGTTAAAAACTAGTCTCTATTATGATCCTTCTGAACCTGTTCTTCCTCTAGAAGAGTCTCTCAAACAATTAACTGAGAATACAAATAGGTTTGTGTTAGAAATGGATAAACAAAATGCACCCATGAGTGAACCTTTTATACATGATACCATAAGGAAGTCATGTGAATTGAGTCACGATACCATAAGGAAGTTATGTGAGTCGACACAAAAGCTTTTGTTAGAGGCCCAGAACAGTTTTGCTCAAAATAATCTTAGTGTTTCCAATAGTACACTTGAAAATGAGGATAGTTATTTGCATAATCAAGATGACGAGGTTAGAATTGGTAACACTACCTTTTTAGATGAGGTTCAACCATTTTCATATTATTATAATGATGATTATGATGAGGATAGTGTTGATGAAGAATTTAAAATAAGTAGGCATAGTGATCAGGAATTTGTTACTCTAATTGAGCTTAATAATGATAATGTTTCTAGTTCAAATCCAAATAATTTTAATAATTATTCACCTATTCAAAAGGACGAGGATTTGACTAGAGATACCACCGTTTTAGACGATGTAGTATTCCCTTTTGATTACGAAGCCAATGATGGTTTAGAGGAACGAGTATATTTTGAGTCTAGCGATTTAGAAACAATAGACTTATAAAAAGAAAATGAACTCGTAGAGATGAGTGAGGATGTACCTGACTTAGAAGAATCAATTGACCATTTTCAGGAATCAGATGACCTTGAAATTAGGGTAGTTGTGACTAGTCTTTCTAGAGACACTGAAAATTCTAAGTTTGGGGGTGATTATCATTCTCCATGTGCTTTAACTCTTAGAAAGGTCCCTCACTTGGGACTTGACATATGTGCCTCAACCATTTTACAAAATTATCTTCATACACGTTTTCCTGAACCTAATGATGTCCATAAGGAAGTTCAGTTGTTAGAAACCCATCCACTGGTTGATGTAGTTATCCCATGCTATGATGCCCAGATTGATTTCGTTTTCCTACCAAATATTTTTCAACCAATTGTGGGAACGTATAAGTTTCAGATGTGTCAATTATTAAGTTTTAAGACTAGACCTAATTACTTTAGGAGATTAGGGTCGACACATTTGTTTAAGGAAGACCACCACTCTCATTGTGGTCAGCTGTGTAAGTCAAATCTGATTGACTTAGAGGAGCCGTAATTATTTAGGTTATTATTATGTGCTTAAAATTTTTACTTGAGTTTTTCCAGACTCTAATACCTGAATCGGATCTTAGCTATGAGGTAGTGCAACCCATGAAAATATTTTATTTAGACCCTTTCATAGAGCATGAACCTGAACCACAGCTAGATGTAGTTGTCTTAAACAGGAAACTAGACAAGGGTGTGCTTTATTTGTTTATTCTCTTGGAAGGTTGCAGATTCCTTTTATTTGTGATAGATCTATTTGGTTTTGACAACCCACAGATATTTCGTCTATTACTCTATGATTTTATGAGGTGAATAATCCTTTCTTAGTCTGGCTGAAGGCGTTAAACTTAGCAATTCTTGGGAGGTAACCCAATATTCATGCGACACGGTAATATCTTTCCTTATCTCTTTTGCTTCAAATGGTAACAGTTTCTCATTGTTCATGCTTTTAATTTTATCTTTATAACATTGATGACAATGTTAGATTTAAGTTTGGGGGTATGGGAGAAACTTGTTAGTTGCATTAGTAAACTCCAGAGCCTAGAAATTTATGCTTATTAAGGATGGCACTAACCAATCTAAGTGGATGGAAGCATTTTGGTTGTAGGAGTTGAGGAACCAATCGGATTATATGGAAACATCTAGAAGAGTCTATTCATAAAAGCACAAATCTCAGGTGTTAGAAAAGAAAACATGGTAGTTTCACCATATCCTCGTGATGGAAACATCGAAAGAATCTTGTAGTTGCAGAATAACCTACAACTACACCCTCAATAGAATTAGTAAAAATTCAAGAAGTTCTTGATGATGAATAACAATTTTCTTATTAATGTTCTCAATTGATCACAAAGAAGTATCTAAATGGAATTAGAATAGTTACAACTTTCTCTATTCTCCTTCCTAAAATATTTTCTAACACTCACTAAAAGAACCTCTCGAATTTTTACATTTGAACTCCTATTTATAGTAAAACTTTATACAGCTGTACATGAGTTACGAAGCATCGCAACTCATACTCGCAAAATTACTCCATCCTCGCAAAACTTCATACTTCTCTGCGCTTCTTCTATCATCGTAACATTTTATAACTCTTTTCTCCCGATACTCGTGAACTATTATCTTGCGATATTCAGTACTTACATCTTGCCTCTTCTCATGTCAATTCTTTGAAGAAGAAATGTCATGAGAATCCCTATTCTCATAAATTTAGTGTAGTTATTACCACCCTTCAGATTCGCAACACGTCTTTTTACTTTTTCCCTTATCTTTCTGACACGTTTCTTCGTAACCGTTCTTTTCAACCGTTCACGCTTACTCGTATTAATGAATTTTTATCTTCATCAAACTCTCTTATAAATAGTATCCTTTGTTTTTGCTTCTTATTCTCTTACTCATCTTCTTTACCGCTTCTGCCTCTGCAACCTCTTCTATCTTTCCTATTTTCCCTCTTATATTCAATGGCACCAAAGAAGAAAACTATTGAACAACTTAATGCGGATCTTGCTGATAGAGACCTTATTCTTTCTGAGATTGAAGGTTATGATAATAAGTCTTCTCTCTGTGTGAAGCTCTTTACCAACTATGTTTGGGATGATCAGAAAGTTTTAATCTCACGAGGTCAAATCCTCGTAGGTCTTCCTCTTCCTCTTTATGATGTTAACTTTCCTTTATTCTACGAAATTATTTCCCACCCCAATTTTTCTTGTGCCATTTATCAATTGACTGGTGATTGCATTCGCCTCTTAGTTGAATTCGCAAATCGTGCTGCTTTTGGGAAATATTTATATTCAACTGATCTTAGAAAACCTGGGTTTGAGAATATAGAAATTGTTGCTGCGAATTATACAGTTGAGGGTTTCTTCAAAAATTACACACTAATTCCTGCGAGGAAAGAAGATAATCGTTTGGGTGTTCGTCTTCATCGTAAAGCTAATATCGCAGCATATGATCTTCTCATGCACGATATTGATTATGCTTCAGGAAATAATAAGACACCTCGTCGTTCTAATGATGAAGATTGGTATAAGTACCCTTTAATGTTATCAGGTTCTTATATTACTGGGATAGTAGAACTTCCTGCGAATCTTCAGAATCGCTATTATCAACCTTGGGTTTTTAGAAATGTATGTATTTCCACTTCCTTATCTTTTTGTTACCTTTAATTTCAAATGAGGTAAGAAACACTCTTGTATTTTTATAAACAATATATTGTTGCCTCTGTTTCTTATCCTTATTTGAATTTACAGGTTCCACTTCTTCCTGAGATTGCTGCGAGTGAAAATAAAAGTTCCACTTCTTCTAAAAGGCTTACCGCGAGGCAACAAACTCTTCGTTCTGCGAAGGTTTCTCAAGCTTCTGATAGTCAAGATGATGCTCTTCTCAAAGGAAAAAGAAAACTCCAAGATATTGTTTACGAGAGAAAGAAAAAGAAGATACTCTCAACCAAATCCCATTCCAATGTAATTTCCTATAATAAGGACATTGAGGAAGATCTTGGTGATGAAGATAATAAATTTCCTGAGAAGGACTTTAGTTCTAATTCTGATACCCTTTCTGACAAAGGAGATGATGATGATGTTGATGAAGGTGGGAATGAAGATTATAGTATCCCAGAAACTTTTGCCTCAGCAATGGTTAGCATTTTTGAGGCTTTCCTTCATTCTTCTCGTGGATTAGGAAATTCTCCTACAGAGAATGCTCGCAAACTTATTGCGAAGGCTTGTAAAGTTCCTACTGTTATTGATAATAATTCCCTCAATGGAATTTCAAGATTCGTCTCTCCTGCTTCATTATATGCTTTAGGCAGCATGGTAAGTTTCTTCTCTATTCCTTGTTTATTTCCTTATTTTATCGATTTCTAACCCCTTTTTCCTTGTTTAGGTTGGAAGAGTTAGTTGTGTTGCTTCGATTGGGAAAGACGTCATTCTATTGCTGAGAAGAAAACTTTAAATCGTTGTAAGAAGTTAGAGGTTGAAAATTCAAGTCTCCGTCAGAAAATAGAAGATCTAAATATTGATAACGCAGAGTTAATATCTCGTCACGAAGATAATTCACAATCTGTGAGCATCGCAATTGATAATTCTTCTCTTCTTGAGGAGAATAATCAATTAAAGCTTGAAATTTCTTCTCTTCGTGATGATAAGAAGCAACTAGAAGGTAAATTCTTTGCGATGATAATTATTTTAGTTACTTTTCCTTCATAATTTGCTAACCAATTCCTTAATTTCTTTTCTTGCTGCAGAAAATCTTGCGAAGATAAATAATAATCTGGAAACTCTCCTTGCTAATCGTAATAAGAAAATTTTCGATTTGAGATCTCAGCTTCTAATTTCCAAAGCATAACCATAGTTTATATGTCAAGCATTTTCGAGCTAAGATGACTCGCAAGATTTGCGAAGATAATGAAATTCCTCTCAAGAAGTACCATACGCTCCTTTTCGAAGAAATTCTCAAGATACTCCATATCCGGAAATTTCTGAAAGTGAAGTTGAAGATGATAGTGAAGTTGAAGAAGAAGATCATTTTGATGGGAACAAATCGCCTGAAGAATAACTTCATTCTTTTTTGTATATCTGTTCTGTAACTTTTCCATACAACACTTTCTTCTTGATTATGCTTTCAATCAATCCAACAATTTATTTTCCAAAGATTAATTTGAATTAATCTTTCTTTGATGTTTATTTCCCTTATTCGCATAACTTGATCATATGGAGAGAAATAATATATCTTAAAGACTTAGCTTAATATTACCTTTCCCCTTATTGTTTCTCTTCAAATGATCAACTACCACTGGAAGTATTAGAATATCCTTCTGAATTTATCTTACGAATTTTCTTCTTATTGTAATTATGAATAAGAAATCTTCCCTTCAAAGTATAAGAAATATAAGCATTTTGCTTTCTACGGAATGTTGCGAAGTAAATAATAAATCTCCCCTTGAAGTATAGAAAATATGAAGTATACCAAATATGAAATACCCTTAAGAAGTATAAGAAGTATTAGAAGCATTCAATTTATGAAGAATTGCCCAATATGTGAAGAAGTATAAAAATTATTACTCATTGTATGAAGAAGTATAATAAGTACTTAACCTTCGCAAAATTAAATATCCTTTGAAGAAGTATAATAAATATGAGATATTCTTTGAAGAATTATAAGAAGTATTCAACTTTTTGGGGAAGTATTCAATATATGGAGAAGTATAAGAAGTATGTAATTCTCGTAAATATTTACGAATATGAATTTATCTGTATTTGATTGTTATGAAAATCGCATCTTTTGTTAAGTCTTCATTAAAATTCTTCAATGATGTTGTCTTTTTTAATAGGACTTCTCGTAAAATTCTTCAATGATATTGCCAGAGCTGTCTTCTCTTCAAAATATCTTGATGTATATTCTTGTAAAATTTCTTCAATGATATTGACGAAGTTGTCTTCTTTTTAGATCTTCATAATGTATATACTTGTATAATTTCTTCAGTGATATTGATGCAATAAATTTCATTAATTTCTGTGGTCTTATCATGCCTTCCTAAGTAAAGGTCTTATTTTGCCACCTCTTTTGTATTAATTATTTGCGATAATATGACAAGTCTGAATATTCTTGCGAACATACAACCTCGTGACATTATCGTCTTGCGATGAAATCGCAGGACGTTCTTACACTTTCATGCAAAAACCCATTGATCTCATCTTAACTTCTTTGTATAGTATTTTAGCCTCTTCAGGAATTGTTGCGACAATATGACAGGCCTAAATATTCTTGCGAACATAAAGCCCCATGACATTGCCGTCTTGCGATGAAATCGCAGGACGTCTCTACACTTTCATGTAGCGACCCATTGATCTCATCTTAACTTTATTATGTTCTGCGAGTTCTTTATTCTTTCTTCCTTTTTTTTTTTTTTTTTTTTAGAAGGCTCGCAGAACTTCATTTGTTGCACAAATATGACAAGCCTTTATGTTTTCGCAAACAAGAAGCCTCGTGACATTTGCGTCTTATAGCACTTATCAGCTCCCTAATGGAGGGTGCTGCCTTTATCTTCCCCCTGATTGCCCCTTCAATGAAGCGTACATCGACCATACAAGGTTAGCTCTTCCCATCCGGTTCTGCCAACAACCAGCTTTTGATCGCAACCTTTTATCCTTTTTGCCTATAGGGCTTATAGTTACGAGGTTGCGCCCTTTGGGGTATCTTTGGGCCAAGTGCATCATTTGCCAAGACTTGTCAAAAATGGCAGATGTGGTTCAACCTCACCCGACACTCTTGACTCAACCGTGTACCTCGGCGCCTTGATCGTTTTCTGCACTTCTTGGGAAAGACAAGATGCCTTAGTCGCTTGACCTAAATATTCTTACACCGTATTTTATATTGCGTAATGTCGTTAGATTAGGTGAGAATCCAAGGTGTATAACCCGGATAGGTACCCCATTATTGGGTTGTACCCCAAAATTTTTACCATGTACTAAGGGCCCTTGGTGGTGTTCCGGTTACCCTTAGCCACGTTATAGGTACCCCCTTAAATGACGTACTTTAGGACTTTGCCTCTTACGAATTATAGCTTCGCGAACTAGGGTGTACGTCACAAAGGTTTGCATGTATAAAATTTTCTGCGGCTCTCTTTCTTTTTTGGAGGCTGATCACAGATTGCGGTCTTTTATTCGCAAATTAATGAAATTTTAATCGGAATATAAATTTTGAAAATTTGTAACTTTTTTCCCAATTTCCTGCGAGCAAACAATATTCGTAAAATTTTATCATGAAATAAAAATTTTGTTTTGCCACATACCTCATTTTCACGAGCAAACATACTGATAACCTTCTTTTTTCCTCGCAAATCACAATCCCTTATTATCATCGTAAATTTCTTGTATTTTTATCATCGTAACTTTATTCTCTTTTTCCTTAATCTTCTGCCATTAAATTTTCACTTCTTTTCACAACCTTTGCTCTTTTTCTCCAATTTTCCTTCTCAGCAGTTTTTCCTTCGCAAACTTCTACTTCTGTATCGTAACATTTCTTTCCCTCAGCCCAATCACCCTTGATAATTCCAATACCCTTCATATGAGGGAATTTTATGCACTGATGTAGAGTGGAAGCTATGCCTAGAATTCCGTGAAGCCATGGCCTTCCTATCAAAGCATTATATGGTGATTCAACATCAACAACACAAAACAGAATTTCAGTTCGCATTCCACTTAATGGAATTCGCATGCTCACTTCTCCTTTGGGCTTGTTGGAAGTTCCATTAAAACCATAAATTCTGTAAGTAGAAGGTATTAAATCTGCATCTTTTCCCCCCATAGTTTTGTAAGCAGAATAGAAGAGGATATTGACAGAACTTCCCGTATCAATCAAAATCCTATTAAGACCAATTGACTCTTCCTCCATATCATCTTCGTTCTCCTCCATATTCATGTAGATTGCCAGTCTTACCACCAATGGATTATCATGTACTTCACAACCTTCTGGAATTTCAGTGGCTTCAAAAGAAATTTCACGTTTTTGCCAATCTTCAAGTCGTGAAATCTTTGCGATGTTCATTACTTCCTTTCCTTCACCATCCCTCGCATATACCCTACTTAACACATTATCATGAAAATCCTCTATGGTTTTATATGAATGAACAATGGAATTACAGAAAACATTCCTTGTTTTTGACCCCATTTCTATATGTAGGATTTCTTCTCCCTTTTCTTTTGTTGTGTTCTCCCTGCGAGTTATGGCTGGAGCATGTGGTAATTGTTGCGACTGTGTCTGCTTAAGTAAAAATTGATTTAGTTTTACTTGATCAATCATTCGCAAAATTATCCTCTTGATATTATGGTAATTATTTGTAGAATGTCCATGAAAATTATGATATGAACAAAATTCATGACTTCTTGGACCCATTGGTGGTTCCTTTCCCATATTCCATGGAGTTGGTACATTCTCTACCAGGATAATTGCTTGCCATATCTTTTCTATACTTGTATTCAAAGGTGGCAATTTTATCTCTTCCCTTACCATTCTTTGACCTCCTTGACCGTTGTTATAATTTTGTCTCTGGTTTCCTTGTCCAAAATAATTTTGCCTTTGTCCACCATAATTTTCTTGTTGTTGATCTAATCTTGGAATTTGGTTATTTCTATCCGATTATAGAAATTCTTCTCTCTATCATATTCTTCTTGATCTCTACTGCCCATTGCTACCATCTTTGGATGGCTATCATTGATTTTCTTCTCTTCTGAAATTTGCGAAGAAGTTTGTGAGGATGTTTGCGAAGTACCTGCTACTACATTGATTATTTTGGGAAGTAAATTTGCTCCTCCTCTTGATTGTTAGTGTTTGTTCTGGATATGACTCCATATTGTTTTGCTTTTCTTCTAGTGTAATGTATTCTTCTTGCAATTCTCGTAATTCTGTCATCATTATGGAATTCTTTCTTCTGAAGATTTGAACATATAATTGTTCAGATTCGAACATCGCATTTATGAAGGATGAGAATCAAGTATCTCTCATCTACACGCCCCGCCATATCACCGCACATAGTCTTCCATGGTCTTACCAAATGCTTCAAACTTTCACCCACTCTTTGTTTTAAACCAAATACATCTTCAATACCAAGCCGTGAAGAGTGATTTGTGATATATGCTCCAAGAAAAACTGCTTGCAAATGATTAAATGACGTAATAGTGTTCTTAGGGAGTCCTTCGAACAACTTTAGAGCTTCCTGTTAAACTTGATCGAAGTACTTGCATAACACATCATCATGATTCTCCCATTGTAACATGCATCTTATGTATGCTTTAATGTGCTGAATAGCACATGAAGTCCCATCAAAAATACTGGTAAGTGTGGGCAAGTTACATTTTGGTGGAATTCCTCCCATATCGTACTTCTCTATCAAATGGAGTCCTCATGACTTCTTCTATTGCTTCATCTAATTGCCTCCTATCTCCTCCTCTTCTATTGTTTATCATCCCTCTCATTTCTGCTAATTCTCGAAAGATTCGTGCATTTGCCTCAGAATTCTCATCCATTGGTCTTTTTAATGCAGCTTCTCTTCTTCTACGTTCTTGCGCTTCCTCCCCTGCGATCCTTCGCATTCTATCATATTCTTCATTAATGTTTTCATTCGCATAATTCTGCAAATATCTTCTTTCCAAATTATCATAATTGTTCAGTTGTAAAGCATCTTGGAATTCTTGTTCTTCCCTTTCTATTCTTCTCATGCGAATATCAGGAATTTCTTCTTCTTCATTTCTCCTTCTTCTGTGATTTATTTCTTTTTGATTTACTTGTACTCTAATTCGAGAATTTGGTTCATTTCTTTCCACTTCTGTTTGTTGATTTACAATTCTTCTCTTAATTCTTTCATATTCAACATTTTGTTTGTTACGAACTTCTTCATGTCTTCTTACTCCATTCTCGTGATTATTTTGATGTATTGCTTGTTGTCTCTCAGTTTCTTCCATAAGTTGTTGTTCTTCCTCTCGATTCTGATTGTTTTCTTTATGATTTGGTCTTGTTCGTAAATTCTCCATATTTTGTTCGCAGTTTGGTATTAAAATGAAAAGATTTTCTTGATTTCTATCACCTTGATTCTGCGTTTGTTCTTGCATATCATTTTCATTATTGATTATCGGTGAATTTTGTCCTTCTCTTTCTATTCTAACATTTGGTCTTGCAACACTTTGAGATTTCCTCCTTTGTAACATCTCATTTTCCATTCTCAATTCTTGATTTTGTCTGGTCAGTTTGGCATGCTCTTCAGCTTCGATCATTCGTTCTTTTTGGATTCCTTGTCTCAATGTTTCTAGCATCTCTCTTTCTCTTTCAAGAATTGTTCCTCCCATCAACCTTCCATTTTCTCTGATTTGTGGTTCTCTATCTTCTTCTTCTGGTGTATTAGTTCTCCAAGTGTGTATACTTACTTTATCACGATCTTCTACTTGTTGAGCTTGATTTCTTCGATTACTCCTTCTTCTACTAGGTTCTCCTGTTATATTTGCTTCTCCTCCTGCTAATCTTACACTTCTCCTTACTTCAGTTAATGGTTCTGATGTGTTTCTTCTTCTTGTCATTTTTCCGTACATGAATTCTTTCTCTCCCTGTTTCTAGCGCCAATTATGTAGTTGCAGAATAACCTACAACTACACCCTCAATAGAATTAGTAAAAACTCAAGAAGTTCTTGATGATGAATAACAATTTTCTTATTAATGTTCTCAATTGATCACAAAGAAGTATCTAAATGGAATTAGAATAGTTACAACTTTCTCTATTCTCCTTCCTAAAATATTTTCTAACACTCACTAAAAGAACCTCTCGAATTTTTACATTTGAACTCCTATTTATAGTAAAACTTTATACAGATGTACATGAGTTACGAAGCATCGCAACTCATACTCGCAAAATTACTCCATCCTCGCAAAACTTCATACTTCTCTGCGCTTCTTCTATCATCGTAACATTTTATAACTCTTTTCTCCCGATACTCGTGAACTATTATCTTGCGATATTCAGTACTTAAAAATCATGATCACTTCTTTTATTTTATTTTATTTTTACCATTGCTAGGGTGAAATAGAGTGACTGAGATACCAAAAAAAAAAAAAAAAAATGAAAAAAAGTTGGAAAAAAAAATAATTTTTTTTTAAAACCAGACCATTAGACCAACCGGAAAAAAATTCAATAAAGTCGACCACTGGAACCCTTGTATATGCCAGTTGTGTTGACCTAGAGTTAGGATTATCGACCATTGGTTCCCTTGTATATGCTAGTGTGTTGATATTAGTCCAGACCAATATCTCAGTCCATTAGGATAGGTTCACCTTAGTCAACATCATCCACGTTTTTATCTACATCCATCTTCTTAATCTATCAATGTGATTGGTTGACTCCGGTTTATGATGTCCAGAAACTATATGAGTAGAGCTCTGTCACTTTATATGAATTTTAGTATGCTCGAGTACAAACTCGTGTACAACAATTGGAATTTCGCATCAGGGTACTTCCTCTTGTAACCAATAAGTATGCCAACCAAGGAGATTCTTTAGTGCCTTCCAAGGTTCTGCGTAAATAGCTAGGGTCTGAAGTATAAAGGTTTTGTGGGTATATCTCTGGTAAGCCCTCCCGAGACTATAACTCGGCCACTAGGGCCAACTAGGGGTTTAAAGGCTTATTGCATACGCTAAATGCAATCGACGATGCCTGCGACAGTGAGTTAGGATTTTATTTTCTAGATTTGATTTGCTCGAGGACTAGCAAATAATAAGTTTGGGGGTATTTGATAGACACATTTTTGTGTCTGATATAATCTCAATTGTATATATTGTTAGTGCTCGATTTTGTATTTATTATGGCTTTTTGTGTCTTTGTAGGTGTTTTTGGAGAAATAAACATGTGCGGAAAAATTGGCTCGAAAAGTGGTTTTAGCGCACCCGGAAGAAAATTACTAAAAGCACCCAGAATATGTGTTAAAGGCACCCCGGGAATACGTTGGAGGCACCCCATAAAAGTCATATTTACACCCCAAGAGGAATTGCTAAAGGAACCCCTCGGATGGATAAGGGGCATCCATTTCCAGGGCAACTACTATTGGCAGACCCGAGCTGGATAGGGGGAGGTCTTCTTCAACATTTCAAAAACAGAATTTGGCGGGAAACATATGCAGTCACGAACAGAGTATAGGTTTGGATTTTGAAGCGTTTGTAGAGAGATTCAATCATCAAACTTTGTTGCGTTGGGCCTGTTTTGATTAAACAGGGATTGTATATCCATTAGATTCTCAAAAGTTGGGCTGGATAATTGTTACTCGAAAAAACAGGAAGTAAACTATTCTCGGGATGGTTTGGATTTTTGGGAAGAACAGGGATGAGATTTTGGCAGAGATTTTCATAGAAATAGTTTGGTTTGGGCATGTTGATGTAGTACAACATTCGTACGGGACTAGGATTGACTGAAAAAAGGAAGTTATCCGTTCCTTTAATGAAACAGAGAAAGGGATATATTCTCGGGTATTTTGGGAGAGTACGTGGAGTTGAGAGAGTATATTAATGGCTGGGATTACTTTATATTTATTGAAGAGAGTTTGGATGACTACAGTTGACACGTAAAGAAGATAACAAGATAGAAAATAAGCCGTGACTTCCGGTGAAAGTCAGGGAAGGGTTATGGAAGATTTTCACGAGATATTTTCGACCTGAGGAGTATATACATGATATTATGAAGTCACGAAAGGTGTCGAGACTTTGGGGGGACGTTTGGAGTAGTTGCAAAGAAGAAAACTAGGCTACAGAGACGAGTTTCATCATAAACAGAGACGAAGAAGAAGAAGCACACAGTCGACGCTTTCCGTGTGTCGTTAATTAGTGGTGATCTTTTCTCCAGTATTGCGACTGTCACTTTTTGACAGGTTTAGAGTATAGTTTCTTCGCAACAGTTCATCATCTTTCTTGTAACAGTCAGAGTTCTGTAACAGTCTCTTTGTAATGCCATTACAGCGTAGCAAACTGCCCGAGTTATTAGTTTTCTCTTGTTTTTCACACTTTTGAGCCATGAACACCTATTTTGAGCATGTGAATAATATGAGGAGCTAAACCCCAACATTGGGACGATGGAGGAAGCCATTCTTCATGCTTGTGGTAATTCTATTATTTCTTTTATGACTTATTGCATTGATTGTTAATTGATATATGATTTTTATTGAGTGGTTGTGATTTCAATTGATGGGTTATGCTTAGGTTAAGTCTTTTGATATCCCATGCTCTCGGTTTACAGTCATTTATTTTCAAAAATCTACTTTCGGCAATAAATTATAGTCAATTACTTGAGCTATGAATGTCTAGAATTATTATTTGAACCATATGAACATAAGAATTGGTGAAATCCTAAGTCCCAGTACCTCTCGATAACGTGACAAACTTGTGTATATATTAATTCTAAAATCAAAATTCGTTTGAACGAACTTTTACTACCACTTTTCTACAACAATTAAAATCACATCATCATACAAGACGAAGGACTACTCAAGGAACCAGTGGATCTTCATCGACTAAAAGGTATGTGGAGACTTGAACTTATCTATCACTCAAAAGTATATCTATTATATCCCCTATCTTGAGACAAAAGTCGTTTTACTATATAGACTAAGAATATGCACATGTGACATTTCGAGCTGAGTATATCTCGCTTATCTATTTCTCGAAATGGGTGTTGGTAAAGCTTTCGCTTTAGCCAAGTTCATCTTTGCCTAGTGACGAAAGTCATGTTATGTTTCAATAATTTTGGAAATCGCTCTGACGAGAAATAGTTTGTGAATAACAACTATATAATGCCCTCTGAGAATGTTTCAATGATTGAAATGAGAGTTTAGACTATATAACCTTTGAGGGATATAAACATTGTTGTGGCAACACATATATGTATAAGCCATTGGCACTTGAACCAAAGTTTGCGAACTTTGTTGATCAAGTGGAACCGGAACGTAAGCAGTCAACTCAGTCCGCGAACTGGCGTATGTTCTCGAACCCGAGAATATCTGATGGAGTTAAAGATCAGGTGCAGTCCGCGAACTGACAGAAATTCTCGAACCGAGAATTTCTGCTAAAGTTTATTAACTTCAACCGGTTATCTTTAGTTCGCGAACTCAAGAGGTTATGTCTGAAAACATTGTTTGTGAACTTATCTAAATTACTAAGGAATGCTTTTGCAAACCGTGGCTTTATAGTTCATGAAATGATTCGAGTAAATCACATCGTTTTTGATTTAATTGTGTCTTGTGTAGTACATGAGATCTCATAGCAATTGAATAACTCTTTAACTAGTTCATTTGAGTTAGTTGGACTAGTTATGGTGAAGAAGAATATGGTTGATATGAAATTTATCATTTGGCTAACCATTTGGTTGACTAATATTGAACTAACCATTATACACGTTTGGGTACGGTTACACAAACCCAAAACGTCAAGTACATGTGTGTATGGCAAGCTAAGTTTTCGAACTAACGGTTCAGAGATATTAGCTTGTATCTAATTTCATCTAACGGTAAATATTGAAAGCTTTGTTATTAAGCTAACATTGATTGCAAACCCTGATTTGAAAGACTATATAAGGGAGAACTCTAGCAAACTGGGAAACCTAATTCCCACACATTCTATGTGATACTAGTTTGCTAAAGCTAGAGTCAATTCTCCTTTAACCTTTGGTTTTCTTCTTCTAAAACCAGGTTAACGATTTAAAGACTTCATTGGGATCGTGAAGCCAGACCGATACTATTTTTCTTGTAGTTGTGTGATCTGATCTTGCTGTTTCTATCGTACAAGTACAATTATAATAATTGGCTTGAGATTTTTATCTCCAATAGGCAAGATAAAAGTAGTCACAAACATATTCGTCTCATTGTTTGTGATTCCTCAATAATCTTCTTCGTTGCGTCGATTAAGTTTATTATGAGGTGATTGATGAAACTGAGCTGTTCTTCGGGAATATTAGTATGGTTTTATCAATTGGTTCTTGTTCACCTTGATTTATCAAAAGACGGAACAAAACTCGTAGGTTTATTCGTGGGAGACGAATTTATCTATTAAATGTAGACTTTTCTGTGTGAGATAGACTTGTTTATTAAAGTCTTCGACTTTGGGTCGTGCAACTCTTGGTTGTGGGTAAGATCATCTAATGAAATCAAATGCGCAGTATCCTGCTGGGATCAGAGGCGTAGGAGCATAATTGTACCTTGGATCAGTGTGAGATTGGTTGGGGTTCAACTAAAGTCCATACCGAAGTTAATTTGGAGTAGGCTAGTGTCTGTAGCGGCTTAATATAGTGTATGTTTAATTTGGACTAGGTCCCAGGGTTTTTATGCATTTGCGGTTTCCTCGTTAACAAAATTCCGATATCTGTGTTATTTCTTTTCCGCATTATATTTTTATATAATTGAAATAATACAGGTTGTGTGTTGTTCAATCGATTAGAATATCCGACCTATTGGTTGTTGATTTAAATCGATTGACACTTGGATATTGGTCTTTGGTACCATCCAAGTTATCTCTCTTTGATTGGACTCGCGAATCATATTGCTTGAGTAAATCAAATCGAGAGATTGAGATAATAACTCCTTGAGTATTTTTTATTTATTGAGTCTAGTTGATTCTCTAGAAAAACAACTCGGAGTTGTCCTTATAGATTGTTAATCGAAATATTGGGTGAGGTTGTTAGACCCCCGCTTTTTCATGACTGTACCTTAATCGGTGTGATACTTGGTTAGGGATAAACTACATTACAGTCTGAAGTTAACTTGTAGTAGGCTAGAGTCTGTAGCGGCTTAATATAGTATGGTCTTCAAGTTTGGACTAGGTCCCGGGGTTTTTCTGCATTTGCGGTTTCCTCGTTAACAAAATTTCTTGTGTCTGTGTTATTTCTTTTCAACATTATATTTTATTTATATAATTAAAATATCACCGATTGCACGTAGTTCAATCAAAGTTGATAAATCTGACTTTGTTTGTTAAATATGACTTGATTAACACTCAGATATTGGTCTCTGGTACCATCTGAGTTATTGTCATAATAATAAGGTTCATGGATTTATATTTGTTTGATTTACTAATTGTGTTGAGAAAGATATAAATCTATTTAATATATATCCTGATTGAAATTCAGTAGCTTGGTGCTCTCAAAATTATATTAGAGTTTAGTCCATAAAGATTGCCGAACGAAATACTTGGGTGTGGTTGTTGTACCCCGCGTTTTTAAAATCTAGGTATATATTCAATCCGAACATATTTTTTATTCCTCTTTCGCAGTATGAAATAATACACAACATGATCATATGTCCCCCCCTCCGAGATTATGCTTTACTTTTTCGTTAAATATAACGTTTAAGCACATATATTTTTTCCTAGTGGTCATAAATCACTTTTTACTCCATATATTTCTCCCTTTTTTGTCAGAAAATTGACAAAGAAACGAATAAACATAAGAGCAACCCGAAAGGATCTTATAAATTCATAAGAAATTGTACAACCTATAAGAATTAAGAACGAAGGCTTCACATACCATTTTAAATAAGCAATACTAAAATCGAAACTACCTAAGTAGTTTTTTTAGCACGTTATCAAGGAAACAATTGCCCGAAGCAATTTTCCCTTTGTATGATAAGTCAACAAAGATAACTTAGTTGCAAAACCGAACTGATTATATATCTATAATAGCTTTATTCGATAAGACTCAATTGAGAACAGGATTGACTCAGTATCTCTTATTAATTATTCATAAAATAACTGTATCTCCTTTTAGATAAGACAAAAACTAGGTTAGTTAATTAGTTTTCTCATCAAGGAATCAATTATACTTGAATAAACGAACCTTCATTTGATAAGATTAGATCAAGATCAGAAGTAACTAAGTTTTTCTTATCAGAAATCAAAAGGACTAAAACAAATGACCCCTCTTTTACTAAGCAAAAACAAAAATCATAATTGACTCAGTTTTTCTTAAATGGGAACAGATAAAACATAACAACCCAAACATAATAATGGAAAAGCAAAGAATAGGCAATTAAATAAGCTTTTTTCAATAGGAAGACGATTAACTAACACAAAAATCATTACCTTACGCTTCGATATGACAAAGTAATATCATAATTAACTTAGTTTTCATATCAGGAAAGATTATAAGAATAATTTTTCCCTTGGTTTCCACAACCACTCTCCCCACAAAGATATATCATTAAGCACTAGGTCATTAAGAACTCTTCCCTTGTGAGTTTTTATTCCCCTGCAAAACAAAAGAATAAAAATCAAAATAACCTTCACCAGAGAAAGGACGAACAGGTTTTAACTATTACGTGCCAATAGTAAAATCCTAAAACCAAAACTCATATGTTATATTAAATACACAACCCATGTAAACATAAATTGATAATAGCATCATTGTGACTTTCACACATGGGTTTTAATCAGTATATCTTTATGATAATTTGATAACGCCACCAATCAAATCATGTTATATCAAAAATCCACACAAATCACGAGAGATCACCGTATTATGAGATCAGATTTTAGTGAAAACCGAAATACATCTCATAACTGAAAATAAATCCTAAAATATATTCTATCACATCAAGCTATGCAATCTTAACTATCAATAAGAATTACACAAAAGATTTAAATAAAACCTTAATCATTCATATTATTGATAGTTAGAATATAATTTACACAAACATTGAAATAAATCAACAATTTATTAGTCTATTCTTAAGATTAAGTCATATAGTATCTAAATTAATCATTAGAGGTACTTTGCTTGATCACTGAAGATTCTTCAGTGTTGGGACTTTTGAGCTTCCTCTTCTCATTGAATTTGATTGGATTATCCCTTCAAAAGATTGATATCCACAACCATCTTCAGAAATTTTGACTCAAGCCATTCCTCATTTATTCTAGAAGCTTCTAGTTGTTCGTGAGTGATTTTTGAATCTCGCATAAGCATAAACATTAGTTCAAGAGAAAGCTGATTTCTCTTATGTTCCCATAAAATGTAGCATTTAATCTCGGTTTAAAGATAAGTTTCAAGATTTTGTAGTTGAGAGTCGATATCAATGGTATCTTCACCCATCTTGAACAATAATCTTATTATGGAGAAATAAACATCGTTCAAGTTGTTTTTTATCAAGTAAAGAGATAGTTTCCAAATTTTTTCGAAATGCCAAAATAAGTCAGTATTTTATTTGACATCAAAAGACGGAAAAGACATGCTTAAACTCGAAAATAAAATCCATGAATATTTTTTCGGAACATTAATATCCAGAAAATCCAAAGATATCCTGTACATATTTATCATGAACTTTCATTTTTTTTAACATGGACCGAAAATATCAGGAAGTTACTCCAAATAAAGCAAACGATTCCATTTTAGAAAATAATCAGAATATTCATAGTGTAGATAGATCGTTAAGAATTTCAAAGTAAATCTTAGATGTTCCTTTGTGCACTTTAAGAGATTCCTCATTTATTCTATATTGAGCACAATATGAGGAAGTTCCAATCAACAATGCTAGTTGATGAAATGAGCTTTCAATAGCTCGATATTGCAAACAAAGCGATATTTGTCACAATAATCAATAGCTTTCACAAGATATGCTTGATATTTTCGGACATTCCTTATTCTGGAAAGACTCCAAGAATTAGTTTTACAATCTTGCAAATCACAACTTGATGAATCTGGTTTAAAAAATAATTCTATTAAAAAAAGAATAGAGTCGTAAGTGTGATTTTTAAACCTTTGTGTAGCTGATAAAGTAGATTTCTTAGGTTGACCTTTTTTTTTTCTTGGAATATGACGATATCATTTGATGAGATTGTTTCCTTGATATAGAATTAGACAGACGATCAATAACAAAGTTAAATGGACTAAAATCATTAGTTTGTTTGACATTAAGGCCTTATTTGGTAAAATTTATGATTATCTATTTATGATTATAGATAATTATAAATTGATAAATGCTTTTGATATAATCATTTTAAAAATAAATTTTTCCAAACACTTTTTTTTTCTTCAGATAATTGATTATCTTAGAATGATGATCTCAAAAAGGAGAGGAAAGAATAATGATCTAGGATATTTTTTTAGTCATATGTTTTTTTTTTTGTCTCTCTCTTGATAGTTTAGAGAAAATAACAAGAAAATATTCAATTTGAGTTCCTCAGAAAAAATAATTGATTATAATAAATTTTCAAAACAACTTTTTGTTGTTTATGGAAATAATGGATTTTTTTTCAATTATGATTAAAATAAGCAATTATTATAATGGTTACCAAATGCATAAAAAATTCATTATAATTTGCATAATGGATTATAAGTTGATAATCCATTAAAATAATGGTTACCAAACAGCCCCTAAGATGATCTTTGTCTCTTCTAGAAAAGTAATCTTTTCTTCTAATGTTAAGAACAATTTTAAGCAACTGATTATTAGTCAATGGATTAAGTTTTAAAATAAAACTCCTTTGATTCTTGTAGGTGGTTAGGATGTTTGAATCATGATCTCGTTCATTAGTCAAGAAATTTTGAAAACTAGAATCACATAAACTTATCTTATAACTAGATATCTTGACCAATAAATATTTTTTGACATTTGAATAACTGTCTGAAGTCTCAAATTTAGATTCAAGAATAGGAATACATGGGAACAAATTGACTGGTTGAGATAGACGAGGTTATCATCCTATCAGAAGGTTCATGAATTTCAAGAACTTCTTGAAACAAGGTTTTATCATGAGACATGAATTTTATCAATGAGTACTCTTCGATAAACTCCTTGACTAATAAATACCAAACTTTATCTCTTAGATTGTATTTTTCAGTAAAGCTCTCGTCAATATCATATGTATCTGAACCGTGCATCGCATGTATAGTTTTATTATTAACTCATCATGGTTAATATTCCCTTAGGTGCACCCATCGAATGAACTAACAATGCTGAGTTGTTTAACAAGGATTGAAAACAAATCAACTTTCTTTTGAGTATGTAGTATATCAAAATCTTACAGTAGGTTAACTGAATCATCCATTGAGTTCAAATATTATTGGTTGGATCGTACCAAATATGGATTGTTAGATCTTTTCGTGTTTTCCTGCTCTGAAATATACAAATTGAAATGACGAGGGTACCTAAGTACACCACAATCTTATCGATATCAACCTATAAGTACGATAACTTTTGTGATTTATTATGGACAAAGTCGAGACAATACAACAACAAGGTAAGCACTTGATAATAATTATGTCACAAGACCAATATACTATAGAATCAATATCTAGTTCCTTGGATTAACATACAATGTGAAAACGCGGGGGTACCAAAATACACCACCAACTTTTTCTTAGGAAATATGTATGGAAAAACTTAAATATAATTCCAAGAGTTCAACTTAATGAAACTCAATCAAGGAAGAATAATCAGAGTTATATATCTAACTCTCACGAATATAATAATCAGAATGTTTACAGAACTGAGTCCGTGAACTTGATATAAGTGCGAGAGAACTTGGTGATTCCAAAGATCAATATCCAAGTATCAATCAAGTCTTATCCAACAAACAAGGTCGGATGCATCTATTGTATATGATTGATTAACATACAACCTATGATACTTCAATTATAAAGATACACAATATAATGCGAAAAAATAATTAACACAGCCACCAGAAGTTTTGTTAACGAGGAAACCACAAATGTAAAAAAAAAAACGAGACCTAGTCCAGATTGAACACCAAACTGTATTAAGCCCTAGCCTACTACTAATTAACTTCGGACTGGAATGTATAGTTAAGACCGAATTAAACCCTCCCAGAAATTCAGTTATAGTTACACTCCTTACTCCTCTTGAATCCCAGCAGGACTCCGCACAATTAATTCCTTTAGTTGACGACACACCAACTAAGAGTTGCTTCAACTCATTTGAAGACTTTAAACCAATATTCCTCCCACAGATAAGCCTATATGTGATTTCCTTTGCAATAAAAAAAAATAGTTCAAGGTGATGGAAATCGATAGCAATAGAAAGATTCTAGCTAACCTCAAAATCCGGAATTGTACAACCCGAAGTGCAACCTAAATTATTATTCACCTGACAAGTATAAAACTTGTGGAATCAAAAAAGTTTGAGACGAAGAGAACTTTGATGATTTCTTTCTATCTTGTTCAAGTGAGCAGCTCAACAATCGAACAAGATCAGGATACTTGAGCTATCAAGATAAAAAAAAAATAGCTGGACCCGGATTCACGAATCCTTATGGAGTCTTTGTAGTCGCTAAACCCTAAAAGTGTTTTAGGAACAAAACGACTCTAGTTACAACTAGGACACACCAAAAAAGTAGTATCGGGATTCAAAGATCCTAGTTACCTGAAGTTCCCCTTTTATAGACATTCAAAGTGTAGGTTACTTTAGGTTTAAGATAAGATATCTTTGGAACCAAGCAATCAATATCCACTGTTAGATGAATCTTTTAATCTGATTTACATAAACAAGATATGCACTTTGGTTAGGTGAAACCATAACCGAACCGTGCATAAATACTATGTTCAAGGTGGTTAGCCGAAACCAGCCTATTTGAACTTATAAGCTTAATATTTATTTTCATAAATACTTAAGACTTAACTGAAACACAATCAAGTGATCAAATATGTCTATGTTGATTTTAGAGATTATTCAAATTCAAATTATCTCGAAGAAATAATTTATGTGCATAAGAATTTAATCAACATGTACAAGGTACAAATACCAAAGCCGTTCGTGATTTAGTTAAGTCACAGTACGTGTATCGGTTTGTATACTATTGAACATAACCAAGTTTTGAAACTCACAGAACTATTTAGGTATACGTATCGGTATGTGTATCTTAAGACTATAACCGGTTCCGGAGTCCATAGAACTATTTTGGTATGCATACTGGTATGAATACATAAACCGAGTTTCGGAACACAGAAATTTTCTGGTATATGTACCGGTATGGATACCAAACTGGTTCCGTGACCACAATTCATTTTAGGTTTGCATGTGGGTATGCGTACCGATCCGGTTCACGAATTAACTAAGTGTGCCTAAGAATATGCATACAAAAAATCTGCTTGTCGACATATAACCACTCCATTACGTGTACCGCGTACATGTACTACAATTTCGGATTTATAACAATCTTTCCAGTTTGTAAGACTTACATACTGTCTTGTATCCAAATTTACAGTAGTTCTATATTCTCTCTAAATCGATATAAAATATTCCTAGATAACATTAATGACACATATCATTGTTCCAGGCTATTTTTTAATGATAATACCTGAATCATGATTTTGATTGCGAACAAGAAATTTTCCTTAACATAAATTCATCAAGTATGAACAAATGTTCATTAAGCTTAGTCATTATATTTCGAGAACTAATCACCAAGATAAACTTGACTCAAAATTCTTGTATATGCATGATAGTCTAATTAGTTATGCGACATCATCTCATAGACAGAAAGATGAGTATAACTTGAGAAATAGGTGGTTCAGTCTTCACTTACCTTTTGTTGAATAAGTTCTCCAAAAGCTTCGATTGATATTTGCTTTCAAATGGTAGAACGAAATGGTGACTGCCGTGCATGTTCGTTTCTCAACTACACTTCTATCCTAATCTGAGACTTAACTAATTGTAGACTAGAAATCAAGATATAGTTTTGACAACTAAATTTGACAAAAAGCTTGAGATAACAATACTTGTGAGTTCGACCGAGAAATACTATAACATAATGTTATTTACTTTATTATAACAAACAATTATAATGCAGAAGTAAATTAAATGACACAAAAAGATTTTGTTAACGAGGAAACCGCAAATGCATGAAAACTTCGGCACCTAGTCTAGTTTTGAATTCTATCAAAATTAAGGCGCTATATAAAGAACAAAACCAACTTCGTATATTTGAAACCAAGTAATATACCCTTAGTTACTTAGCTCCCTCAGTATTCCTACACCCACAACCATCTGGCCAACCACGTGAGTCCCAAGATAGAAATCACTATCTTGAGTTGTTTTGCCGATGTAAAGTCTTCATACTCAACTCCTTTTGATCATCTTCCAAACATTAAAGAAAGGAATCTTTTTGGTAATCATTCTATCAATCTTTGAATATAAGATATAACTTTCAATTCAACAGTTCAGCACAATTGGTTTCGTCTTTTAGATGGGTAGTTTCTCCTTCAAAGTGAAGTAAATTAGTCTCATTTGGAGACTACCCATAACGCTAGATTTTAGAAGGAAGATTTTCTTAGAAAATAATCCTAAAGACACAAGAACACGAATCATGGAAAAAGACTTTTATATATCTCACCCAAATGAAGAACATCGGAAACCTGATTCGGAAACGAAAGGAATTCCCGATTTGGAAACCTATAACTTAATTTTATTTTATCTGTAAAATCTCTTTGCAAAGAGTCGGATAAAAAGAAAAACTATAAAAACATGTGTGCTGGAATGTGACAGAAGCATAACTATGTTCCAGCAGTAGCACACCAATCTGTATGACCTTTGCCCACCAAAGAGAAAAGGTTCGGCCCATTTACCAAAATCTAAAGTTAATTCCATTTCAAAGCAAAAGTTTTGCATGTAGCTATAAAAATAAAAGCCACTGAAATTTCACCAAGGAATTTTTTTTATTCTAGAATAAGCTTGAGTGCCTACAAGGCATCAAGAACAACATGGGTGCAAAGAACAACATAAAAGAGTATTTTTAAGATGATGTAGAGTCAATGAATCATCTTTTATTAACCTTCAGATGTGCTCAAAATCTCTTGGAGTATTTTATTTTGACTCTATAGGTTATGTGGGTTATGCCAAGGGTTTTAAAGTCCGTAACTTTGAGTTGGAATCGTGGGACATATAGTTCCTTTTGCAGTGTGTTGGGAAATGTGGTTGGAACGGAACAAAAGATTGTATGGAAGAAGGGAAAGATTTACTAATGAACTTAGGTATGCGGTTGAATATGGACATATGCTTATGGAGCTTGTCTACTGATATCTTCAAAGGGTATAATATAACTCAGATTTTGCATAAATGGGAACATGTAATTACTCTGTAATTCTTTTTCTTTCTCTTTTGTTCTTTATGTTTTCTTTTCCTTTTTCTTTTTCTAGGAGGCCTTGAGAATAAAGGGGATCAAGCATCACATGGCACTTGTCCAATGAATCAAACTTATACATTCTAAGGCTAGAGACTAGGCTAAAAATTGATGCTAGATACTACATTCACCAATACCATGAAGGGTAAATCTACTAAGGAGTTTGAGCAAATGCAGATGTTCGACAAGGTTACTTATGCAAATGTACTATGACATGGTCAAGAGCAAATTTTAACTAAGGATAATGCTAGATTAAGGCAAACAGACATAGTGTGGAGGTGATCATTTATTGCTTGTTGACTATCGTTGAGCTTGATTTCCGGTTTATTTAACCGAATCAATTATATTACTTAGCCATGTGTATCGAGCATTTACATAGCAGTAAAGAAAGTAGACTTCATGATCGCATAAAAATCCAAAATGTATCGAATTAGGAAGTTTTATATATGATAACCACAAAATATGACAAAATACTGAAATCAAAGTTAAATATGGGTATTTAAATGTTTGGTACC
Organism: Papaver bracteatum; assembly: GCA_023529315.1. NCBI lineage: Eukaryota > Viridiplantae > Streptophyta > Magnoliopsida > Ranunculales > Papaveraceae > Papaver > Papaver bracteatum. The sequence goes on from JAJJWX010001118.1 coordinate 472,347, forward strand.
TGGAAAATATACAACACACTGTTTTGGTACCCAAATTTTAAATACTAGAGGTTGGTACTTGAACCCATTATTGACTGTCAAATCAAGCCATTAACCAAAGAAAATTATTACTTTTGCAACATAATTCGTGTTAATACCTTATTGTCCTTAACAATTGTAACAATGACCAAAAGAGTGCAACGGATGGTTAGTTAGGATTACATGTATACCTACTATCCCATTTTGTCTACATTGTTGGAAAACAAAATTGGTCGCCATTTTCATTTCACCTTTTTCTTTTTTCACTGCAACTCCAAGAACAGAGAGAACCAAATATGACTATGAATCCATGTTTTCTACTTTTCTGTCCAATTTCTCACCTAATTCCATTCTCATAATTAGATCTTTAATTTTATATTAGGGAAAAGAAGAAAAAGAATGCAAAAAGTATCACATTCTCAGGGTTTATTGGAGGAAGAAATCAGGTTTTGGAGATTTTGGATTATTGATATGATTGATTGAATCTGGTCGTTTTTGTTTGATTATTTAGTAGTGATGGGTTTTTAAATTAGGTATGATTTTTGAAATTGGGTATATACTAAAATTCAAATAATTGAAGATCTTGGTTGATATTTATATAAGTTATTTACATTCTTCATGTGATGATTTGATAATGACGGTGAGGATATTGATAAATGGAAAGGGAATTTGATAAAATGGGTATTGAAAATCCAAAGATGTTGCTTAAATGATTGTGAGGATATGATGTAATAATAATGGAAGAACGATTGAAGAACTAGGTGCTTCCATGTGATGGATAGCCATGATTGTGAGTATTTTATACTTCTGTATGATTATGAAACTTGGGTTCTTATTAGAACTCGATTTGCAGGTAGAAGAGATGCAAAACAAGTTAATATATAGCAGCAAATTCAAATCCAGAAAGACGCATAGGCGGTATTCGACGAAAGTCTTTTTTTTTTTAATTTCTTTTGAAGGAACAAGATTACTTCTTGATTTCATACATCATCTTAAGATAAATCAACCATGAAAAACATGAAAAAAATAAAAAGATTAAGTATCAAATACATGTACTTCAAAAATAAATCTGATGATATCGGAGGAATGTCTTGTGATTCAGTAATCTGCCATTTTGAATTGTCTTCTTCTTCAATAAGATTTAGATATCCCAATCGGTAGTAATTTGTGCAAAATATTGGTACCACAATCAATTTCGATATCCCTTGTTCTTTACATAGATGTAAAGTCATGGCATGCCGTGGATAAAATATCTAAGGTGATTGATTGAATCTCCATGAAGGCTATGAAATTCTTCTTAAGAAGTATTCAAGAAGTAATTCAAATAGCATATAAAACCATTACATGATAAAATAAATACATACTAGGAAACCTAATATCACTTTATAAAAATGATTGTTTTATTTAAAAGTAATTTACATATACAATTAATTGTATTCAAATCCAACCAGAAGATCTGGAAAAATCAGATCCAATCTGGTAGATTTGAGATACAGGCAAGGATTTATGAAGATTTAGAGAAAATGGTAATAAGAATTTTTTTGCAGAGAAAAAATGGGAGGACATAGAGGCTTTGATTATTGAGGGGTGTTTTCCACGAAAGTCTTGAATGAGCAGAACACCACCAACTCAAGGTCGAATCATAACTATTTTTTTTTGCTAAGTCCAATAGTTTATTAAGCAAAAAAACGTATTTACAAGTAATTACAAAAAGGGGACTCTAAAGCCCCCCACCCCCATAAACCAAATGGGATTTAAAAATAACAAAATAAAATAACCCAAAAGGCTAATAACCAAAAAAATAAATGATAAAACAAAGAAAAGAAGACTCTATTTGCGTTTAGCACTCCCTCTCATTCTTCCTTTCTTTTTGGTCTTGGAAAAAATAGCATTCATAACGCCTTCAATACCCGAGAATTTAATACCATCCAAAAGTTCTTTTTCCTCCTCCTCGTCATAAGTAGAAGTTGAAAAGCCGAGGGTACCCAAATATACCTCAATCTAAAACTTTTCCACCTATGAGTCCTTTCTCTGAAAGTGATTGTCTATGGACTGAGTCGAGACAATACAAAGAATCAGTTCACACTTCCAGTGATCGTCTATGGATACGAGATCGAGACAATACGACAACAAGATAACTTGCATGATTGACTATGGATACAAGATTGAGACAATACAACAATGAAGTATGATTACTTGATAATAGGTTCGGACTTTTTCAAACACTATATTATTGCTATCAAGTAATTAGGAATTAAAATTTGTGTAATTTACTTTAGATTATAATAAATACAATTTTAATTGCGGAAAATAAAAGTAAAATGACACAGCAATATTTCGTTAACGAGGAAACCGAAAATGCAGAAAAACCCCGGGACCTTGTCCGGAATTGAATACTCTCATAATTAAGCTGTTATACAAAATCAAGCCAACTTCGTATAGTTGAGACCAATCAACTAAACCTATAGTTCACCTAGTTCCCTCAGTATCCCTGCGCCTCTGTTAGAGCATTGCTCGGTCGAACTCGCAAGCGTTGTTATGTCAAGCTTGTTTGTCAAATTTAGGTGTCAAAACTATATGTCTTGATTTCTAGTCTACTTATAGCTAAGTCTCGGACTAGGATAATTAAGTGTAGTTGAGCTTCAGACTCCATGGCGATCATCTTACGAAGACGAAGAACTACTCAAGTAACCAGTGGAACTTCATCCTACTAAAAGGTATGTGGATACTTGAACTTATCTATCACTCAAATGTATATCTACTCTATCTCCTACTCTTGAGATAAAAGTCATATAAGTATGATAATTTTCATACATACACATTTGATATTTCGAGCCGAGTTTACTCGCCTATCTATTTCTCGAAATATGTGTTGGTAAGCTTTCGCTTTAACCATTTTTCATCTTTACCTATGGTGAAATTCATGATGACGTTTCAATCTTGAAAATAGCTTTGATGAGGATAGTTGTGAATAACGACTGTTACAACATTATATAAGAATGTTTGAATGTAGAGTTGATATTACCATCTATGGATATAATAAGCATATATAGTGTGTTCGCACATTAGTGTATAAATCCATGTGCCGGAAAACAAGTATGTGAATACGATATTGGTAAAGGAGATATGTTGGGCACGCGTACCCGTACTGGCGGAACTTTTCCTCCTGGAAAATTCTTATGAGTTTGGAGTTTACGAACTCATAAACCAGTCACCCGAAAAATTCTGCTGAGTTTGGAAACTCAAATCCGGTAGCTAAGGTACGCATACCCGTACACATACCCAAGCTGGTTATTTCTCAAATCGGTAGTTCATGAACTAAAAACAATAAATTATAAGGAATGCAATCTTTGCAAACCGTGGCTATATTTTTCATGAATTGATTCAAATAAATCAAACCGATTTTATTTCAATTGTGTCTATGTATAAAGACCTAAGAAATTGAACAACTCTTTAACTAGTTCTATTGAAGTCATTTGAACTAGTTATGAAAGGTGAATACGGTTAATATGAAAGTGCTCATATGGATAACCATTGGTTAACTATTTTTGAACCAACTAAGTGTACACGTTTAGGTACGGTTACTCAAACCTAAATGAAATACATTTCATTTGTGTGTGACAAGCTAAGTTTCAATCTAAAGGTTGAAAGATATTAGCTTGGTTTAATAAGGCTTTTCATCTAACGGTGAATATTAAATGCTTTGTTACTAAGCTAACATTTATTGCAAACACTAATTTGAAAACTATATAAAGGAGAACTCTATCAACTGGAAAATCTAATCCCCACACCTCCCATGTGATACTAGTTGGTTTAGCTAGAGTATATTCTTCTTTAACCTTAGGTTTCTTTTCGAGATCATGTTGGTTAACGACTTAAAGACTTCATTGGGATTGTGAAGCCAGACGAAACTACTTCTCTTGTAGTTGAGCAATCTGATCTTTCCATTTTATATCGTACGAGTTTAATTGAATAATTGGCTTGAGATTATATCTCCGATAGGGCAAGATAAAAGAAATCACAAACATCTTCATCTCATCGTTTGTGATTCTGCAATATCTTGTTTCACTACCATACGATTAAGATTATTGTAAGGTGATTGATAATTCTAGGATGTTCTTCGGGAATATAAGTCCGGGTTATCGATTGGTTCCTATTCACCTTGATTTATATCAAAAGACGGAACAAACTAGTAGGTTTATCTATGTGAGACAAATTTATCTATTATCGTAGACTTTTCTGCGTGATACAAATTTATTTATTCAAGCCTTCGACTTTGGGTCGTAGCAACTCTTGGTTATGGGTGAGATCAACTAAGGGAATCAAATGTGTAGCATCCTATTGGGATCATAGTCGTAAGGAGCACAATTGTACCTTGAATCAGTGTGAGATTAATTAGGGTTCACCTACAGTCCAGACCGAAGTTAGTTTATAGTAGGCTAGTGTCTGTAGCGACTTAATACAGTGTGGTGTTCAATCTGGACTAGGTCCCATTTTTATTTTTATTTTTGCATTTGCGGTTTCCTCGTTAACAAAACTTCTGGTGTCTGTGTTATTTCTATTGCACATTATATTTTGTTATATAATTGAAATATCACAGGTTGTGCGTTGTGTCGATCAATTATGAAATCCAAACTTTGGTTGTTGATTGGAAATTGATTGATCCTTGGATATTGGTCTTTGGTACCATCCAAGTTTATATATCTTTTATTTGATAAAGACTCACAGATTTCTATTTATTTGAGTATCGATCAAATCGAGAGATAGAGATATTAAATCCTTGATATACTTTTTATTAAGATTGAGTGTGACTGTCTAGTTGATTCTCTTAAAAGTATATTTCAGTTAGTCCATATAAATTGCTAATCATAATATTGGGTGAGGATGTTTGACCCCCGCATTTTCAATTGGTATCAGAGCAGGCAAACATGTTAAAGACCTTATAAGTTTGTGTTTGTAGCGATCTGATTATGGACGTGTCTATCTCTGATGACATACAAGTTCAGAAATTACCTGATGATTCTGAAAGCTTGGATTCACCTGAGAGAACTGTCACATCTAAGTTAATACCTAAACATTCTCTTGATGTAAAAACTGTTGATTGGGAAACACTCCTAGAAGAACAGTTGGATGAACTTTATGATGAAGGTGATTCAGATATTGATAGAGATGTTGATAAGGAAGTCTCAGAGTATGATAAGTTTTTGGATTCATTGAAAATGAAGAAGATTACAACTTCTCATGTCACATCTCTTATGACTCCTATATGTCGAGAAAACAAAAAATTGAAAAGGATCTATGGTGGTCTTTATGGTCGGAATCGCTCTTGCGAATCGATCCTCAAACATACCGAGGTAAACCTGAGTAGAAAGTCACTTGAATGTGATCGTGTATATCAAAAATACTTCTTGTTGGAAGAAAAACTTGCAGAAACTGAAGGAAGGATTAACTCTCAGCAAGCAAGTTTTGGTGACAGAGAAAGCGCTTTTCTCGCTCGAGAAAAATGCCTTGAGGATGATTTAGCTGCTCTTGATAAAATCAAGATGTTGGAAGATGACTTGAAAAAGTTCAATACTAGTTCAAGCAAATTAACCACTATGCTAGGAGGAAGTAAAAATCATCGTGATACACGAGGATTGGGCTATAAGGGAAAACATGCTCCAAGTATTAGCAAAGAGGTAAAATTTGTCAAGGCTAGTGATTCTTCTCAACAAAAGGTTTCCACTGATGCCAAAAGTGAAATACCTTCACCGGCAGTTAAGGTTAAAAGGAGCAAAGTATATCAACCTCCAAAGTCAGCACACACAGATCGAGGTAAGAACATTCCTTATGTTTTCCACTATTGCGGAAATAAAGGTCACCTGGAAAGGATATGTCATTTCCGTATAAGGAATGAGAAACTTCATGATGTTCTTGTTTGGGCATCACAATAAGTTGTGAAACCAAGATCATATGTTAAGACTAATTCCCTTAACGTTACAGGTTGTGAATGCCCAACCTTTAGGCAAAGAAATCAGTGAGGTGGTGTACCTAGTTTTTCCTATAAACATCATACGAATCCTTTTCACAATCATAATGGTTATCAAAAGGATAACTTTGTAAATACGAAGACAAGATCCGATGCTCCCAATTTTCGAAAGACTAACTTTCAAAAGAATAGTCAATCCAATTCTCTTCTGAGAAATCTTGAAGAGAGGAATGGGAAGAAGGTTCTGGTTGTTCCTAAACGCACTTAGAAGTGGGTACCAAATAAATCCAATGATGCTTTGAGTGTGAAAAGGAATGATCTTCCAGAAAATTCCATGACTATGGAGAAGGAAGTATCCATGATGTTGGAACTTAACAAGTTTTTTGGGAAAATGGAATTGGATGTGAAAGGTTCTAAAAGCGATCTCTTTCATGATAATCCAAAGGTCACTTGTGGTGAGCAAGACATTGTTCACCCCAACACAACTTGATTGTATTTTAAGTGCATCCTCACAAAGGAATGACCTGATATGTATACGGTGATGGAAGAACGAGAACTGGGGCACACATATTGTTCGGTAATGCTATAGAATTTGATTGGATCCTTCTAAAAAGGTATGTCTATAAACCTGTGTAATATTTGTGTTTTTATTTGCTTAGAGTACTTATAATGATCCATGTACCTTGTTTATTGTTCATTTCTACCTAACTTGATATGTGTTAAGGTTCTTAAATTTTTAGGTTTGAAAATAGTAGTTTGGGATGTTTGGACTTCATGGTACACCTACCAAGTATGCGTAACATCATTTAAAATCAAAATCCAGGGGCTTAAGTACGCATAACCGTTTGCATACTCCCCCAGGTCATGAAAATTCGTTTGCAAATCGGTATGCATATACTTAAACGTTGATATTCGGTAAACTTGTTTTGGCCATAACTTCTTCATCCTAATTCGGAATGATCTCATTCTTTTTTAATTCTCTTGCTCTTTGAATTCTCTTAAAAATACAGATAAGAATTACTGAATTTGGATGAGTTAAGAACGGTCCTTGTCCTTTCTCTTGTTTTTGAGTGTTTTGCTCCGTTTCATCGCACTTGTTCCATTTCTCTTGGACTTGGGCACTTGGATTCTTGGAGTACCTATCTTATAAGATCTTTTGTATCTTTACAAGAATGTTGGTGGTGAATCACAAAGAAGGAAGTTTAAGAATGGTCAGTAGCACACATTGCTATGGGATTCTTGAATGTTCACTACCATCTTGTGAACTATGGTGCATGGTCGTTAATGATTTTGTATGTTCTTCCTTGTTAAGAAAATCTTTTTATACGACTTTGGTAGCTATTCTTGGTGCAAATCTGGTAGGCTTAGAAAAGTTACCTACAATTAAAACTGTAAGTGCACATTGACAGATTGTGTAATGTGCAAGTACAAGTCGATCCCACGGAGACTTGGAGAGTGTAAGTTGAATATTTGCTCTTTCTAAACTGATTCAAACAAGAGTAACCAAAATAGTTTGTTTTGTGTGTCGATATGACAAGATATTTAGTAGTAACTGAATTAAATACTAAGCAAGAAGTAAGAACAGATTGTGAACAAAGGTAGAGAGCACTAGGGTGATTGAATTCACCTCCTAACCCTATGCTAAGGCAATACAACTCAACCTATGTTCTTGTTCCTTCCTTTGAAGGCTTCAGGTGGAGAAATCATCAACCATTTTCACTAACTTACCCCTAGTATAAGTTGTCTTCTTACAGTACAACTCATCACAGGTTCATTTGATCAAAAAGCTAACTAATCAATCCTATTTCAATTAATCACAACAAGAACACAACTTGAATATGAATTTAACTCAACATGAAATTAGGGGTTTCATCTACACCCTAGCAAAGTGATTTAGAACATGGTAAAAGTGAGTAAAACACAACTGAATTTGTCTAACAATTCAAACCCTAAACATTCAGAAGGAGCTTCTTACACAGAGAACAATTCTCTTTTATGCCTCCCAACTCTCTTCTAACACTCACGAAATACAAATTAAATGCCCACCCACTAAACATAAATGCCTGAATTCCTTGTCTCCTCTTTCAATTCGCCTCTGCAAATTATTAACTCCATGTCTTGAGAAACCCTAACTTTATCTATCTCGAGCTCAGCTTCTAGGGTGATTGAGAGAAGCTAAAATCGAGAGAGCTAGAGCTAGGGGAAGTGAAGGTAGCTGAGCTGGTGCTGGTGTTGTCGGGTGGAGAAGCTGATGGCTCTGCAACTGGTCGGGTGAAGAAATTACAGAGAAGGAAGAAGAGAGTACTGGTTCTTGTCGGGCAGAAGAAAAAAGAAGTGAAGGTGGGGTGTGTTTGGCTAGGTGCTCGATTGGGTGAAGAGGATAAGTGGCTATGGTGTGAGGCGGGTGCAGCGAACTCTGATGTACTGCAAGGCAAATGCGTTGAATGTAGCTGCTAGATCAAATCCAACGGCTCTGGATGGAGCGGGCTTGGATTCGGGTCATGTGTCGGATCTTGGATAGCTCAAGCCCATGTATTTGTAAACAGGTTGCAACTGATGCGCACGCGGGTTGCAACTTCTCTTCCATAGCCGCTAGTCTCCAATTTTCTGCTCTTTTGGCTCCTCAATTCATCCAAGCTTTATTTGGTACCTAAAAACACAAAATTAATTAGTACAAGAATTTATTATTTAAAACAAAGAAAATACAGAATTTGGGATAATATCTGATTTTAAAGCGCAAAAGATGAGTTAAATGCCAATAAAAAGGTATAGAAATATGCAATATTCGGCACTCATCAAATACCCCCAAACCTGAATTTTACTTGTCCTCAAGTGAAACAGAAATTAAGAAATCCTAACTATACCACTGTCGCTGGTCTCTTATAACGCCTGGTATTTTTGAACCCGGGCTTAAAGCCCGTTTTCAACTCATTAGAGTTGACATAGCGATTTGTATATATGTGATGTACAAATCCTAGTTTATTTAGTATTTATTGTGATGGTTTTGGGGTGCATATAACTCAAATTAGTGGGTGGCTAAAAGAAATAGTTATCCCATGGAATGATGGGGTCACTACCTAGTAGAGCACATGATTTCTATGGCTAGTAATACGTATGGGAAAGAGAATAAGTCTTTCTCTCTTTTTGCATCTACTTTTAGGGTTAGTAATATTATATATTGTTTTGTCACTTTCTTAAAACCCTAGAAAAGAAAAAGAACCTTCTCTTTTTTTCTCTTTTCATCTCTGCTACTTTATAAAAAAAGAAAAGGAACCTGATTTATTATTGTACCTGATTGGATTATTGATTGGCTTGGAGTGATAAGGATTTCACAATTTTCTTGGATTGCGTAAGAGGTAGGGATTTCTCGTAATACTACAAAACTAAACTGTTTTCATGTTTTACTTTTGCATGGTGTTTCTGAATCGAGTCTATCATTATCCCTGTACTTACATGTCAGATGTCAACTGATTTCCCGTAGTTCACAAATAAGTTCTCTATTTTATTAACCTTGTCAGTGTTTTGTAGTTTAAATCTTCTAAATATTAATTGCTTTTGTCATATGAATCTCGGAAGAAAATATTTTGTTAAAGAGAAGGGATTTCGTTTTGTACGTCTGTCTCTGCCTAGTTATCTACCAAATGTCAGATTCAAAAGGTTAAAAAGTACTAAATATAGTAGTATTAAAAAAAGGGAGGGGGCCTATAGCTTTGTTGGTTTTCGATGTTCTCTTGAACACCTCAACCTATACCTACGTTTTACACTTTCATTGTAAACCAAAAGTAATCATTTGCTTTGTATCAAAAGAAAAGAAACAAAGGAACCAGTCCCATGCTACTTACTGATTTCAAAGGAAAATTTCAACTACTTTCTAGATCAAGTACACCCCATCATTTGTCTTTATTTAATGATTTTCTGCTTAATCATTTCTAGTGGCCCCTTTCATTTCAATTAATATTAGTTGATAATTTTATTCACTCATTCTTCCGTTTCTCACCAGTAGCAATTTACTTTGTTGTATTAAGTCAAAATGTTGTCCGTCTTTCGCACTGATATTGCTAAATGATTTTACGTCATTCCTTCCTGAGTCAGAGTTTTGACTTTCAACTGTTTTCAATTTGATGGGAGTCTGTCTAGGTAGTACAGGGTAATGTATATTGGCGCATAGTTGTTTTGGATATACAAATGATTTTTATTTTGGAGTATGAATGCATTTTGTGTTTTTTTTTTTCTTTTATATAAATATTATATCTAAATGCATTGATAAAATTTTATCGGATTATGGATGTGTTTGAGTGTCATACGAAAATGAATGTGCTGGTAAGAATGAATTTTAGATATACGTTTTTTTTTTTTTTTTTTTTTTCTGTTGCTGCTGAAATGTCAGGCCTTTATGGCATCCCACCACTGGTGGCTACCCTGGGAAGACTGTTCGGGGAACAGTATGGTTTGTAACCGGAATAACTCTGACAATAGATTAGGAACCTACAATTATAGGTTGGCTTATGTGAGTAAAATGAGTAAGTAATTTCAGAGGATTTTGACTTACGTGGATTTTATTTATTTTTATCGGCTGCATGGTTTAATTTTCGTTGCACTATATTATTTTTTGAAATTCCTACTGGGAAGTGGTTTGCTCACCCCAAATTCCTTTTTCTCTCCCAACAGAGTTTGAGGAGCAGTTAGCACAGTAAGCGGACTTGGAAGCTTACGGCATAGTACTCAGATGTTAGTATTCTCGCAAGACACTACTATATGATATCATGGGGATAATGAGTACTTTTATTGATTATCATTTTTTATTACTTTGGAGTTTCCAAGTATTTTAATTGTAAGTACTGAATATCGCAAGATAATAGTTCACGAGTATCGTAATAAATAAAGGAGAAAAGAGATATAAAATGATACGATGATAGAAGTAGCGCGGAGAAATATGAAGTTTTGCGAGGATGAAGTAATTTTACGAGTATGAGTTGCGATACTTCGCAATTCATATACATCTGTATAAGTTTTACTATAAATAGGAGTTCAAATGTAAAATTTAGGAGGTTCTTTGAGTGAGTGTTAGAAAATATCTTAGGAAAGAGAATAGAGAAAGTTGTAACTATTATAATTCCATTTAGATACTTCTTTGTAATCAATTGAGAACATTAATAAGAAAATTGTTATTCATCATCAAGAACTTCTTGAGTGTTTACTAATTCTATTGAGGGTGTAGTTGTAGGTTATTCTGCAACTACATAATTGGCGCTAGAAACAGGGATCTAAAGAATTCCTGTACCAGAAAAATGACAAGAAGAATAAACACATCAGAACCATTAACTGAAGTAAGAAGAAGTGTAAGACTTGCAGGAGGAGAAGCAAATATAACAGGAGAACCTAGTAGGAGAAGAAGTAATCGAAGAAATCAAGCTCAACAAATAATAGATCATGATCAAGTGAGTATACACACTTGGAGAACTAATACACCAGAAGAAGGAGATAGAGAACCACAAATCAGAGAAAATGGGAGGTTGATGGGAGGAACAATTCTTGAAAGAGAAAGGGAGATGTTAGAAACATTGAGACAAGGAATCCAAAAAGAACGAATGATCGAAGCTGAAGAACGTGCCAATTTAACAAGACAAAATCAAGAATTGAGGATGGAAAATGAGATACTACAAAGAAGGAAATCTCAAAGTGTTGCAAGATCAAATGTTAGAACAGAAAGAGAAGGAAAACATTCACCGATAATCAATAATGAAAATAATATGCAAGAACAAGCGCAGAATCAAGGTGAAAGAAATCAAGAGAATCGTTTCATTTTAATACCAAACCACGAACAAAGCATGGGGAATTTGCGAACAAGACCAAATCCTAGAGAAAACAATCAGAATCGAGAGGAAGAACAACAACTTATGGAAGAAACTGAGAGACAACAAGCAGTACATCAAAACAATCACGAGAATGGAGTAAGAAGACATGAAGAGGCTCGTAACAAACAAAATGTTGAGTATGAAAGAATTAAGAGAAGAATTGTAAACCAAAAAATGGAAGTGGAGAGGAATGAACCAAATTCTCAAATCAGAGTACAAGCAAATCAAGGAGAAATAAATCACAGAAGAAGGAGAAATGAAGAAGAAGAAATTCCTGATATTCGCATGAGAAGAATGAGAAGAATAGAAAGGGAAGAACAAGAATTCCAAGATGCTATGCAACTGAACAATTATGATAATTTAGAAAGAAGATATTTGCAAAATTATGCAAATGAAAACATTAATGAAGAATATGATAGAATGCGAAGAATCGCAAGGGAGGAAGCGCAAGAACGTAGAAAAAGAGAAGCTGCATTAGAAAGACCAATGGATGAGAATTCTGAGGCAAATGCACGAATCTTTCGAGAATTAGCAGAAATAAGAGGGATGATAAACAATAGAAGAGGAGGAGATAGAAGGCAATTAGATGAAGCAATAGAAGAAGCTGCAAGGACTCCATTTGCTAGAGAAGTACAATTGGGAGAAATTCCACCAAAATGCAATTTGCCCACACTTACCAGTATCTTTGATGGGACTTCATGTGCTATTCAGCACATTAAAGCATACATAAGATGCATGTTACAATGGGAGAATCATGATGATGTGTTATGCAAGTATTTCACATCAAGTTTAACAGGGGAAGCTTTAAAGTGGTTCGAAGCACTCCCTAAAAACACTATTACGTCATTCAGTCATTTGCAAGCAACTTTTCTTGGAGCATATATCACAAATCATTCTTCACGGCTTGGTATTGAAGATGTATTTGGTTTAAAACAAAGAGTGGGTGAAAGTTTGAAGCATTTGGTAAGACGATGGAAGACTATGTGCAGTGATATGGCAGGGCGCGTGGATGAGAGATACTTGATTCTGTCCTTCATAAATGCGATGTTCAGAATCGAACAATTATATGTTCAAATCTTCAGAAGAAAGAATTCCATAATGATGACAGAGTTACGAGAATTGCAGGAAGAATACATTACATTAGAAGAAAAGCAAAACAGTATGGAGTCATATCCAGTAACAAACACTAGCAATCAAGAGGGAGGAGCAAATTTACTTCCCAAAATAATCAATGTAGTAGCAGGTACTTCGCAAACATCCTCACAAACTTCTTCGCAAATTTCAGAAGAGAAGAAAATCAATGATAGCCAGCCAAAGATGGTAGCAATGGGCAGTAGAGATCAAGAAGAATATGATAGAGAGAAGAATTTTTATAATCGAATAGGAAATAACCAAATTCCAAGACTAGATCAACAACAAGAAAATTATGGGGGACAAAGGCAAAATTATTTTGGACAAGGGAACCAGAGACAAAATTATAACAACGGTCAAGGAGGTCAAAGAATGGTAAGGGAAGAGATAAAGTTGCCACCTTTGAATACAAGTGTAGAAAAGATATGGCAAGCAATTATCCTGGTAGAGAATATACCAACTCCATGGAACATGGGAAAGGAACCACCAATGGGTCCAAGAAGTCATGAATTTTGTTCATATCATCATTTTCATGGACATTCTACAAATAATTGCCATAATATCAAGAGGATAATCTTCCGAATGATTGATCAAGGAAAACTAAATCAATTTTTACTTAAGCAGACACAGTCGCAATAATTACCACAGGCTCCAGTCATAACTCGCAGGGAGAACACAACAAAAGAAAAAGGAGAAGAAATTCTACATATAGAAGTGGGATCAAAAGCAAGGAATGTTTTCTGTAATTCCATTGTTCATTCATATAAAACCATAGAAGATTTTCATGATAATGTGTTAAGCAGGGTATATGCGAGGGATGGTGAAGGAAAGGAAGTAATGAACATCGCAAAAATTTCACGACTTGAAGATTGGCAGAAACGTGAAATTTCTTTTGAAGCCACTGAAATTCCAGAAGGTTGTGAAGAACATGATAATCCATTGGTAGTAAGATTAGCAATCTACATGAATATGGAGGAAAACGAAGATGATATGGAGGAAGAATCAATTGGTCTTAATAGGATTTTGATTGATACGGGAAGTTCTGTCAATATCCTCTTTTATTCTGCTTACAAAACTATGGGGGGAAAAGATGCAGATTTAATACCTTCTACTTATAGAATTTATGGTTTTAATAGAACTGCCAACAAGCCCAAAGGAGAAGTGAGCATGCGAATTCCATTAAGTGGAATGCGGCGAAATTTGTTCTGCGTTGTTGATGTCGAATCACCATATAATGCTTTGATAGGAAGACCATGGCTTCATGGAATTCTAGGCGTAGCTTCCACTCTACATCAGTGCATAAAGTTTCCTCATATGAAGGGTATTGGAGTTATCAAGGGTGATTGGGCTGAGGGAAGGAAATGTTACGATACAGAAGTAGAAGTTTGCGAAGGGAAAATTGCTGACAAGGAAAATTGGAGAAAAAGAGCAAAGGCTGTGAAAAGAAGGGAAAATTTAATGGCAGAGGATTAAGGAAAAAGAGAATAAAGTTACGATGATAATCATACAAGAAATTTACGATGATAATAATGAATTGTGATTTGCGAAGAAAGAAGAAGGAAAATAATAAAACAAGAAGGTAATCAGTACGTTTGCTCGTGGAAATGAGGTATGTGGCAAAACAAAATTTTTATTTCGTGATAAATTTTACGAATATTGTTTGCTCGCAGGAAATTGGGAAAAGTTACTGAATTTTCGAAATTTATATTCCGATTAAAATTTCATTAATTTGCGAATAAAAGACCGCAATCATGATCAGCCTCCAAAAAATAAAGAGAGCATCAGAAAATTTTATACAGGAAAACCTTTGTGGCGTACACCCTACTTCGCGAAGCTATATTTCGTAAGAGGCAAAGTCCTAAAGTACGTCATTTAAGGGGGTACCTATAACGTGGCTAAGGGTAACCGGAACACCACCAAGGGCCCTTAGTACATGGTAAAAATTTTGGGGTACAACCCAATAATGGGGTACCTATCCGGGTTAGACACCTTTGATTCTCACCTAATCTAGCGACATTACGCAATATAAAATGCGGTGTAAGAGGATTTAGGTTGGGCGACTAAGGCATATTGTCTTTCCCAAGAAGTGCAGAAAACGATCAAGGCGCCGAGGTACACGGTTAAGTCAAGAGTGCCGGGTGAGGTTGAACCACATCTGCCATTTTTGACAAGTCTTGGAAAATGATGCACTTGGCCCAAAGATACCCCATAGGGTGCAACCTCGTAACTATAAGCCCTATAGGCAAAAAGGATAAAGAGTTGCGATCAAAAGTCTGGTTGTTGGCAGAACCGGATGGGAAGAGCTAACCTTGTATGGTCGATGTACGCTTCCTTGAAGGGGCAATCAGGGGGAAGATAAAGGGCAGCACCCTCCATTAGGGAGATGATACGTGCTATAAGACGCAAATGTCATGAGGCTTCTTGTTTGCGAAAACATAAAGGCTTGTCATATTTGTGCAACAAATGAAGTTCTGCGAGCCTTAAAAAAAAAAAAAAAAAAAAAAAAAAAGAAAGAAAGAAAGAAAGAAAAGAATAAAGAACTCGCAGAACATAATAAAGAAGTTAAGATGAGATCAATGGGTCACTACATGAAAGTGTAGAGACGTCCTGCGATTTCATCGTAAGACGGCAATGTCATGGGGCTTTATGTTCGCAAGAATATTTAGGCCTGTCATATTGTCGCAACAATTCCTGAAGAGGCTAAAATACTATACAAAGAAGTTAAGATGAGATCAATGGGTTTTTGCATGAAAGTGTAAAAACGTCATGCGATTTCATCGCAAGACGATAATGTCACGAGGTTGTATATTCGCAAGAATGTTCAGACTTGTCATATTATCACAAATACAAAAATTCACTACAAAAGAGGTGGAAAAATAAGACCTTTACTTAGGAAGGCATGATAAGACCACAGAAATTAATGAAATTCATTGCATCAATATCATTGAAGAAATTATACAAGAATATACATTATGAAGATTTGAAGAGAAGACAGCTTCGTCAATACCGTTGAAGAAATTATACAAGAATATACATTATGAAGATTTGAAGAGAAGATAGCTTCGTCAATACCATTGAAGAATTTTTACAAAAAGTCCTATTAAAGAAGATAACATCATTGAAGAATTCTCACGAAGACTTAACAAAAGATGCGATTTTGATAGTAATCAAATACAGATAAGTTCATACTCGTAAAATATTACGAGAGTTAAATACTTCTTATACTTCTCCATATATTGAATATTTTTCTACAAATTCAATATTATTTATACTTCTTCAAGAATATATCATATTTATTATACTTCTTCAATGGATATTTAATTTTGCGAAGGTTAAGTACTTATTATACTTCTTCATACAATTCTTATACTTCTTCATATATTGGGCAATTCTTCATGAATTGGATGCTGCTAATACTTCTTCAAAGATATTTTATACTTCTTATACTTCTTAAGGATATTTCATATTTCTTATACTTCATACTTCTTATACTTCAAGGGGAGATTTATTATTTACCTCGCAACATTCCGCAAAAGGCAAAAGGCTCATATTTCTTATACTTCAAAGGGAGGACTTTTTATTCATAATCACAATCATACAAAACTTCGTAAGATAAATTGAGAAGGATATTTTAATACTTCCAAAGAAGAGTTGATCATCGAAGAGCAATAATAAGGGGAAAAGGAATACTAAGCTAAGTCTTTAAGATATATTATTTCTCTCCACATGATCAAGTTATGCGAATAAGGGAAACAAACATCAAAGAAAGATTAATTCAAATTAAGCTTTGAAAAAGAAATTGTTGGATTGATTCAAAGTGCAATCAAGAAGAAAGTGTTGTATTGCAAAGAAACAGAACAGACATACAAAAAGAGTGAAGTTACAGAACATATATACAAAAAAGAGTGAAGTTATTTTTCAGGCGATCTATTCCCATCAGAATGATCTTCTTCTTCAACTTCACTATCATTTTCAACTTCACTTTCAGAGATTTCCAGATATGGAGTATCTTCAGGAATTTCTTCAGAAAGGAGCGTATGGTACTTCTTGAGAGGAATTTCATTATCTTCGCAAATCTTGCGAGTCATCTTAGCTCGAAAACGCTTAACATATAAACTATGGTTATTCTGGGAAATTAGAAGCTGAGATCTCAAATCATAAATTTTCTTATTACGATTAGCAAGCATAGTTTCCAGATCATTATTCATCTTCGCATAATTTTCTGCAACAAGGAGAGAAATTAAGGAATTGGTTAGCAAATTACGAAGGAAAAGTAACCAAAATAATTACCATCGCAAAGAATTTACCTTCTAGTTGCTTCATATCATTACGAAGAGAAGAATTTTCAAGCTTTAATTGATTATTCTCCTCAAGAAGAGAAGAATTATCAATTGCGATGCTCGCAGATTGTGAATTATCTTCGTGACGGGATATTAATTCTGCGTTATCAATATTTAAATCTTCTACTCTCTGACGGAGATTTGAATTTTCAACCTCTAACTTCCTACAACGATTCAAAGTTTTCTTCTCAGCAATAGAATGGCGTCTTTCCCAATCGCAAGCATTAGCACAACTAACTCTTCCAACCTAAACAAGAAAAAAGGGGTTAGAAATCAACAAAATAAGGGAAATAAACAAGGAATAGAGAAGAAACTTACCATGCTACCTAAAGCATATAATGAAGCAGGAGAGACGAATCTTGAAATTCCTTTGAGGGAGTTATTATCAATTACATTAGGAACTTTACAAGCCTTCGCAATAAGTTTGCGAGCATTCGCTGTAGGAGAATTTCCTAATCCACGAGAAGAATGAAGGAAAGCCTCAGAGATGCTAACCATTGCTGAGGCAAAAGTTTCTGGGTTACTATAATCTTCATTTCCACCTTCATCAACATCATTATCATCATCTCCTTTGTCATAAAGGGTATCGGAATTAGAACTAAAGTCCTTCTCAGGAAATTTATCATCTTCATCACTAAGATCTTCCTCAATGTTCTCATTAGAAGAAATTACATTGGAATGAGATTTGGTTGAGAGTATATTATTTTTCCTCCTCTCGTAAACAACATCTTGAAGTTTTCTTTTTCCTTTGCGAAGAGCATCATCTTGACTACCAGAAGCTTGGGTAACCTTTGCAGAACGAAGAGTTTGTTGTCTTGCAGTAAGCCTTTTAGAAGAAGTAGAACTCTTATTTTCACTCGTAGCAATCTCAGGAAGAAGTGGAACCTATAAATTCAAATAAGGATAAGAAACAGAGGCAACAATATATTGTTTAGAAAAATACAAGAATGTTTCTTACCTCATTTGAAATTAAAGGGTAACAAAAAGATAAGGAGATGGAAGTACATACATTTCTAAAAACCCAAGGTTGATAATAGCGGTTACGAAGGTTCGCAGGAAGTTCTACTATCCCAGTAATATAAGAACCTGATAATATTAAAAGGTACTTATACCAATCTTCATCATTAGAACGACGAGGTGTCTTATTATTTCCTGAAGCATAATCAATATCGTGCATGAGAAGATCATCTGCTGCGATATTAGCTTTACGATGAAGACGAACACCCCAACGATTATCTTCTTTCCTCGCAGGAATTAATGTGTAATTTTTGAAGAAACCCTCAACTGTATAATTCGCAACAACAATCTCTATATTTTCAAATCCAGGTTTTCTAAGATCAACTGAATACAAAGATTTCCCAAAAGCAGCACGATTTGCGAATTCAACTAAGAGGCGAATACAATCACCAGTCAATTGGTAAATGGCACAAGAAAAATTGGGGTGGGAAATAATTTCGTAGAATAAAGGAAAGTTAACATCATAAAGAGGAAGAGGAAGACCTGCGAGGATTTGACCTCGTGAGATTAAAATTCTCTGATCATCCCAAACATAGTTGGTAAAGAGCTTCACACAGAGAGAAGATTTATTATCATAACCTTCAATCTCGGAGAGAATAAGATCTCTATCAGCAAGTTCCGCATTAATTTGTTCAATAGTTTTCTTCTTTGGTGCCATTGAATATAAGAGGGAAAATAGAAAGGAAAAAGATAGAAGAGATTGCAGAGGCAGAAGTGATGAAGAAGATGAAGAGAATAAAAAGCAAAAACAAAGGATAATATTTATAAGAGAGTTTGATGAAAATAAAAACTCATTAATACGAGTAAGCGTGAACGGTTGAAAAGAACTGTTACGAAGAAACGTGTCAGAAAGATAATGGAAAAGTAAAAAGACGTGTTGCGAACTTGATGGGTGGTAATAACTACACTAAATTTACAAGAATAGGGATTCTCATGACATTTCTTCTTCGTATAATTGACATGAGAAGAGGCAAGATGTAAGTACTGAATATCGCAAGATAATAGTTCACGAGTATCGTAATAAATAAAGTAGAAAAGAGATATAAAATGATACGATGATAGAAGTAGCGCGGAGAAATATGAAGTTTTGCGAGGATGAAGTAATTTTGCGAGTATGAGTTGCGATACTTCGCAATTCATATACAGCTGTATAAGTTTTACTATAAATAGGAGTTCAAATGTAAAATTTAGAAGGTTCTTTGAGTGAGTGTTAGAAAATATCTTAGGAAAGAGAATAGAGAAAGTTGTAACTATTCTAATTCCATTTAGATACTTCTTTGTAATCAATTAAGAACATTAATAATAAAATTGTTATTCATCATCAATAACTTCTTGAGTGTTTACTAATTCTATTGAGGGTGTAGTTGTAGGTTATTCTGCAACTACATTAATAAGAGACATTTTCTAGTTAAATACTTTTTAAATTGTTGTTCTTATTTTTTTTATAGATTTTAGAACATCATTAGTGATTATTATTATTTGGGAACTTTTTACTTGGAATTTGAGTTGGGAAAGACATTTAATAATATCGTCTTTATTCATTTTGTAGTTGTACTTTGTTTTATTAGCATTCTTTAAAAAAAAAAAATGAAGCATGTTCCATGGTCATGCCTCAAGGATTCATTCTTGCTAGTTGGGTTGGAAGTGATCCATTGGGTCAAATCCGGCTCAATAGAAGCCCGAATTTTTGACGGACGTGACAGTTTGGTATCAGAGCATGGTTCCGATTTACTTGGACCGTGCGTGTGGACTTACTTGTTTTGAAAGTTGGTTTTTAAAAAAAAAAAAAAATTACACTCTGATTATTATTTTTATTTATTTATCGACTTATGATCTGAAATGATTTTGAGAGTTAGGTTATGTTTTCCTTATTCTTTTTGGAAAATTAAATTTATTTAGTTGTCATCAAGTTTTTATTTTCATATTTAATTTACTTTGGGGTTGGGGTAAATAACTAAAAGCCTTATAATATAAAATGTTGTGTGTATTAGTTAATATAGGATTTCGACTTAGATATTAACATTAGTGCGCGTTTTTCTCTATTTTGATGATGCCGCCTCGTCGTGATGCTACCAACGGTGCACAACCAAATGGAGAAGAATGAGAGGACCGAAGGGAACGCATGGAAGATACCCTTGACCGAGTTGTTGGGACATTGGGAACACTGGTACAGGTTGTTGAAACCCAACGCCAGGGTAGAGTGGACTTAGAAAAATTCTTGAAGGTGGTTGGAAGGAAAGAATTTAAGGGGACTGAAGAACCTCTTGAGGCTGAAAGGTGGTTAATGGGGATACAAAAGGATTTTTTAGCCTTGAGAGTGGAAGATAATGACAAGATCCGTTTTTCTACGTACCTTTTCACTGGAGTTGCTTATTTTTGGTGGGATTCGATAAAACGAGTCCGAAATGTTACCTTTTGGGCAGAATTTGAAACGCTATTTTTTTATAAGTATTTTCCTGAGACGGTTAAAGCCCAAATGTGTGCTGAATTTGCAACCTTAGGTCAGGGATACATGACGGTTTCTCAACTAGACAAGAGGTTCGTTGAATTGGAACGTTTTGGGGATAACTTGGTCAATACACCGTTACGTAGAGCAGGAAAACATCAGGATGCACTGAAACCTGCCATCCGTGCTAGGTTGGTACCATGTTGCCTTACCACTTATGAGGATGTTCTTGATACTGCACTAGCTATAGAAGCGGACTGGGTCAGGAACCAGAAGGAAAGGGATCCGAAGGATCAGAAGAGGAACCAGAAGACGGACTCATCGACTCATCGAAAGTGTCCGCGTACGGATAACCCTGGAAAGGTAGTTGCACCAAAACCTTGCTTTCATTGTGGAGTTGTGGGTCACTTCGCTAGGGATTATCCTAAATCGAAGCCACCTAGACAACTGAATGCAATCTCGGGGTGTTATCATTTTAGGAAGGAAGATCATTTTGTGAGGGAGTGTCCTTTACCTGCACCACCTAGGCCTCCAACTCATAATCAGTTTCAGAATGCTCCAAGGCCGAATTTCCAAGCACAAAAACCATACCAGCCGCGAAACAATGCACCACCATTTCAGCCAAGGCGTCAGCCAAATGTTCCGGGACAGTTGAACTATATTGCTACTGTTGAGAAGAGGACAGAAAACTCTGCGATTGAGGGTAACTTCTTGATCTTTAGTTCTCGTGCTAAAGTTTTGTTTGATTCTGGAGCTACCCATTCGTTCATATCTTTGCATTTTGCTGCTTATCTTGGTTTGAAACCAGTACCCATGGGGTTTACTTTGAATGTCTCATCACCGCTAGGAAATGTAGTGTCCCTTAGTAAATTTTGCAAGGATTGTGAAATAACTTTTGGTGACTATAGAGTGAAAATAGATTTGATACCGATGAGGCTCTAGGATTATGATGTCATTATTGGTATGAACTGGTTGTCGCAAAACCAAGCTATACTGGAATGTTTTGAGAATAAGGTGTCTTACCAATCATCGGATGGAAGTCGAGTGTCTGTTCAAGGAGAAAGGTGGAAAGTTATAAATCTATCCCTACCCGGGATGAAAAGGATGGCTAAAACTGAAGAACACATAGCTTATCTTGCTAATTTGAGTGAAGAAGAGGATACCAAGGTGGTAGATGAAGAGTTACCGATAGTTCGAGATTTTCCGGATGTCTTTCCACAGGCATTGCCTGGATTACCACCAAAGAGAGAGATTGACTTTGAGATTGAAGTGCAACCGGGAAGTATGCCAATATCGATGCACCCATATCGTATGGCACCAAAAGAAATGAAGGAGTTACGGAAACAACTTGATGAGTTGGAAGAGCTAGGGTTTATTCGACCAAGTACTTCACCGTGGAGAGATCATGTTCTGTTTGTGCTCAAAAAGGATGGATCAATGAGGATGTGTATTGACTACCGATGACTAAACCGAATTACAATCAAGAATAAGTACCCCTTGCCGAGAATTGATGATCTTTTTTACCAGTTGAAGGGAGCGTGTTATTTAACTGTAGTTGCAGGATTTCCTACACTACACCCTTGTCAAGAATCTATGAAAATTAAGTCATAATTGTGAATGAACAACAACACTTTTATTAATTCACTTTCAGGAAGATTTACAAGAAATATTAAAACTCAGAAGTACAACTTTCTTTCTGGAGTTTCTCTCTCCTCAAAATTCTCTCAGCTCTCAAAAATGCATCATCATCTTCTGGATCTATCGTGCTCTTTATATAGGAATTTACATAATGGATGACAGCTAATTTTTCCTCCTATCTCGGATTCACTTTGCGATCTTATCGCGATCGTTACAATACTTCTTTATCGCAAGCATAATGATCATCACAGGATCAATCATGTTCTTCTTTTATTTCTTCCATCGTTAATTTTTTTTAGTTGTTCAGTAACGCTCGTGAAATTTCGTTGAAGAATTGTCAGTGATGCTCACAGAAATGTTGTTAATATCGCGGGAATAGCGTTGTAGCGATATTCTGGTACTACATCTTGCCTCTTCTCATGTCTTTTCTGCGAAGAAGAGAAGATCATGAGAACTAATATTCTTTATTATTCTTCGCAACTTCTTCCCATTTTATACTTTCTCCTCGACAAGATCCCATTAATCCAGCCTTTCTTACACGTGTTGTGAATCCATTCATTTACTGACACGTTCCTACTCCATAGGTCCACTCCCCTTTGCCTATAAAAGGTTGAACTAATCTCAAAATTAATTTTACTTTTCTGTTTCTTCATCTTCTTCATCTTCCGTCTGCAACTTTGCCTCTTCTTCATATTCTTCTGCTACTGTTCTAATGGAGTCCTCGAGGTTTGTTTCTTAATTTATGTTGTTTATTTTAAGCCAATTTTTACTTTCATTCTCCAATATTTCTTATTTCCTTTTTATGTCTTCTTTTTAGCGGAAAGATTTCTAACACACAATCTACTACTCACAACCCTAATCCTCGCAAGAAACCAGTAGAAAAGAAGAAGAGAAATTCTGCGAATGATAAGATAGTAAGAAACAACCTTTATTTTTTAATAACAATATTGTTGCCTCTATTTCTTATCTGGGTTATTATTCGCAGAATGACGTGAATCCTGATAAACCTCCCAAAAGGTCTCGCCATTTTAAGACACTCGGGGAAAATCTCATTATTCCCTCGTTAACATCTGTGAAGATTACTCCCACACCATCGCAACCAAATCTTTCTTCTCCTATCCGCGAGAATATCGCTGTTCATACCTCTACCCCTTCTAACATTTTGACAAACCAAGCTTCTAAAGCTGCTGCGACTGAGGTTCCTTATAGTCCTTTACGGCCTTCAACTGTTGTTTTTCCACATACTCCTTCTGATAACTCAACCATCACAAATGATCGCCAACTTACTCTCACTACTATTTTACCTTATAAATCCTTTCCTTCATCAAGAGAAACTTTCGCAGGTGTTGATGTTGCTTTTAAAGTCTTGTCTAATATTTTAGACAATGCTAGAAAGTCTTCCACTGACCCTCTCCAACAGGAATCTTGCGAGACTCTGTTTAAGTATTTTGGCTCTGATTGTAATGATTCACGAGAGGCTTTAGAGAATGAGATTGAAGTTCTGAGGAAAAATCTTCAAGCTAAAACTGCTGAGTGTGATACCTTGAATCACATGCTCCGTAACTCTTCTCTAGATTGTGAGAATCTTCGCAGAAAAAATGACGAGCTGAAAGGTATATTTTTCTTGCCTCTACTCTTTTTGCTTTTCTGTTTCATATACATACTTTCTGTACTTAGACTTCCTTCTTAAATTCTTGATTCATATATTAGTTTCAAATCGGGCTCGTTTCATAGAAAGACTCAAATCTGAATCTATTGTTGAAGAAGTTCGCGTTGAAAGAGATTCTTGGATAGATCAACATACTAGACTAGACAATCTGTACACTTATTTAATTGATCGCATAAATAATCTTACTAATGAGAACAATCAATTATTGCAAAGGCAGAATTTTTTGAGTGGCGAGATTGATCGCCTCTCATATTTGTTTTTTAAGGATAATTTGGCGATGAAATCTTTATCAGATGAGAATAAAACCCTGTCCCAAGAAAAACATAGATTTTCAAGCTTGATGACGATTTCCTCGCCGAAAATAAGTAATCTTCAAAGTACATGTAATAGTCAAGAGCAATCTCTTCATTCTCTTAAGAAGGAGCTCAAGGAGTTAACTGAATCATCTGCCGCCGAGAAGGATAAGCTTATCAAGGGTAGATTAACTCTTAGTTTAAGAGCCAACGAACTTCAAGACCAATATTCTCAGTTAAAGGAATCTCATTCTTTATTAGCAAAGGAAAATTCATATCTTCGCAACAAATAAGAAAACATGAAATCTCGTCTGAAGGGTATGGTTGGCGATAAATTTGATGATGCCATGAATTAGTGGGAGAACTATTTATTTTCTTTAATCCAAAAATTAACCTCGCAAAAAGAAGGTAGTAAGTTGACTGACTCTCTTTTTGATCTTCTCATAAAATCTTGTGTTATGTTCCTTGTGAGATTATTGTTTAATTGATTTTATTTTGTTGCTCGCAGAATCCAAAAGAAATCTTCATTCCACTATTACTGATCTCACCACAAAGTTGGATAGTTTTCGCAAAGAAAACAAGATTCTCCTTTCCGATTTGTTAAATGTTCGCGACAAGGCATAAAGAAGACTTGATTATCTTGAATATTTTAAAAATATAGAAATTAGGAATCGTGAAAGAGGTCTCCTTCGCCAAGTCCATCTTAGCGCTGAAGTTCTTGTGAACGAGATTCCGCTTCCCCGTTCTCTTTCTCCTGTTTCTGTTCCTCCTCTAAAGGTTGATGATGATGAAATCCCTCTTCCTATGGATGAAGATTTAGATTTTACCAATGATGAAGAGAATACCACTTAAGAAGATGGTGGAGAAGAAGAAGAAAAAAGAATTCCTCCCAAAGAATCTCGTGACGAGGAGTTAAAAGAAGGAGAGACTCGTGATGAAAGAAATGCTAATGAAGCTGATAACTCTGGCAGAAATAATAAATCTAACGAGCAAGAAGAATGAATCTGGCAACGCCACCGCTGAAATTTGAATATTATCTTTGCTTTCCTTTTCTTCATTTTTTCTTGCAAGCGATGTAACTTTTAAGATCCTTGGAATTTTAATCCTTCAATTTTAACTTACTTTGAATATTTTCAAGGAAGATAATGAGATCTTACTTATCTATTCCCCTACTTGCCCTTCATTGTCTTTCTTGAAATGGTAAATCATTTTCTGTATCTTCTTTAAGTAAATTTGTTGTTGCACTATTCACAAAAGTATGAACATATCTGCGATATAAGGAATACTGTTGCACTTTTCTGAAAAATTCTGAGGGAATCCGCGATGTTAAAAATTTGCCTCCTTATATATAATTCTGCGATGAATGAATGTTTCATGCAATCTTAAAGCAGAATAGTTAATTGGTAAGATTATTCTTTTGGTCTTATTTTGCCTTCCTAGTTAAAGGTCTTATTTTGCCAAACTTTTTCTGTCTGCGACAAAATCGCAGGATTTCTTAACATTTGCATGTAAAGACCCTTTGATCTTGTCTTATCCATGTTTCTTTCAAAATCTTTGCGACAATATGATAAGCATACATTCTCTCGCAAGAATTTACCCTTATGACATTGCCGTCTTGCGATGAAATCGCAGGACGTTTTTACACTTTCATGTAAAAACCCATTGATCTCATCTTAACATTTCTCTCGTGGCTTGTTGCCTTTGCATTATTTACGTCACGCGACAATATGACATGCCTAAATGTTCTTGCGATCATAGAGCCCCATGACATTGCCGTCTTTAAGACACTTATCAGCTCCCTAATGGAGGGTGTCGCCCTTATCTTCCCCCTGGTTTCCCCTTCAAGGAGGGCACATCGGCCATACAAGACTAGCTCCTCCCATCCAGATTTACCAACAACCAGCTATTTTCGCAGCCTCTTGTCCTTTATGCCTATATGGCTTATAGTTACAAGACTGCACCCTAGGTGGGGTTTTCTTCAGGCCAAGTGCATTGTAGCCAAGACTTACCAAGGATGGAAAGAGAGTTTCGTACGCTCCGGGCACCCTTGGCTCAACCGTGTACCTCTGCGCCTTGGTCATAATTTGCACTTCTTGGAAGAGACTCTCAGTCGTCCAACCAGGGTATAACCATATATAGTTGGAAATCCAAGATCTCTCTCCCGGATAGGTTTTCTTTAACCCCAACATCTGCATGACTCAGGTTCCAGCAACGGTATAACCTTATCGTTGAGTCATGTCAAGAGATACCCCCTTTATAACGCACTATTAGGTCTTACATTTGCCTCTTACGAAATTTTATTCGCGAACTAGGGTGCACGCCATAAAGGTTCGTCCCATTCTTATATCTCTGCGAAATTTGTATTCGCTATTCTTGCGATATTGCTCGCTGTTTTTATTGTGCTTTGTTGTAAATAGAGATAGAAGAATTTTATTACCTGCTTTATTATATAACATACCAACATCTGTTATCTTGTAGAAGATGTCATTGATAATACCTTTTTAGAAATAATCTATTCCGTGGTCTATCTAGTCTTTGACCAACATCTCTTCCTTCAGGATCCATTAGTTTGTATGCCCCATTTCCAATTATCTCTTTGATGATATATGGTCCATCCCATATTCTTGCCAACTTTCCACCACTCTCTCGCTGATAACTTGGTGTTTCTCGCAGCACTAAATCGCCAGGTTGGAATTCACGCTTCTTAACACGCTTGTTGTACTCACGAGCTAATCTTTGATGGTAATTTTCCATATGTTGCAAAGTTTTTTCTCTCTTTTCTTCCAATTCATCCAATTTATTTAAAATCATTCCAGCACTTAGATTTCTTTCCCAAGCCTCTCTTTTTGTTGTAGGAATAGCGACTTATGTTGGTAACACAGCTTCAACTCCATATGTCAAACAAAAAGGTGACATCCCAGTAGCTTCTCGTCTGGTGGTATTGTAGGCCCATATCGCATTATGCACTTGTTCACACCATGCTCTGTGATACCCTTCTAATTTCTTTTTCAAGATATCTGCGATTGTTTTATTAGTTGCCTCAGCCTGACCATTTGCTTGTGGGTATAAAGGAGTAGATTTCCCGCATTTTATCTTAAATGCATTGAGCAGCAACTCTATATTCTGTCCCTCAAACTGCTTTCCATTATCAGATACTAATTGTGATGGAATCCAAAATCTGCAGATTATATTTTCAAAGATGAATGTAAAAATATCCTTATCGCGAATATGTTGTACTGCCTTTACTTCTCCCCATTTTGTGAAATAATCCGTTGCGACGATCAGATACCTTCTTTGTCCAGAACCAGGTACAAACGGTCCTACAATGTCTAACCCCCATTTCCCAAAAGGCCATACACTTGTTGAGGATGATAATGGCGCTCCTGGTGCATGTATCCTTTTTCCGTATCGCTGGCAATCCTCGCAACGTCTTGAGAGATGCTTTGCATCCTCATGCATATATTTCCAGTAATAACCCTGCATTTTTGTTCTATATGCTAAAGATCTTCCTCCACGGTGATTACCCGTGTCACCACTATGTAACATCTTCAATATTTTTTGTCCTTCTTCTCTCGTCAAACATCTTAGCGATGGTCCATTAAAAGATCTGCGATATAATACTCCCTCTCTTAACTCATAATTGGTTGCCCTACTTTTTAATTTGTGTGCTTCTAATCTATTTCTTGGAATTTCTCCTCTCGCCAGGTATGCATGAAGTTATGCTCGCCAATCTGCGATATTGCTCATGGGCTCTTCCTCTCCAGCTTCTATCATCATTACGTCTATCTCTTCTTCTTCTTTGTTTATCGATGGATTTGAGAGTGTTTGAATTTTTATGCATCTCGCCAATGGATTTGTCATCATGCTAGATATGAAATCAAAAGCATCTTTGAGCCTATTATCTTTCCTTGATATGTGTCTCCATTTTATTTTTGGAATTTTCGCAGATAGTTCTTCAACAAGTTTTTTGTACTTCTTCAAAGATGGTTCATTTGTGGTATACTCTCCCTTTATCTGGCGAATAACCAATTGTGAATCGCTGGTGATTCTAGCATTTTCCAACTTCATTTCTATCACAAAATTCAATGCATGGATTACAGCTTCATATTATGTCTCATTATTAGTGGATGCAAATTCCAATCTAAATGAAAAAGCTGTTTTTTCTCCTTCTGGTGAAATGAAAACAACTCCCATCCCATTTCCTTCTCCATTTGACGATCCATCCTCTAATATTTCCCATCTGTCAGGTTCTGTTAATAGCTCTTTTGGGTCTCCATGTTCTTCTTCTATATCCATCATCTCTTCTACAGCTTCGTCATCTTCTAAAGGAAATTCAGCTAAGAAATCTGCGATAACTTGTGATTTTGGCGAGGATAGAATTTCATATTGAATATTAAAGTGCCCTACTTGCGCATTCCATCTCTCAACTCTTCCTGATCTTTTTGAATTCTTCATCACCGATTCGATTGGCACTCTCGTTAAAACTTTGACCTTATGCGCTTGGAAGTAAACTCGAAGCTTAAAAGTTGCGTGTACCAACGCTAGAATTAGTTTCTCAATCTTTGAATAATTTCTCTCTGCTGAATTAAATGTTTTGCTGATATAATAAATCGGTTTTTCTACCCCTGCATCTACTCGCAATAACACAACACTTAGCGCATATGGAGTTGTTGCGAGATAAATCAATAATTCTTCTCCCGGTTCAGCTTTCTGTAATATAGATATACTCGCCAAATGTTCTTTTATTCATTGAAAAGCTTTTTCGCATTCATCTGTCCACTTGAATTTTGTTCCCTTCTTGAGTATATCGAAAAAAATGTTTACACTTGTCTGAAGATCGCGAAATGAACCTTCCTAGCGAGGCTAAGAGTCCATTTAGTTTTTGTACATCTTTTACCGTCGCAGGAGTTGGCATATCACGAATTGCTTGTACCTTTTCTGGATCAACTTGTATTCCCTCTTTTGACACAATATACCCCAAAAAATTCCCTGAAGTTACTCCAAAGTCACACTTATCAGGATTCACTTTAATATTGAATTGCCGCATTTGATCGAAAATCTCTCTCAAATCTTGCACATGATTCTCAGCTTCTTTGCTTTTGATCAGCATATCATCTACATACACTTCTAATGTTTTGTGGATCCACTTTGCAAACACCTTTTCCACCATTCTTTGATACGTTGCACCAGCATTTCGTAAGCCAAATGGCATCTTTGTATAACAATATAATCCTCTTGGAGAAAAAAATGCAGTATGTTCTTGATCTTCTTCAGCGAGAGGGATTTGATTATATCCTTTATTCCCATCCAATGATGATATTCTTGCATTTCCTGCTGCTGATTCAACCATTTGTGAAATATCTGGCAACGGAAAACTATCTTTTGGACATGCCTTGTTTTGATCCGTAAAATCTATGCAAATTATTATCCCTTTGTTCTTCTTTGGGACCACCACCATGTTTGCAATCCATTCTGGATATTTTGCTTGTATTATAATTCCTGCGTCGAGCATCTTCTGTAATTCTTCTTCTATTTGAGAATGATATGTTGTTGCGATCTTCCTTATTCTTTGCTTAAATGGTCTTATGTTTTTGTTGATTTCTAATTTATGACATGCTATTGACGGGTCTATCCCTGGCATCTCATCCATGTTCCACGCGAAGATATCTGCATATTCTCAGAAAAGATTTATAGTTCTTTCTTCCTCATCTGCCTCCATTCTAGTCCCAATCTTCAGCATTTTAGGTTTTTCTTTACTTCCAATATTTATTTATTTTGTTGGTTCAGCAGCAGTGTAGCTGGCTTCAGGTTCTCCCATTGGTGTTGGCATTTTCATAACTCTCGTGAATTCATCTCCTTCTCGCGAAATTTCACTGGGCACTCCTTTTCCTTCTTTTGCTCTTATCATGTAAACTTTAAATTCTTCTTCCTTCTTCAATTCTCTTGCTAGTTTTCTGCGAGCCTTTCGCAGCTTTAGATGTTCTTCACAATTTCTTACTTCAATTTGGTAGCACAATCTCGCGAAATTCACATCTCCTCTAATTTCTCCAATTCCACTAGGCATAGGAAATTTAATACATTGATGTAGTGTTGACGCCACATCCTTGATTGCATGTATCCACGGTCTTCCCAATATCATATTGTATGGCGATTCCACATCTACCACACATAATGATATTTGTGTTTCAATTTCTCATAGTGGAATTCGTACCATTATCTCTCCTTTAGGTTTTGTTATAGACTTTCCAAAGACATGAACATAATACATTGAATGAGATATTTCTTCATCCTTATATCCCATCTTCTTGAAGGTATGATAAAATATCATGTCTACAGAACTTCCTGTGTCTACTAAAGTTCTATTCATAGCCCATTCTTCTTCAGATTTTATCGATTTCTCCTTTCTCATTGGTATAGTGGTTACTGTGACCACCAATGGAGATGTATGACTTGAATCTTCTTCTGGTATTTCTACTGCTGTAAACGTGATTTATTATTTTTCCCAATCTTTCAATGATGATATCTTCTCCACTGTCATAATCTTCCTTCCTTCAAAATCCCGTTTATGTATCCTTCCTTTGATATTTTCATGAAATTTATCAATCATTTCTTTTGTTATTACATCACCTTTCAATTTTATACAATCCTTTTTGATTCTGATCATTCTTCCTTTAATTTTCTCACCGATTTACTTTATAATTTCCCTAATCTTGAATAATTTTTATCTTCTTCTTCGCTTTTTCTTCTATTTTTGTTAATTCATTCCCTGTTTTGGGCGCCAAAATGTAGTTGCAGGATTTACTACACTACACCCTTGTGAATGAACAACAACACTTTTATTAATTCACTTTCAGGAAGATTTATAAGAAATATTAAAACTCAGAAGTACAACTTTCTTTCTGGATTTTCTCTCTCCTCAAAATTCTCTCAGCTCTCAAAAATGCATCATCATCTTCTGGATCTATCGTGCTCTTTATATAGGAATTTACATAATGGATGACAGCTAAGTTTTCCTCCTATCTCGGATTCACTTTGCGATCTTATCGCGATCGTTACCATACTTCTTTATCGCAAGCATAATGATCATCGCAGGATCAATCATGTTCTTCTTTTATTTCTTCCATCGTCAATTTCTTTTATTTGTTTTATAACGCTCGTGAAATGTCGTTGAAGAATTTTCAGTGATGCTCGCAGAAATGTTGTTAATATCGCGGGAATAGCGTTGTAGCGATATTCTGGTACTACATTAACAAAGATTGATCTTCGATCTGGGTACCATCAGATGCGGCTCAGAGAGGAGGACATTTGCAAGACCGTATTTGGAACTTATTACGGTCATTATGAATTTCTCGTGATGCCGTTCGGGTTAAAAAATGCACCTGCAATATTCATGGATCTGATGAACCGAGTTCTCCGAACTTTTGTGAACAAGTTTGTAGTAGTGTTCATTGACGACATTATCATTTATTCCAAGACTAAGGAAGATCATGAGGAACATCTGAGAATGGTTTTACAAACTCTAAGAGAGCACAAGTTGTGTAGTTGCAGGATTTCCCACACTACACCCTTGTCAAGAATCTATGAGAACTAAGTCATAATTGTGGATGAACAACAAAACTTTTATTAATTCACTTTCAGGAAGATTTACAAGAAATATTAAAACTCAGAAATACAACTTTCTTTCTGGAGTTTCTCTCTCCTCAAAATTCTCTCAGCTCTCAAAAATGCATCATCCTTTTCTGGATTTAGTTGAACCCTTTATATAGGAAAATACATAGTGGAAGACATCTAAGATTTCCCCTTAATTCGGATCTACTCTGCGATCTCATCGCCATAATTTTAGTCTTCACCATTGCCAACTTTATAACCATCGTGAAGCAGACTTATTCTTCATATATCTTTAATCGTTAACCGTTACATCACTCTTTTGTGACACTCGCCAAATGTTGTTGAAGAATCTTGCGACAATCTCGTCAAGGTGTTGTTAATACTTGTAGAAACGTTTGGGCTTCTCGCAAAAATGTTGTTAATATCGCTGGAATAGCGTTATAGCGATATTCTGGTATTACATCTTGCCTCTTCTCATGTCTTTTCTGCGAAGAAGAGAAGATATGAGAATCTAAAATGCCATAATTGCTTATCTTTTCAGATTTCTTCGTCCTTCGCCGGCTGTTTTCACGAATCTTTTCTTCTAATAAATTTTTAACACGTCTTCTGTAACCGTTGCGATCTGACCACCCACGTCTCTTCTTTGCATTAATTACCTTCATCTTCTTCGAGAAATTTCTTCTTCTATTGTAGGAGCGGAATATCACAGCAAATGATAACTTACGAAATTATGGAGAGAAAATACATTTTGCGAGTATAGAATATTTTGCGAAGATAAAGAAATCACGAAGAACGTTTTACGAGTAAAGGAAGTTCGTGAAGTAAAATTGCGAAGGTTTGTATGATGATTCTTTGATCCGAAATTAAGGGAAAGATTAGTTGTTATCCAATGTGTAAAATCATATAAATAGTCATTTAGGCATGAGAGGAAAGGGAGAGACACATTTTGAGAGAGGGGATGATTTTAGGAGGAGAGAGAAAATTTTAGAGAGGGATTTATTTTCTTTATCATCTTCTTCCCCAAAATTCTAGAGCTCCAAATATTCATTAATGGAGTCTCAATTGTAAAATCATGTAATCACATACAATCACTAGTGAAGCACCGTGGATGTAGATCACATTGATCGAACCATGAAAAAATCTTTGTGTCTCTTTATCATTTTAGTACCTTAATTCTTAGTTTCATATCAAATTAATTAGGTTTAGGAATCATTTTAATGGATTCTAATGAGGGTGTAGTTGTGAGATAATCACCAACTACATATTTGGCGCTAGAAACAGGGACCTAACCTTGTTGGTTCAAGAAAGTTAGAAAAATTGGTTACTGATGGTGATGAATTGTACCGGATCTATGAGTTTTGAAGACAGAAATGGAAGTTCTTAGTAGTAGTTCAGGAAGAGAGATGTGGATATGGAGAAATCGTCAAGCAAAATGAAATTTACACATGCTACGTCAACAATCGCTTCCAAAAAGGACAAATTTCTTTTTACTTTTCTTATTCTTTGTTTCATTTTTCAAAATTTGGGAATTTCAAAACACAAATTGAAAAATAATTTTTTTGCGATCTAAACTTTGCTTTTTGTAGAAATTTGATTTATTATGGAAATTTTGAATTTAAAAATGTTTTTGCTATAAATTTGTTACAAATTTATTATTTGCTTTTTGTAGAATTTATTACAAATTTGTTTAAAGAATTTCTGACAAAATCAAAATTCAAGATTTTCTGTTGGTTAGAGATTTACATTTCGCAAGAACAAAAACAAGTAGAATATATGGAAAGTTTTCATTCTTCATAGGCAAACATTACTCATCTTAATGATCTATAAACTGCTAACCAAATTTACTGATTGTTTGCAGCAAATTTTTTGCAAAGTTCTGCGTCATTGACGAAGAATTATCATTCCTACGAAGAAACGGGATAAATGTCATCATGAGTTCGAATCTTACGAACAAAAATGTCCAGGGAGAAGAAGAAGACATTCAGTAGGACGAGGTGAAGTTCAGCAGTTCATTTTGCACAAGAAAATTCGAGTTACATAAACTATCCAGGGAGATATAAGTAAGCAAAAGAACAAAAAAAGATTTACGTACAGACGTTCATTTACATACAAACTTTCATTTACGTACTTACGAAAGAGATTATCCCCATTACGAACAAAAGAAGAAGTATACGAAGAAGAAAGTTAACTACTCCCTGAAGAATGTAAATAAGAAAGCTATTCCAAAGATATAAAATTAATGGATTCAATTATCACTACTACTTTTGCGAAGTATACGAAGAAGAAAGTTTTGCGAATATGGTCCCAAATGGTGGTAAACGATGGTCCCACAACTACTTTTCAATGGAAAAATAAGATCACTACGGATGGAATCCACCATAGTATAGTAGATAACTGTTAAGTGCCATCTATAATTAAATAAGAAGATAACATTATCTTAGACATCTTGAAAACGATGTATAGTATTTGATGGTCCCACTACGATGGTATTTGATGGTCCTCATTTTCAGCTTTAGCAGCTCCTATTTGATGGCCCTCATTTTCATTTTCTGAGAAATAAGAAGTCCTGCGAAGTTCATTAAGAAATGGATATTTCATTTTGCGAATATTCAGTTTGCTTCAGTTAGTTTTGCGAATCTTCGTAAACTTATTTTGCATGAGAAGCCAACGGACCATGTGAAGAGGAGCCTGTGAGCACGCATGATAAGCTAACGGACCATGTGAAGAGGAGCCAGTGTGTTATATATAACTGGTACAGCTGTATCAAAGTAAGTAAACGACAGTGCAAGCACAACATGAAACTACGATGATGAAGAATGAACTGCTAATGCCGAACGAACCAGCAGTGAAACAAAACAAAATGACTTAGACGATATGGCTTCAGGTGAAGAAAATCAAAAAGACAAGAAGTGATGCTGTAACTTCGTATAAAAGGAGAGAAATAAGAAAGAAAGACGATATGGCTTCAGGGAAAAAGTCAAATACATTCATAATTAAGGGAAATGTACGCAATTGTTGAAAGAAGAACAGAACAAAGAAGAAAGCACCTCCAAGGATACCAAATACATGAACGAAGTCAGAGGCAAAGAAAAACAGAAGGAAATTGGTAGAACGGCCGTTAGTCACTACAATGGAAACGTGAAGTCATGGCTTGAGATTGGCATGTCAAAGTACAGGAATTAGTGGGCTAGATTCATCAATTATGAACAAGCTTTCTTGCGTGACTGGAATTGATTAAACTACTTATTACATTCATTTACTTGAACTAAAATTGCAATATTATTATTGGTTATTATTATTGATTAGCCACTAATATATAGCTTCAATTCGCATGAGTTTATAAGTTTCGCAGTAAAGAAAACTAACATGAAACTCGTAGCAAAGAAGATTCTTCTTGTCTATAACAGTTAATGAAGGAGGAAGGAAGAAGAGCTATAGACAAAGTCTACTGCGTCAGATCTCCCAGCAAAGTACGAAGAATGGAATTAAACAAACAGGATTTGTGCGAATAATTTGTGCAGAAACAAAGGGCATAAACAAAAAGAGAAAAGAATAAGAGGAAGGTTACATGCGTTTCTATCACACAGCCAAGGGAGCACAGATGCAACGACACTTCGCAGATGTTCGTTTACTTCATACAAAGGTTTACTTCGCAAGAATTTTGGATATTTCGCAAGAAGAAAGTGGGAGATTATTTCACAAGAAATGGCAAGTCATATACTTTGCAAGAGACAACAACAAGCCATAAAAAGGTAAGTACCATTTCCTTGAATACTTTATTTTCTGAAGACAAAAGAATTTTGATTCTATTTACTAAAAGCGATATACTCGCAAAAATTTCTACAATTTCTAAGATTTTAAAATATTTCAAAGATTTTTTAGATTGGTGAAAAGCGATACAATCGCAAGATTCAAAAATGACTTAATCGCAAAAATTTAAAGATCTCAAAAAATTTAAAAAGACTTCAAAATTACAAAAAATAGAGAAAATTAAATTCCTATATTTCTATAGAACAATTTTGATTAATACTTCTTATGCTAAAGATCTTATGAAAGCATTCAACATCTTATATACATAAAAAAATTACGATGAATTTTTACGAATAAAAAGAATTTTGATTCTACTCATAAAAGGCGAAAAAATACCGCCAATAATCAATTGCGAATAAAAGAACGCAATCTGTGATCAGCCTCCAAAAAAGAAAGAGAGCCGCAGAAAAATTTATACAGGCAAACCTTTGTGGCGTACAACCTAGTTCGCGAAGCTATATTTCGTAAGAGGCAAAGTCCTAAAGTACGTCATTTAAGGGGGTACCTATAACGTGGCTAAGGGTAACCGGAACACCACCAAGGGCCCTTAGTACATGGTAAAAATTTAGGGGTACAATCCAATAATGGGGTACCTATCCGGGTTAGACACCTTGGATTCTCACCTAATCTAGCGACATTACGCAATATAAAATGCGGTGTAAGAGGATTTAGGTTGGGCGACTAAGGCATACTGTCTTTCCCAAGAAGTGAAGAAAACGATCAAGGAGCCGAGGTACACGGTTGAGTCAAGAGTGCCGGGTGAGGTTGAACCACATCTGCCATTTTTGAAAAGTCTTGGCAAATGATGCACTTGGCCCAAAGATACCCCATAGGTGGCAACCTCGTAACTATAAGCCCTATAGGCAAAAAGGATAATAGGTTGCGATCAAAAGCTGGTTGTTGGCAGAACCGGATGGGAAGATCTAACCTTGTATGGTCGATGTACGCTTCCTTGAAGGGGCAACCAGGGGGAAGATAAAGGGCAGCACCCTCCATTCGGGAGCTGATACGTTCTATAAGACGCAAATGTCACGAGGCTTCTTGTTTGCGAAAACATAAAGTCTTGTCATATTTGTGCAACAAATGAAGTTCTGCGAGCATTCTAAAAAAAAAAAAAAAAAAGAGAGAAGGAAAACATACAAAAAGAACTCGCAGAATGAAACAAAGAAGTTAAGATGAGATCAATGGTTTATTACATGAAAGTGTAAAAACGTCCTGCGATTTCATCGCAAGACGGCAATGTCATGGGGCTTTATGTTCGCAAGAATATTTAGGCCTATCATATTGTCGCAACACTTCCTGAAGAGGCTAAAATACTATACAAAAAAGATAAGGCAAGATCAATGGGTTTTTGCATGAAAGTGTAAGAACGTCCTGCGATTTTGTCGCTACAAAAGAGGTGGAAAAATAAGACCTTTACTTAGGAAGGCATGATAAGACCACAAAAATTAATGAAATTTATTCAATCAATATCATTGAAGAATTTTTACAAGAAGATATATCATGAAGTTCTGACAAAGAAGACAATCCCATCAAGATCATTGAAGAATTTTTACAAGAAGATATATCATGAAGTCCTAACAAAGAAGACAATCCCATCAAGATCATTGAAGAATTCTTACAAGAATATATATCACGAAGTCATACCAGAAGAGGCGATTTCATTCGCGAAAATACACAAGTAAACTTGCGAAGATGATTATATAAATAGAGGCAACTCAAGGATATATCAATTTTACTGCAGCAAAATGAGCTAAGTAACACAAACATTAGCTATGCATTATAATAGATAAGTATTCACATCATACAAGCATCATACTTGCATCATACAAGCATCATATTTGCATCATACAAGCATCATACTCGCATCATTCAAGCATCATATTTGCATCATAAATGCATTGCATAAACATTTCATGGCATAAGCATCGCATAAACATTTCATAACATAATCATTACATAAATATTATATTCGCACAAGTATTTTACAAAATTTTACAGGAAAACACCGCGAAAGTTCGCAGAAAAATTCATAATTCGCAGGACTATTCATAGTTCGTAACACTATATTCGCAACACTATGTTCGTAACACTATATTCGCAAAACTATGTTCGCAACATTATATTCGCAACATTATATTCGCAACACTATGATCGCAACACTATATTCGCAGCACTATTTAGAAGTTCAGAAATTCGCAGAAAATCCCAAAAATTCATAGAAAAATTCAGAAATTTGCAGAAAAATTCAGAAGTTAGCAGGGTTACCACTTGAGGCAAAGGAAAGATAAGAATAGAGATGCAATTTAATTATTCAACATTTTCTCAAGGATTCTCCTTCATAGATAAAGAACAGAGGCAACTATGGATACCCAAGAAAATATTTGATGTTCTTTATCTTCTCAGCAAGAATCCTCACCAAAAGTGGAATAATAATTTCACATGAACAGAGGCAATATTTATCACTCTCATCAAGGATAAGGATACTTCATACTTCATATATAATTCGAGGATTAAATACTTCTTATACTTCTTAAGGATACTTCATACTTCATATATAATTCGAGGATTAAATACTTCTTATACTTCTTAAGGATACTTCATACTTCTTATATATTTCGAGGATTAAGTAATTCTTATACTTCTTCAAGGATACATCATACTTCTTATACTTCAATGGTTGATACTTCTTATTTACTTCGCGACATTCCGGGACTTCGCAAAAGAATAGAGGCAAGTATATACTTTTCAAGACTAGTATTCTTTCGCTCGTTCCTTCATCAACAAAGATCAAAGATTACTACAACAACGGATTTTTTTCTTAAAGATCGCTCTTCAAGCAATATTCAAGAAAAATGAGGCAAGATGTAGGAGCGGAATATCACAGCAAATGATAACTTACGAAATTATGGAGAGAAAATACATTTTGCGAGTATAGAATATTTTGCGAAGATAAAGAAATCACGAAGAACGTTTTACGAGTAAAGGAAGTTCGTGAAGTAAATTTGCGAAGGTTCGTATGATGATTCTTTGATCCGAAATTAAGGGAAAGATTAGTTGTTATCCAATGTGTAAAATCATATAAATATCCATTTAGGCATGAGAGGAAAGGAGAGACACATTTTGAGAGAGGGGATGATTTTAGGAAGAGAGAGAAAATTTTAGAGAGGGATTTATTTTCTTTATCATCTTCTTCCCCAAAATTCTAGAGCTCCAAATATTCATTAATGGAGTCTCAATTGTAAAATCATGTAATCACATACAATCACTAGTGAAGCACCGTGGATGTAGATCACATTGATCGAACCACGTAAAAATCTTTGTGTCTCTTTATAATTTTAGTACCTTAATTCTTAGTTTCATATCAAATTAATTAGGTTTAGGAATCATTTTAATGGATTCTAATGAGGGTGTAGTTGTGAGATAATCACCAACTACATCTATAAATACTCTTCTCATTCCTCTCATTTTTCTATTTTACTTTCTTCTCTTCGTATTCTCTCTGCAATTTTTACTGTTCTTCCGCGAATTGCGCTTTTATAACAACTGTGATTTATTCTTTCATTCCCATACTCAAAAATGGTTGCTACTGGTGCTAAAAATTTGAAGGCCTTCAATGGAATGCGCGAGAAACTCAGACTTAAAGGTTTTAACTTATCTTTGATTCCAGATCAAGATTCCAAATCAGAACTTTCCCTTAAACTATTTACTGATGACCAATGTTCTCGCGAGAAAATCATAGTATCGCTAGGACAACTTGAATCTGGTCTTCCCATTCCTCTTTATAATCCTGAGCTTCCGCTGTTTTATCAAATAATTTCTGACGAGAGATTCTCGCGAGCAATATACCAATTAGGTGGGGATTGCATCAGATTACTACTTGAATATGCTTCTCGTGGTGCTGGTAAAGGAACTCGCTACCCTAAAGCTCCAAAGAATCCTTTGTTCGCAGATGTCCCCATTGTTTCTTGCGATTATACTGTGGACAACATTTTTGTATATTATAGTATTTTCCCTATGAAGAGGGATAGTACATGTTGGGGTGTTCGTTTGAAGAAAGAGAAGGTCACTGGTAACAATGCTCTTATGATGGATATTGACTTCCATACATCTATTAACCAAGGTCCTCGCCATTCTAGCGATGATAAGTGGTTCATCTTCCCATTAAGTCTTGAAGGTCCTTATATATCTGGTTCTCGCAAACTTCCCGCGAATCTTGCAGAATATCAACCCTGGGTCTTCAGCTAGCCTGAAAGATCTAAAGAAGTATATTCTCTCAACTTTTCATGTTATTATTATTTATTGTCTTATTTATATTCTCTCTAACTTTTTTTATTTTCTCAGATTGATAGAATGAAACTCAGCTATCAAACTCTTAGGAAACCCAACATTCTTGTAGTTGCGGCTTATCTCACAACTACACCCTCATTAGAATCCATTAAAATGATTCCTAAACCTAATTAATTTGATATGAAACTAAGAATTAAGGTACTAAAATTATAAAGAGACACAAAGATTTTTACGTGGTTCGATCAATGTGATCTACATCCACGGTGCTTCACTAGTGATTGTATGTGATTACATGATTTTACAATTGAGACTCCATTAATGAATATTTGGAGCTCTAGAATTTTGGGGAAGAAGATGATAAAGAAAATAAATCCCTCTCTAAAATTTTCTCTCTCCTCCTAAAATCATCTCTCTCTCAAAATGTGTCTCTCCCTCCCTTCTAATGCCTAAATGGCTATTTATATGATCTTACAAAATATGACGGTTGTGTTGTCCCGCCATTTTGGATTTTAGAATTATCTTGCGAAGCTTCGTAACTTCACTTCACGAACTTCTTTTGCTTTCCTCGTGATTTCTTTTGCTCGCAAAATGTTCTTTGCTCGCAAGATATATTTTCTCTCCACAATTTCGTAAGTTATCATTTGATGTGATATTCCGCTCCTACATCTTGCCTCTTTTTTCTTGAATATTGCTTGAAGAGCGATTTTTAAGAAAAAATCACTTGTTGTGGTTGTTGGAGTAGTCTTTGATCTTTGTTGATGAAGGAACGAGCGAAAGAATACTAGTCTTGAAAAGTATATACTTGCCTCTATTCTTTTGCGAAGTTCTGAAGCTTTAAGAATTAATTAGAAGTATCATCTTGCGAAGTATGAAGTATGCGAAGTATCTTGAAGAAGTATGAAGTATAAGAAATATAAAATATCCTTGAAGAAGTATAAGAAGTACTTAATCCTCGGAATATATAAGAAATATGAAGTATCCTTAAGAAGTATAAGAAGTATTTAATCCTTGAATTATATATGAAGTATAAAATATCCTTGATGAGAGTGATAAATATTGCCTCTGTTCATGTGAAATTATTATTCCACTTTTGGTGAGGATTCTTGCTGAGAAGATAAAGAACATCAAATATTTTCTTGGGTATCCATAGTTGCCTCTGTTCTTTATCTGTGAAGGAGAATCCTTGAGAAAATGTTGAATAATTAAATTGCATCTCTATTCTTATCTTGCCTTTGCCTCAAGTGGTAACCCTGCTAACTTCTGAATTTTTTTGCAAATTTCTGAATTTTTCTGTCAATTTTTGGGATTTTCTGCGAATTTCTGAACTTCTGAATAGTGCTGCGAATTGTGTGCGAACTTATTTATTGCGAATATCCTGGTGCGAACTTACTGTTGCGAATAGTGTTGTGTATAGTGTTGCGAACTTAATGTTGCGAACATAGTGTTACGAACTATGAATAGTTCTGCGAGTTATGAATTTTTCTGCGAAGTTTCGCGGTATTTTCCTGTAAAATTTTGTAAAATATTTGTGCGAACATAATACTTATGTAATGATTATGTTATGAAAAGCTTATGCGATGCTTATGCCATGAAATGTTTATGCAATGCATTTATGATGCAAATATGATGCTTGAATGATGCGAATACTTATGTATTATAATGCATAGTTAATGTTTGTGTTACTTAGCTCATTTTGCTGCAGTAAAATTGATATATCTTTGAGTTGCCTCTATTCATATAATCATCTTCGTAAGTTTATTTGTGTATTCTCGCGAATGAAATCGCCTCTTCTGGTATGACTTCGTGATATATATTCTTGTAAGAATTCTTCAATGATATTGATGGAATTGTCTTCTTTTATATACATTGTCTTCAAAATTCTTCAATGATCTTGATGGAATTGTCTTCTTTGATATATATTCTCTTCAAAATTATTCAATGATCTTGATGGAATTGTCTTCTTTGATATATATTCTCTTCAAAATTCTTCAATGATCTTGATGGAATTTTCTTCTTTGATATATATTCTCTTCAAAATTCTTCAATGATCTTGATGGAATAAATTTCATGAATTGCTATGGTCTTATCATGCCTTCCTAAGTAAAGGTCTTATTTTGCCACCTCTTTTGTGATAATATTTTTGTGGTTGCGATAATATGACAAGTTTGAACATTCTTGCGAATATACAACCTCGTGACATTATCGTCTTGCGATGAAATCGCAGGACGTCTCTACACTTTCATGTAGTGACCCATTGATCTCATCTTAACTTCTTTGAATAGTATTTTAGCCTCTTCAGGAATTGTTGCGACAATATGACAGGCCTAAATATTCTTGCGAACATAAAGTCCCATGACATTGCCGTCTTGCGATGAAATCGCAGGACGTCTCTACACTTTCATGTAGTGACCCATTGATCTCATCTTAACTTCTTTGTTATGTTCTGCGAGTTCTTTATTCTTTTCTTTCTTTCTTTTTTTTTTTTTTTTTTTTTTTTAGAAGGATCGCAGAACTTCACTTGTTGCACAAATATGACAAGCCTTTATGTTTTCACAAACAAGAAGCCTCGTGACATTTGTGTCTTATAGCACGTATCAGCTCCCTAATGGAGGGTGCTGCCCTTTATCTTCCCCCTGATTGCCCCTTAAATGAAGCGTACATCGACCATACAAGGTTAGCTCTTCCCATCCGGTTCTGCCAACAACCAGCTTTTGATCGAAACCTCTTATCCTTTTTGCCTATAGGGCTTATAGTTACGAGGTTGCACCCTATGGGGTATCTTTGGGCCAAGTGCATCATTTGCCAAGACTTGTCAAAAATGGCAGATGTGGTTCAACCTCACCCGACACTCTTGACTCAACCGTGTACCTCGGCGCCTTGATCGTTTTCTGCACTTCTTGGGAAAGAAGTATGCCTTAGTCGCCCAACCTAAATCCTCTTACATCGCATTTTATATTGCGTAATGTCGCTAGATTAGGTGAGAATCCAAGGTGTCTAACCCGGATAGGTACCCCATTATTGGGTTGTACCCCTAAATTTTTACCATGTACTAAGGGCCCTTGGTGGTGTTCCGGTTACCCTTAGCCACGTTATAGGTACCCCCTTAAATGACGTACTTTAGGACTTTGCCTCTTACGAAATATAGCTTCGCGAACTAGGGTGTACGCCACAAAGGTTTGCCTGTATAAAATTTTCTGCGGCTCTCTTTCTTTTTTTGGAGGCTGATCACAGATTGCGGTCTTTTATTCGCAAGTTAATCGTAAATGGCGGTATTTTTTCGCCTTTTAAAAATTCATCGTAAATTTTTCATGTATATAAAATGTTGAATATTTTCATGAAATGTTTAGTATAAGAAGTATGAGAAGTATCCATATCACAACACGTCTTTAAATCAAAATTATTCTATAGAAATATAGGAATTGAATTTTCTCTGTTTTTTGCAATTTTGAAGTCTTTGAAAAATTTTGAGATCTTTTAATTTTTGCGATGAACTCATTTTTGAATTTTGCGATTGTATCGCTTTTTACCAATCTAAAAAATCTTTGAAATGTTTTGAAATCTTAGAAATTGTAGAAATTTTGCGAGTATATCGGTTTTAGTAAATAAAATCAAAAATCTTTTAAATATGCAAGGAAATGGTACTTACCTTTTGCGGCTTGTTGTTTTCTCTTGCGAAGTAAATTGCTTGTTCTGTTGGATTGCTTGCTGTTCACGAAGTAGTTTTCTTATTCCCGAAGTAGGTTATGTTGATGCAAGGCTTGGAAAATATATACAAAGTAAATATTCACGAAGTTAAATAGTTACGAACTTAAATGAATATTCGTAAAATAAATGTTTGCAAAGTAAATATTTACAAAGTTAAATAGTTGCGAACTTCCCTCTTCATGAAATGGATTCTGGTTACTGCCCTAGGGAAGCAATATACAGTCATTGGCTGCTGTTCTTTTCACCTTCGCAGAAATTGATACTTGGTTCTTTGTGAGTTGGACTAATTCATTTCTCCTTTATTTCTCATCTCCGATAATCACCTTGAAAGTGTAAATGTTAAGTCCTTTATCATGTCAAGTGATCTGGTCGATTGCTTTCATTCACTTGTTGCTCCCAATTCTTAGTAATCAACACCTCCTTCTCCCCTTTCTATCAGTTACCATTTCACAAACTTGCGACTTTTGCTTAATTTTAAAGCCATGGTTCGTATGGAAGTATGGAACTGAGGTTCTATCTCCTCACGTATTGCTTCCCTGCTAGATGACTGTCTTGATAATCAGTTGAAAACATGGAATCTTGGATTCCGTATACAGAAGCATCTTTAGCGGAAATATGATCGTAAACTGAACATAATTTTTTAGTGTCAATTTTTTGCGAACATTCGCAAAAAAAAATTTGCGAACCTTCCTTGGGTGTAATTGCTTTATTCGCAAAATAGCTTTTTCTTGTTTCCTGATTCTTAAATAGATTTTTGCGCTGTTAACTAATGATTGTAGTGGTAACTTCAAAATCTCATGTACATTCCTCTCCGGCTATGATGCCTTTCAATAGAACTAATTTCTTTCATCATTCGTTGTTGGCTCTAGTTTGGCACGGTTTTCATCTCTCTTCGCAAAAATTCTTTTTCTCTTGTTATCTGACGGAGTATGTTGTTACTGTTGTACTTTTGTTGACCCTTCATCTTTTTATCTTCTAGAATGATATTTCTGGTAAATTTGATACCCAAGATGGTATATCTCGCTGTTGAT
Organism: Papaver bracteatum; assembly: GCA_023529315.1. Classification (NCBI taxonomy): domain Eukaryota; kingdom Viridiplantae; phylum Streptophyta; class Magnoliopsida; order Ranunculales; family Papaveraceae; genus Papaver; species Papaver bracteatum. The sequence goes on from JAJJWX010001118.1 coordinate 517,166, forward strand.
ATCATTGTTGAAGGCGGGGCTTGCTGTGGGGATATCTTTCTGTTGATATCATTGCGAAGTTGTGGAGACATCTTGCTGTTGGTAAAATATGATTATTCAAATGCCAAGGAGCTCAAGGGTCATTTGTCTAGTGGTTCTTTCGTAAAATCTTTGCTGAGTTTGAGAGTACTCGAGGAAGATTTGCAGTGTCAAGCACTCTCTATTGATAGACTTGTCCTTTGAAATTGATCTCGTGTACTTCTCTATGAGCAACAATTTGGAATAGTGTATGTTAAAGTAATTGGTGATGCAACTTCATGTTTCCAAAAAATACCAATCAAACCAGGGAAGAACTAAGATAGTTGTTATCCCTGAATTTTGAAGATCCCCAGAAATGTATACATTAATCTTCACCAAAACTTTAATCTTGTGTCCATCTGTGTCCTTTATTCTACTTACATTCACGTCATCTATTTCTTCTCGGGCCCCTTCATGTGAACGTCCCTTTCATGTGAACAAATTCCAAGTTGTCCTCTACTTAAGAGCAGAATTCAAACTTTGCTTCTCAATTAATTCAAACCGGTCCACTTAAGATGTCAATTCAACCCACTATATGTCTTCTTAATTAATTCCAATCATCTGTTGATATCTTGAAAAAAATATCTCAACTTTAATTAAATGACTTGCATCTAAGATTGTCCCCTTATTTCCTAAACTTTGCTATTCTCTTGGTAAGATTGTCCCCTTCTTTCCTTGATTTCTTCGCTTCTTTCCTTAATTTAGCTTAGCCATAAATTAGTTATCATCATCTTGCTCAAGGAAGCAATCGTCTGCAAGCTGTTCATCTGTTCTGCGAATGTTCGCAACTTAAACGTCCGTATTAATAAACTTCTTTTCTTGCTTACTGACCATTTGTACTGGATACTACCTCTTCGCCATCTCTCATTGTCTCAATTCATACTTCTCTGAATTTTGACAGGCTATGACTTATTCCACTTTCTCTAATTATTTTTACCTCCTCCATATTTTACTAGCGAGTTAAACTCTTTTTGGTTGCGTTTTTTGCGAGATTGGTTGAACTTCATTTTTCTTTGAAAATCCATATTGATGAAATTTTGCCTGGAATCGCAAACGATCAGTGAATTTGGTTAGTAGATGAATAATTTATCCCTAAGAAGAATGATAACTTTCAATGAAATCTTTTTAATTTTGTTTTTGCGAAATGTAAATTTCTAATTTAACAGAAAATCTCGAAGTTTGACCTTTTTAGAAAATTTTTAAACAAATTTGTAAAACGAGATTTGGTTACTACAAATTTATAGCAAAAATATTTTTAAATTCAAAATTTCCATAATAAATCAAATTTCTACAAAAAGCAAAGTTTAGATCGCAAAAAAATTATTTTTCAATTTGTGTTTTGAAATTCCCAAATTTTGAGAAATGAAACAAAGAATAAGAAAAGTGAGAAGAAATTTGTCCTTTTTGGAAGCGATTGTTGACGTAGCATGTGTAAATTTCATTTTGCTTGACGATTTCTCCATATCCACATTTCTCTTCCTGAACTACTACTAATGTGTTTGTTGTTTGAAGATGCCAATAAAAGAACTTCCATTTCTGTCTTCAAAACTCATAAATCCTGTACAATTCATCACCATCAATAACCAATTTTTCTAACTTTCTTGAACCAACAAGATTAGGTCCCTGTTTCTAGCGCCAATTATGTAGTTGCGGATTATCTCACAACTACACCCTCATTAGAATCCATTAAAATGATTCCTAAACCTAATTAATTTGATATGAAACTAAGAATTAAGGTACTAAAATTATAAAGAGACACAAAGATTTTTACGTGGTTCGATCAATGTGATCTACATCCACGGTGCTTCACTAGTGATTGTATGTGATTACATGATTTTACAATTGAGACTCCATTAATGAATATTTGGAGCTCTAGAATTTTGGGGAGGAAGATGATAAAGAAAATAAATCCCTCTCTAAAATTTTCTCTCTCCTCCTAAAATCATCTCTCTCTCAAAATGTGTCTCTCCCTCCCTTCTCATGCCTAAATGACTATTTATATGATCTTACAAAATATGACGGTTGTGTTGTCCCGCCATTTTGGATTTTAGAATTATCTTGCGAAGCTTCGTAACTTCACTTCACGAACTTCTTTTGATTTCCTCGTGATTTCTTTTGCTCGCAAAATGTTCTTTGCTCGCAAGATATCTTTTCTCTCCACAATTTCGTAAGTTATCATTTGCTGTGATATTCCGCTCCTACAATTCACTTAGCTCTGAGATCTTTTACAGATGAAGTAAGAAATATTTCTTTATAAATTTTAACAATATATTTTTGCCCCTATTTCTTATCTTCATCTGTGCTCGCAGGAAATCGAAGAATTAGAACCGCTGCCTCCTCCAAAAATCAAGGAGAAATCTCCAAAGGAACCATCTGGGAAATATATAAAGGAGAAGCCTACTACTTCTTCTAGGGGAAGATATTCTGACCCTCGCAATGATGAATCTAGCGATCCTCCACTAAAGAAATCAAAAACTCAACCTTATTCTTCTTCAACTCCTCAAATAATTCCAGAGAATCCCAGTGTTGTTCTTGATAAGGATATTGACGAGGAGTTTAATGTTGGCGGTTTTCCTTCAATAAGAAATTCTTCTGATTCTGATTCTTCAATGACTCATCTATCTAGGATTTTTAGTGATATCTCCCACAACATGACTTCTAATGACGAGGATGAAATGATTGAAAAGACATCCCAAGCCCTCGCTCAAGTTTGCGAAGCTCCTATTTTAGTGGATAATGATTATCACCAAGGAATCTCAAGATCGCTGACTCCCAATCTCTTGAATTCTCTTGGTTCCTTGGTATGTTTTCATCTCTTTAATTTGTTCATATTTTCTCTATCGCTAGATTTTAATTTATTTCTTTTCTTCACAGGTTGGAAGAGCTTCTTTTGCTGTTGCTTCTGACTTAGATAAAAGATGCGTCAACGCTGAAGAGAAAATAGCTAAAGTTCGCCAGGATAAGGAAAAACTAGAGTCTGAAAATATAGAGCTTCGCAAGAAGAATAAACAATTGGACACAGAAGCTTCTGTTAATAAGCAAAAGATCATTAATCTTGATATAGCTAACCAACAACTCTATGGTATGACTGATTTCTCATCTTTCTTAATTCCTTTTATTCTATCGCGGCTTATTCAAGCAATCACTTTTAACTTGCAGATATTTATGGTCTTACTGACGAGGCTATAATCTTTCAAACTTTCCCTGAACATGTAGATGATCATACTCTTCTTACTAGTCTTAATAATTCCTTAAGTAATTTCTCAGATGATAAGATTAACTCCCTCCCCATAGACGAACTTAGATCCAAGTTTAATCTCTTAAAACTTGAACACAGATTCAATTTAGGCTTGACTGACAAATATAAGCGCCTTTATTTTGATTCAAAGAAAGAAATAAATAAATTAAGGCAGAAGAATAGCGATCTTATTGACGAGAAGGATCTTTCCATAAAAAAGGGATCTAAAACCTTAGCAGATTTTCATAAAACTCTCCTTGACGTTCAAATGGTCAGAGATAAACTTATCTGCGAGAATGAAGATCTTCTTGCGAGGGAGACTCAAATTCGATATCGTCTCCTTATTAATAGCGATGATGAGTTTGCTTGGGATGCGAAGGTTCTTGACAATGCCAGAAATGATTTAGGTGTAAATGTTAGCCTTCAAGTTGAACAGGCGGCTCTAATTAGAGATATGATTTCTAACAGAGAAGGTTATTAGCTAATCTTCTTCTCGCTAGTTTCTTGTTTTTATTATTCTTCTTTATAAAATTTTTAACTTGTTGCCATGCCATATTCTTGTAGAAGCTGAGAAAGGTTATCTTGAAAGAATCAAGGAACTTGAAGAGGAGAAGGATCGACTCGCGAATACTCTTGCTGCTCGCAACAATAAATATTCACAGTTGAAGAAGCAATTTGGCATCACTACCGCGAACTTCAATAGATCTCTCATTGTTGTTCGCAATGATTCCGTTAATTTGGTTTGCAATGACCATGTGATTTCTTCTTCTATATATCCTGATCTTGCAAAATAAGTACCCAAAGTGATTCCAAATCTCGACATCTCTGATAGTGAGGCTGAGGATTCTGACGAGGAAGAAAATGATAATAATGATGATAAAGGTGAAGAATCTAACGATGAAGAGGAGTCTGATAAAGAAGATGACGATGGATCTAACTAGTTCTTCCTTTTCCTTCTCTTTTTTCTGTAACATTGCCGTTAGTTTCTCTAAATTTGTAAATTTCTTTTGAATCTTTACTTCTACATGTAAGAATCAGAAAACAGCTTTTTTTCTGCAAGTTAATCAATCAATATAACTATTATTCTTTTAATTATCTGCGTGCCTGTTTTTATGCAATTTTTATATGATAGATGAATAATAATTTCATCGTTCTCATACATTCCCATACTTGCCTCTATTATTCATCTGCAATATAAAAATTGATTAAAAGATTAAATAAATAAAAATTTAATATTGGCGATTTTTCCGTCAATGATAATTGCGTGAAATCGCAATTCTCGTAACATCTGCGAGTATTATCGCAATAATCTTGTGGTCTTATTGTGCCTTCCTAATTAAAGGTCTTACTTTTCCATGCTCTTTCTTTCTGCGACAAAATAGCAGGACGTCTTTACATTTGCATGTATTGACCCATTGATCTTGTCTTATCTTTATATCTTGATTGTATTGCGACAATATGACAAGTCTAAGTTCTCTCGCGAGATCAAATCCTTGTGACATTGTCGTCTTGCGATGAAATCGCAGGACATATTTACATTTTCATGTAAAAACCCATTGATCTCATCTTAACATTGCTCTCGTGGCTTGTTGCATCTGCATCATTTACGTCACGCGACAATATGACAATCCTAAATGTTCTTGCGATCATAAAGCCCCATGACATTGTCGTCTTAAGACACTTATCATCTCCCTAATGGAGGGTGCCGCCCTAATATTCCCCCTGGTTGCCCCTTCAAGGAGGACACATCGGCCATACAAGACTAGCTCCTCCCATCCATATTTACCAACAACCAGTTGTTTTCGCAGCCTCTTGTCCTTTATGCCTATATGGCTTATAGTTACAAGACTGCACCCTAGGTGGGGTTTTCTTCAGGCCAAGTGCATTGTATCCAAGACTTACCAAGGATGGCAAGAGAGTTTCGTACGCTCCGGGCACCCTTGGCTCAACCGTGTACCTCGGCGCCTTGGTCATACTTTGCACTTCTTGGAAGATACTCTCAGTCGTCCAACCAGGGTATAACCATATATAGTTGGAAATCCAAGATCTCTCTCCCGGATAGGTTTTCTTTAACCCCAACATCTGCATGACTCAGGTTCCAGCAGCGGTATAACCTTATCGCTGAGTCATGTCAAGATATACCCCCTTTATAACGTACTATTAGGTCTTACATTTGCCTCTTAAGAAATTTTATTCGCGAACTAGGGTGCACGCCATAAAGGTTCATCCCATTCTTATGTCTCTGCGAAATTTTATTCGCGCTCCTCACGAGTATTGGAACTCTGATAGGATATCATAACTTTGATCATTTTGGTAAATTTTTTTCGATTCTTTCAAGCAGAATATTTTGTTCAATTACATATTTTCCAAACAAATTATTCGCAGAGTTCTCTAAGGTTCATCATTTTACCTCTCTACTTACTATTTTCTGATTCTGGCTTTTTCTCTTTGCGTTTTGCTAGTGTCTCTTTTTCTGCGAGACGCTCGCCATCAGCTTTCACATCCTCTTTTCGTTCTATTGCATCAATCATTAACCTTTCACATTTCTGTCGTTGCTTGATTTTTCACTTCCAATTGATATTCTTTTCATCTCTTTCTTCGCAAGACTTCATGTCGATTTCATAACATTTCTTGCTTTCTCCCCAGGCTCCTTTAATAACTCCAACACCTTTTGGATGAGGAAATTTGATACACTGGTGATAAGTAGATGCTACACCCAATATCCCGTGTAACCAAGGTCGTCCTATCAAGGCATTGTAAGGTGATTCGATGTCCACAACGCAGAATAAGATTTTTGAAGATATTCCTTTTAACGGTATCTGCATTTCAATTTCCCCCTTTAGTTTGTTAGCTGTGCCATTAAAACCATAGATTTTGTATGTTGATGGAATTAGATCTTCGTCTTTTCCTCCCATGGTTTTAAAGGTATGATAAAATAAGATATCAACAGAACTCCCTGTATCTATTAATACTTTGTTGATGGCCCAAGAATCTTCAACTTTACTATCATTCTCTTTATCTTCTTCTTGCATTTGTTTTGGATTAATCTCTAATTGTACGACCAGTGGATTATCGTGCTGCTCGCCAACCTCAGGTAAATCTTGCGCAGTGAAAGATAGAGTTTTCTTCTGCCACTCCTCTAATAGCGAGGATCTCGCGATATTAAATATCTCTCTTCCATCTGTGTCTCTCGTGAAGACCCTGCTTAAAATATTGTCATGGAAATCCTCTATAGTTCTGCGTGAATGTACAATAGAATTACAAAAAAAATTCTTTGATTTGGTTCCAACTTCTATTACGAATGTTTTCGTTCCTTTTACAAAGATTCACTGCGAGTTTAGGTCTTTGGCGATAATTGCTGAGATTGTGTATGTCCTACTAGAAAATGATTTAACTTTCCCTGATCAATCATCCTCAAGATTATTCTCTTCACATTCCTACAATCGTTTACTGAGTGACCATGAAAATGATGATAAGGACAGAATTCTTGACTTCGATTGTTTGGATGGGGTTCTTTTCCCATGTTCCATGGATAGGGTATATTTTCCATTAAAATGATAGCTTCCCAAATATTTTCTATGTATTGAGAGCGGGCATCTTAATTTCTTCCCAGATTATCCTTTGATTACCTTGTCCTTTAAAATTATTCTGCCTTTGTCCACCATAAGTTTCTTAAGGTTGATCGAGTCTTTGAATCTTATTGTTCCCACCGTGATTATAATAATTCTTCTCCCTTTCATATTCTTCTTGATCTCGACTGCCCATCGCTACTAAATTTTGTTGGTTATCGATAACCACTTTCTCTTGTTGTGATTGCGAGGTGCTCGCTACATTATTTATCATTTTAGGGAGTAAACTTCCATTTGCCGCCAGCGAGCTGGTGTTCACGGTTAGGTATGATTCCATCTCATTTTGTTTCTCCTCCAAAGCAATGTATTCTTCCTGCAGTTTTCGCAATTCTGTCATGGTGATTGTATTTTTGATTCTGAAAATATGAATGTACAGTAAATTAGTCGCGAACATTGCATTAATGAAGGATAGGATCAGATATCTTTCATCCACTCTTCCAGCCATTTCGCTACACATTGACTTCCATCTTATAGTTAAGTGCTTCATACTCTCACCAACTCTATGTTTTAGCCCAAACACATCTTCAATACCCGGCCGCGATGAATTGTTGCTGATGTACGCTCCTAAGAATGTAGCTTGTAAATGATCAAGAGAATTTATAGTATTTTTTGGTAATCCCTCAAACCATTTCAACGCCTTGCCAGTTAAGTTAGATGTAAAATACTTGCATAACACAACATCATGATTCTCCCACTGTAGCATACATCTAACATAAGCTTTAACGTGTTGAACGGCACAAGTAGTCCCATCAAAAATGCTGGTTAATGCTGGTAAATTGCATTTTGGAGGTATTCCTCTTAACTATACTTCTTGAGTAAATGGAGTCCTCGCAGCTTCTTCAATAGCTTCATCAAGTTTCCTTCTACCTCCTTCTCTTCTATTGCTTATCATTCCTCGCATTTCTGATAACTCTCTCAAAATTTGATCATTCTCAACTGAGTTTTGTTCCATTGGCATTTTTAATGCAGCTTCCCTTCTTATGCGTTCTTGTCTTTCTTGTCTTGCAAGATTTTGTGTATCTCCTTCTTCATCATCATCCTGTCTTTCTCTGCGATTTTCTCTTTCACCATCCTCTTGAAATCGCAGTTGCCTATCTTATTCTCTGCGAATTTCTTTATTTCTCCTCATTTCTCTTCGCTGTCTCTTTATTCTCCTTTGTATCCTATCATACTCCTCTTGAATATTATCATTATAGCGATTTTGTGTACGTCTTCTTTCTCGATTTTCATGGTTATTTTGTCGTACTTCCTCTCGAAATTCTTTCTCTTCTACTTTTGCTCTTAATCTTTCTCTCTCGGAAGCCAGGCGCGCTTGCTCAATATAGTATCTTTCAATTTCTTCTTCAATTATTCTTTGATTCCTTTGATTCTCTCGCCCATGCAATATACTTCTACCTTCCTCTGGATTCTATTCTTCAATTTGGTTGTTTCTTCCCTCTTGATTTCTATTGTCACGCAGATTATAACGATCACCAATTATCTCTCCTTCTCTATGACGTTGTTCCCCATTTAAATTTTGTACTTCTTCTCTAATATTTTTCATTGGGGAATCTCGCCTTGGTTCTTACCTGAATGATCTTGAATTTGATCTTACAGTACTTCTTGACCTCCTTCTTTGTAACCTCAAATTATCCATTCTTAATTCATGATTTTGTCTTGTTAGATTCGCACGTTCCTCTGCCTCTAATCTCCTTTCTTCCTGTGTTCTTTGCCTCAGATCATCTACTGTCCCATTTTCACATCCCACATGAACTAATTATCCAGCCATTCTTTGATTTCTTTATCCTTCTTCTCCATTTCTTAATTGTCGATTTTCTGCTTCTTCCATTGAATCCGATCTCCAAGTGTGTATGCTCACTCTATCATAATCCACATCCCTATTTTGCAATTTTGCTTGTTGATTCAGCTGTTTATTTGAATTTTCTGCTTCATTTCTTGTTCTATTTCTTCCTGATCTTATTCTTAAAGATTCTTCTAATCACATGTTCCTTCACCTGCAAGTATTTTACTCATCCTCACAGTTGTTGGCGGTTCTGATGTGTTTCTTCTCCTTCTAGCCATTTCTCCAATTCTAATAATTTTTTCAAATCTTCAAGTTGCAAATTGAGATTTCTTAGATTGATTCTCCCTATTTCTAGCGCCAAAATGTAGTTGCAGGATTTCCCACACTACACCCTTGTCAAGAATCTATGAGAACTAAGTCATAATTGTGGATGAACAACAACACTTTTATTAATTCACTTTCAGGAAGATTTACAAGAAATATTAAAACTCAAAAATACAACTTTCTTTCTGGAGTTTCTCTCTCCTCAAAATTCTCTCAGCTCTCAAAAATGCATCATCCTTTTCTGGATTTAGTTGAACCCTTTATATAGGAAAATACATAGTGGAAGACATCTAAGATTTCCCCTTAATTCGGATCTACTCTGCGATCTCATCGCCATAACTTTAGTCTTCACCATCGCCAACTTTATAACCATCGTGAAGCAGACTTATTCTTCATATATCTTTAATCGTTAACCGTTACATCACTCTTTTGTGACACTCGCCAAATGTTGTTGAAGAATCTTGCGACAATCTCGTCAAGGTGTTGTTAATACTTGTAGAAACGTTTGGGATTCTCGCAGAAATGTTGTTAATATCGCGTGAATAGCGTTGTAGCGATATTCTGGTACTACAAGTTGTATGCAAAGAGGAGCAAGTGTGAATTCTGGATGACGAAAGTCTTATTTCTCAGACATGTTATTTCCAAGGATGGCATATCTGTCGATCCCGAGAAGATATCGGCCGTAACGAAATGGCAACCTCCAAAGAGTGTTTTGAGATTGGCATGTTCTTAGGTTTGGCTGGCTATTATCGAAGATTTGTTGAGAATTTCTCGAAGATAGCAGTCCCTCTTACTCGTTTGACCAAAAAGGGTGTGAAGTTTGAGTGGACTACTGAGTGTGATAAAGCATTCGAGGAGTTGAAGCGGCGATTGACTACGACACCCATCTTGGTTACCCCAGAACCAGGATTAGGTTATGATGTTTATTGTGATGCTTCAAGGAGTGGTTTGGGTGGAGTTCTTATGCAGAAAGGGAGAGTAGTAGCTTATGCTTCTTGACAGTTAAAGAATCATGAAAAGAACTACCCAACTTATGATCTGGAATTAGCAGTTGTAGTGTTTGTGCTAAAGCTTTGGAGGCATTATCTTTATGGAGAAAACTTTATGGTATTTTCGAACCATAAAAGTCTAAAGTACATCTTCACTCAGAAGGATTTGAACTTGAGACAGAGAAGATGGCTCGACCTTCTTACAGACTATGAGTTTAAGTTGGAGTACCATCCTGGGAAAGCGAATGTTGTAGCGGATGCATTCAGTAGAAAGGAATCTGGATCCATAGCTTTATTGAGGATGGTCAAGGTTGTGGAAAAATATGACTTTGTTGTTGAGTGGAACGATGAAAGGGAATACCTGGAGCATGTTGTTGCAGTACCTGAGATTATGGAGAAGGTCATTCAGGCGCAGACGTTAGACGATGGTTTACAAGAAATCAAAGGAAAGATGGGTACTATGGATCAACAGGAAGGATGGACACTGGGAGTCAATGGGGCTATACGCTATAAAGGATGGTTGTGTGTACCAGATGTTGAGGAATTGCGAAAGGAAATTTTGACAATAGCTCATAAGTCTGTATTGACAATATATCCGGGAAGCACAAAGATGTATCAAGACTTGAAGCACCAGTTCTGGTGGAAAGGTTTGAAAAGGGATGTTGCATTGTTCATCTCCAGGTGTCTTACTTGTCAGCAAGTGAAGGCTGAACACCAGCGACCAGCAGGACCTCTTCAGCCTTTACCAATAGCGGAGTGGAAATGGGATTTCATTGCTATGTATTTCGTTAGAGGATTACCTAAGACCCAACATGGGAAGTATGGCGTATGGGTGATCATAGACCATCTCACCAAGTCGGCCCATTTTCTTAGGTAAAAGTGATGAGATTGTACCTATTTTATGTAATTTGTACATCAAGGAGATAGTTAGGTTGCATGGAGTTCCACTATCGATCGTTTCCGACCGAGATCCTCTTTTTACATCCAAGTTTTGGGGAGTTTTCACCAGTTAATGGGAACAGGATTGGATATGAGTACTGCTTACCACCCTCAGACCGATGGTCAGTCCGAGCGAATGATTCAGATTTTAGAGGATATATTAAGAGCATGTGCGATCGACTTCAAAGGTAATTGGAGCGATCATTTACCCCTTGTTGAGTTTGCAAGCATCGGTATGGCACCTTAGGAGGCGTTGTACGGAAGACCATTTCGAACACCATTATGTTGGGCTGAGGTTAGCGAAAGAAGTGTCATAGGGCCCCAGATGGTTCAAGAAACAACAAAGAAGATAAGGATCATCCAAGACCGTCTGAGAACGGCACAAATTCATCAAAGGAGTTATGCAGATGTAAGAAGGAGACCACTGGAGTTCCAGGTTGGGGACAATGTGTTTCTAAGAGTTAGTCCTAGACCATACATTAAACGGTTTGGGAAGAAAAGTATATTGGCGCCACGCTATATTGGGCCATTTGAAATTCTTCAACGAATTGGAGAAGTAGCATATCGACTAGCTCTACCAATACAATTTGCAGACATACACAATGTGTTTCATGTATCCATGCTTCGTAAATACAATGCTGATCCGTCCCACGTCATCGAATGGAGAGACTTGCAACTGAACGCCAATGTTTCTTATGAAGAGGAACCGTTGCGCGTAATCGACTTAAAGGAACAAATCCTTCGGAGGAAAACCATCAAGACCATGAAGGTGCTCTGGCAACATCATGGTTCCGAAGAGGCAACTTGGGAGCTAGAGTCTGAGATATGAGACAAATATCCGGAATTACTGAGAGGTAATTCTTAAACTTAGCCATGCCTCGAATTTCCGGGGAAATTCTTTTTTTAGAGGTTAATAGTATAACGCCTGGTATTTTTGAATCCGGGCTTAAAGCCCGTTTTCAACTCATTAGAGTTGACATAGCGATTTGTATATATGTGATGTACAAATCCTAGTTTATTTAGTATTTTATTGTGATGGTTTTGGGGTGCATATAACTCAAATTAGTGGGTGGCTAAAAGAAATAGTTAGCCCATGGAATGATGGGGTCACTACCTAGTAGAGCACATGATTTATATGGCTAGTAATACGTATGGGAAAGAGAATAAGCCTTTCTCTCTTTTTGCATCTACTTTTAGGGTTAGTAATATTATATATTGTTTTGTCAATTTCTTAAAACCCTAGAAAAGAAAAAGAACCTTCTCTTTCTTCCTCTTTTCATCTCTGTTACTTTATAAAAAAAGAAAAGGAACCTGATTTATTATTGTACCTGATTGGATTATTGATTGGCTTGGAGTGATAATGATTTCACAATTTTCTTGGATTGCGTAAGAGATAGGGATTTCTCGTAATACTACAAAACTAAACTGTTTTCATGTTTTACTTTTGCATGGTGTTTCTGAATTGAGTCTATCATTATCCCTGTACTTACATGTCATATGTCAACTGATTTCCCGTAGTTCACAAATAAGTTCTCCGTTTTATTAACCTTGTCAGTGTTCTGTAGTTTAAATCTTCTAAATATTAATTGCTTTTGTCATATGAATCTCGGAAGAAAATATTTTGTTAAAGAGAAGGGATTTCGTTTTGTACGCCTGTCTCTGCCTAGTTATCTACCCAAATGTCAGATTCAAAAGGTTAAAAAGTATTAAATATAGTAGTATTAAAAAAAAGGGAGGGGGCCTATAGCTTTGTTGGTTTTCGATGTTCTCTTGAACACCTCAACCTATACCTACGTTTTACACTTTCATTGTAAACCAAAAGTAATCATTTGATTTGTTTAATTAATCAAAAGAAAAGAAACAAAGGAACCAGTCCCATGTTACTTACTGATTTCAAAGGAAAATTTCAACTACTTTCAAGATCAAGTACACCCCATCATTTGTCTTTATTTAATGATTTTCTGCTTAATCGTTGCTAGTGGACCCTTTCATTTCAATTAATATTAGTTGATAATTTTATTCACTCATTCTTCCGTTTCTCACCAGTAGCAATTTACTTTGTTGTAAAAGTCAAAATGTTGTCCGTATTTCGCACTGATATTGCTAAATGATTTTACGTCATTCCTTCCTGAGTCAGAGTTTTGACTTTCAACTGTTTTCAATTTGATGGGAGTCTGTCTAGGTAGTACAGGGTAATGTATATTGGCGCATAGTTGTTTTGGATATACAAATGATTTTTATTTTGGAGTATGAATGCATTTTGTGTTTTTTTTTCTTTTATATAAATATTATATCTAAATGCATTGATAAAATTTTATCGGATTATGGATGTGTTTGAGTGTCGTACGGAAATGAATGTGCTGGTAAGAATGAATTTTAGATATACGTTTTTTTTTTTCTGTTGCTGCTGAAATGTCATGCCTTTATGGCATCCCACCACTGGTGGATACCCTGGGAAGACTGTTCGGGGAACAGTATGGTTTGTAACCGGAATAACTCTGACAATAGATTAGGAACCTACAATTATAGGTTGGCTTATGTGAGTAAAATGAGTAAGTAATTTCAGAGGATTTTGACTTACGTGGATTTTATTTATTTCTATCGGCTGCATGGTTTAATTTTCGTTGCACTATATTATTTTTAAAATTCCTACTGGGCAGTGGTTTTCTCACCCCAAATACCTTTTTCTCTCCCAACAGAGTTTGAGGAGCAGTTAGCACAGTAAGCGGACTTGGAAGCTTACGGCATAGTACTCAGATGTTAGTATTCTCGCAAGACACTACTATATGATATCATGGGGATAATGGGTACTTTTATTGATTATCAGTTTTTATTACTTTGGAGTTTTCAAGTATTTTAATAAGAGACATTTTCTAGTTAAATACTTTTTAAATTGTTGTTCTTATTTTTTTTATAGATTTTAGAACATCATTAGTGATTATTATTATTTGGGAACTTTTTACTTGGAATTTGAGTTGGGAAAGACATTTAATAATATCGCCTTTATTCATTTTGTAGTTGTACTTTGTTTTATTAGCATTCTTTAAAAAAAAAATGAAGCTTGTTCCATGGTCATACCTCAAGGATTCGTTCTTGCTAGTTGGGATGGAAGTGATCCATTGGGTCAAATCCGGCTCAATAGAAGCCCGAATTTTTGACGGACGTGACATCTCTCGAATGCATTTAGCATATGCACTAAGCCTTTAAACCCCTAGGTGTCCCTAGTTGGACGAGTTGTAGTCTCGTGAGGGCCTATCAGAGATGTACCCACAAAACATTCTCCAACTTCAGAGCGTAATAGAGTCCTAAGCATCCAAGGATCTATGAGGACATAGAGTTTCTGCATGCTAGTAACAAGAAGTTAGAACTACCAAAGAACGCATTATCATCCTTAAGAGTTGAGCGAGAAATAACCATACCATATGAAAGAATTCGGGTTTGAAAAAAATCACAAGCCTCGACTTCTGCCTCACCAATAAGGTTTTATGATAATTGCACTCAAAAAGACCACTTTTTTAGTCTCTCATGTGTGCAGACAGGAATAAAGAGAGAAATCCTGCACACGTTGATGGTGGGAAGGAAAACCTTCCGAAATAATTTCTGGAGACTCCACAGAATTGCAGACAAAAATAATCTTTTTTTGATAATCACTATGAAAGGAAATCTACCATTAGCAAGGATGGGAGTACTCACTTACCTTCACATCTGATCGGCAATCAACACCACTCTCACAGCATCCATAAAAACGTCTTCGTCTTCGGTCTTCAACTGTTGATGATGAACTTCTGAACTTCACACAAACTTGACAATTTGTAACTTTTCTCTTCAATTTCCTTGTTGCTTGGAATTTTCTTCTTGAATTCTTCTTCTTTACCATGGTGGTAACAAAACTAAACTACGAAAATAAACTACAATTTTTTTTAATGATTTTTTTGATTTGTTTTTTTAATACATGAAATGAAAATAACAACAAAAACAATGAAACTACTAACTCTATGGATGAAGGACTTTATCACTCAATTTCCCATAACTTGTATTGTCTTGATTTCATAAACTTCACTAATTCTCATCTTATTTTCTTTTCTTTGCTCTTGTAAGATAAGTCGTCACTAGTGTATATAGTTCTGCTTTTTGTACTGTATCTTCACTTGAATAAGACTTTTTCTTTTCCTCGAATGGTTGCATGTAAACCTTGGACTATTTCAACTTTTCTTCAAATATTCTGACGTTGCTCTGCTCGTTGATGATGATGTGTTTCTATGGATCTGTTGATGTTGTTGAGAGAGATAGAGAGAGTGATGCTAATTGCAAATCAAACTACAAGAAGGAGTTTTCATCTTTAAACGTCACCCTCATGATTGACAAAATTAGCACTCAAGAGATCAAAAATAGTGCTGAAAGTGGTGCGAAGTTGGGTAGCTCACCATTCCTACCCGGAATTGACGTATGGTGACACACACTCTAAAAGATTTTTTAGAAAGTCACAAAAATTGAAGGTCGGTGCCTCGCTTGATGTAAAAATAGGTAGTCTCCACTATGGGTGATCGCAATTCTACCACCGAATATCTTTGCAGCACCTAATTCGCCCTCCGGCATGGTTAAATTCAACTTTAACGCTCTAATCAAATAAGAAACCCGATTGTGTTCTCCAGTACTCCCAAGTTCATTTATTTCGGTCAGATTCTCTATGTAAACATAGTTAGAAGCATGCTAGTGACTCTTAGATCTCTAAAAGTTGGAGGTTTTTATGTACATATTTACAAAGAGTTTTGAAAAATTTTGAATTTTGAATTTGATTTTTTTTTTAATGAAAGTAAAAGACTAAAAACTCTATATGCAAAACACACCCCCAAACCTAAATCTAACATTGTCCTCAATGTGTCAACATATGATAAGAATTTAAACAATCACATACTAAGAGAACTATGTTGAGTAAAGAAAAGGTTAGAGATTACCAGATGCACAAGGATGGTGCTAAACCATAGGAGGATGAATGTTTTGAAAGCAAACAACAAGAGCGCAAGACAAAATTTTTGGTTAGCACACATAAAAATTATGCAAAAAGAAAAAGAAAAGGGAAAGAGCATGGATTTTTAGTCCATATGTATGTACACAGGTGAACTAGTTTAGTCCACATAGACGGGGTCTTCCAAGTCTACGGTCTCAACTTCTGGTGGTAGATGCTCCAGAAATGGTTTCAATCTCTGACCATTGACCTTGAAGATGTTCTTGTTTGCTGGGTTTTCGATTTCAACAGCTCCATGGGGGAAAACAGTACGTACCAAGAATGGACCTGACCATCGAGAACGTAAATTTCCTGGAAAAAGGTGCAAACGAGTGTTGTACAATAAAACTTTCTGACCAGGTGTGAAAGACTTGTGCATAATGAGCTTGTCTTGAAACACTTTCATTCTTTGTTTGTACATTTTGGCACTATCATATGCATCATTAATTAACTCTTCTAACTCATTGAGTTAAAGCTTCCTTTGGGTGCCAGCCTTATCAAGGTCGAAGTTCAGTTTCTTTACATCCCAATATGCACGATGTTCTAACTCTACAGGTAGATGACAAGCTTTACCGTACACAAGTCTATAAGGGGACATACCAATGGGAGTCTTGTATGCAGTTCTATAGGCCCACAAAGCATCATTTAAACGTAAAGACCAATCTTTCCTATAAGGATTAACAGTCTTCTCAAGAATATGCTTAATTTCCCTATTAGAAACTTCTACTTGGACACTAGTCTGAGGATGGTAAGGTGTTGCTATCTTATGAGTGATTCCATACTTGCGCGTAAGTGATTCAAAAGGTCTATTGCAAAAATGACTACCTCCATCACTGATTATTGCTCTAGGTGTTCCAAAGCGGGAGAAAATGTTTTCTTTAAGAAAAGAAAGAACAACTTTAAGATCATTTGTTTTGGATGCAATGGCTTCTATCCACTTAGAGACATAATCAACAGCAACAAGAATGTACAACTTACCTTCAGAGTTCAGAAATGGACCCATGAAATCAATACCCCATACATCAAATAGCTCAACAATCAAAATGGATTGTAAGGGCATCATGTTTGTTTTAGAGATACTTCCTAATTTCTGGCATTGGTCACAAGCAACACAAAAAGCATGGCTATCTTTAAACAATATGGGCCAGTAAAAACCACTCTGCAAGATCTTTGCAGCAGTTTTATTGGCGCTAAAGTGGCCTCCACATGCATGGTCATGACAGAAAGAGATGATATCCATTTGTTCATAATTAGGGACACATCTCCTAATGATTTGGTCTTGGCAGTACTTAAACAGATATGGGTCATCCCGAAAGAAATGTTTAACTTTAGCCAAGAATTTAGAACGGTCTTGTTTAGACCAATGCAAAGGCATTCTACCTGTAGCAAGGTAGTTCACAATATCAGCGAACCACGGTATTTCAGACACAAGCATCAATTGTTCATCAGGGAATGATTCTCTAATAAGCACGGATTCATCAACAGATTCAACATTCAACCTAGACAAGTGATTAGCAACAACATTTTTTGACCCTTTCTTATCTCGAATTTCGAGGCTAAACTCTTGTAACAAGAGTATCCATCGAATTAGACGAGCCTTAACATCTTTTTTAGACAAAAGACATTTTAATGCAGCATGGTCAGAATATATGATGATTTTAGATCCCATCAAATAAGATCTAAACTTATCCAATGCAAACACAACAGCTAGCAACTCTTTCTCAGATGTTGAATAATTCATTTGAGCATCATTATGTGTTTTACTAGTATAGTAGATCACATAAGGGAGTTTGTCTACTCGCTGACCTAAAACAGCTCCTACAGCATAGTCAGACGCGTAACACATAATTTCAAATGGTAAGGTCCAGTCGGGTGGTCTGACTATAGGGGCAGATGTAAGGAGAACCTTCAATTGCTCTCATGCTTCCTTACAAGCATCATCAAAGACAAATGAAACATCTTTTGCAAGAAGATTACTTAACGGTCTTGAAATTTTACTAAAGTCTTTGATGAATCGGCGGTAAAAACCGGCATGTCCCAAAAATGATCTTATGTCCCTCACAGAACGAGGTTGAGGCAAGTGTTGAATGAGATCAACCTTGGCGTTATCTACTTCTATGCCTTTTTCCGAGATGATATACCCTAGAACAATGCATGAGTCGACCATGAAATGACACTTTTCCCAATTCAAAACCAATTTTTTTTCCTTACACCGAATCAGCACACGAGTAAGATGATGCAAACATTCATCAAAAGAAGACCCAAAGACAGAAAAATCATCCATGAAAATTTCAAGAAACTCATCTATCATGTCGGAAAATATGCTCATCATGCAACGTTGAAAAGTAGCGGGTGCATTACACAACCCAAAAGGCATACGAAGATAATCAAATGTTCTATAAGGACAAGTAAATGTGGTCTTATGTTGGTCTTCGGGTGTTATGTGAATTTGGTTGTAGCCCGAATAGCCATCTAAAAAACAATAGTACCTATGTCTGGACAACCTTTCTAGCATTTGGTCAATGAAGAGCAGGGGAAAGTGGTCTTTCTTTGTTACTATGTTCAATTTTCTATAGTCAATACAAACTCGCCACCCTGTGGTCACACGGGTGGGGACAAGCTCATTCTTTTCATTTTGAACTACAGTAATGCCAGACTTTTTGGGTACCACTTGAATGGGACTGACCCACTGGCTATCTGGAACTGGGTATATGATACCCACATCAAGCAATTTCAAAATCTCACCCTTAACAACATCTCTCATATTGGGGTTAAGTCTCCTTTGCATTTCCCTAGATGGTTTAGTGTTTTCTTCAACATTTATGTGATGCATGCAAATTGTGGGACTTATACCTTTAAGGTCTGAGATGGTCCAACCTAAGGCCTCTTTATGTTCTTTAAGCACTTCTAAAAGTTTACTTTCCTGTTCTATGTATAAACATGATGCAATAATCATAGGCAAAGTATCAGAAGGACTTAAGAAAGCATATTTCAAAGTATCAGGTAATGGTTTCAAATCAAGCTTAGGTGGTTCATTAAGAGATGAGGCAGATTCTGAATCAAAGAGTGGAAGTGGTTCCACTGCAGTCTTCCATTTAGCAATATCCATGGGTGGAACAGATTCAAGCAAAGAGTGAATTTCACCAATGTACTTAGACTCAAAGAGATCTAAGTCAAAGTTATCTAAACATGCTTGCAAAGGGTCCACTGACAAAATGCCAGTAAATGAGTCTTGGATCAGACTCTCAATCATGTTAATCTCATGCAAATAAATATCATCACAATCAATGGGTTGTTCACTAATGTTAAAAACATTCAGTTCTACAGTCATGTTACCAAAAGATAATTTCAACACTCCATTACCACAGTTTATGATAGCATTGGACGTCGCCAGGAAAGGACATCCTAAAATAACATGAATGTGACTATCTGGGTTTTACACAGGTTGAGTATCTAACACAATGAAGTCCACATGGAAATAAAATTTATCAACCTTGATCAACACATCTTCGACAATACCCCGAGTGATTTTTACAGATCTGTCCACTAATTGTAGCATAACAGGAGTGGGTTTCATCTCCCCAAGACCTAACTGCTCATACACAGAGTAAGGAAAATGTTTCACACCTGCACCTAAGTATAACAAAGCCCTATCGATTGTATGGTTGCCTAAAGTGCATGTAATTGTTGGACTACCTGGGTCTCTAAACTTAGTTGGAATCTTGTTTTGAATTATTGAGCTCACCTGCTCAGTGAGAAAAGAACGCTTATGCACATGAAGCTTTCTCTTTTGTGTGCACAGATCCTTCAAAAACTTAGCATGAATATGTGGGTATCTGCCTGATTGCTTCGAGAAATGGAATGTTTATGTTAACTCGTTTGAACATTTCCAAGATCTCGCTGTACTGGTTACCCCTTTTCTGCTGCATCAACCTTTGTGGGAATGGAGCAACAGGTACATGAGAAGGTGCATGGACATTAACATCAGTGGAATTCTTAGAGTCATGATCATGCTCAGATTCCTTCTCCACAATGGGTGTTTTCTGTGGAGTTGTATGCACTGGTGAGTTTGATCTAGACTCACTCGACTGTGGTACACTTTCAATGTTATCAACGGCCTTACCACTTCGAAAAGTGGTGATAGCATTCGCTTGACTATGTGAAGTTTCATTTGAAGTACCTGCCTGAAATATATTCTTTGGATTTTATTGGGGTTGACTAGGAAGTTTTCCCTTTTCTCTCTCATTCAATGCATCACAAATTTGACCCATTTTAAGTTCTAGACTTGTAAAACGTTAGTCGGTGGTCTTTTGAAGTTGTACAAGATTTTGGGTCAACAGTGGTTGCACTTGGGGGTTTCTAGGATATGAGTATCCTTGGTTATTATTTGTTGTTCCCCTTTGTACAGGCCCTTTAGACCATGAGAAGTTAGGGTGATTTCTCCACCCTGGGTTGTAGGTATGAGAATAAGGGTTGTTCTCTTGCCTATGGTACAAAGCATTAGCTTGCTCGGTTTTAAACTCGTGAAATGCATGTAAGTCTGTACAACTGTCCACTAAGTGGTCTGAACCATGGCACGCGGCACAAGTGGCCATTTCAATTTGGTCACGGAGAGTAGGGTCAATAGTTTTCACATTCTTCTGCAGCTCTAGCACTTCTATTCTCCTAGCCAAAGATTCAATCTTTGCATTTCCCTCAAAGTCAGACTCAATTCTATGGACATTATCTACAGGGGTAGTCCTTTTCGGTTCATGGATGGACTCCAACTGTTGAGTCTATTCAGCGACTTCGATTAAGAAAGTCCAAGCCTCATCATCACTTTTGTCAATAAATTCACCATTGCACATTGACTCAACCGTGGTTCGGGTCCTGACATCTAGGCCTTCATATAAAATTTGCATAAGTCTCCATTTTTCGAAACCATGGTGGGGACATTGGAGCAATATTCATTGAATCTCTCCAAATATTTTGCTAGAGTCTTTTCTTCTAATTGCACAAAACCATTTAGACTTTGACGAATTGTCACAGTCTTATGGTTGGGGAAAAACTTTTTGAAAAATTCTTTTGTGAGATCATCCCATGTTCTAATGGACTGTGGTTGTAGGGCATAAAGCCAGGACTTGGCTTTTTCTTTCAACGAGAAAGGGAACATTCTCAGCTTGAGGGACTCTTTCGGTATTTGGTTAAAACGTAGAGTCCCATAAATATCTTCTAAGTCTCTAACATGGTGATAGGGGTTTTCAGCATCAACCCCTCTAAACACGGGCAACATGTGAATTTTGCTTGCTTTCAGTTCAAACTGGTCAGCATCAGCTGGTAGAATGATGCAAGAGGGATGAATTTCCCTAGTGGGTTACATGTAGTCCTTGAGACTACGGGGTTGGTTCGGTTCATCACCCATTGTTTCTAGTGAGTCTGGGATATCTACTTCAGAGATGGGAATATTAATAATGTCCTCTTGACTGATTCTAACTAGAGGATTAGTTTGGTCTCTATAGGACAAAATCATAGCCTAGCATTCATTCTAATCATGTTATAACACCCATAGAAACAAGCAATTTGAAATAGGGAGAAAACACTCATGTAAACCATAGTCTAGCTTTTGGAATTAAAGGTCACAAATTCACTATGCTGTATAACAATGAGTAAATCAGGGAAGTAAAGCTTGGATAGATGGCAAACAAATTTAGGGCCAAAAGCATACATACTCAAACTTTGCTGAAAATGGTAGACAAATTCAGAGATTCACAATCTTAAGAGTTTAGCACAGCTAACAACAAATTTAGCTAAAATACCAAAGTATAGCTCAAATACCACAGAATCAAACCTTTGTGCACAGATTCTTCAAGAATATCAGGGGTGAAACCATGCAAAGTCTTTGTTGAGGTTTAAGAAATCCACAGTGAAATAACAAACTGATTACTCAGTCAATTTTAGTGACTGAACACACAAAAGCACAAGTTTCAGCTAGCACGAATTTTTCTCAAGTGTTTCAGAATATGCACAAAGGTACCAGGGTAGCTAGTTCAACAATTATTTCAAGGTGCAAAAGAACTGATTATGGTCACTCAAGGTGAAGCATGTGCTGTGTGACAGTGATAACTCATCTAGAAATTGGGAAAAATTACAGGGCCAAGTTGAGATTACTCCCCATAATTTATCAATTTTAGCACGAGAAAATGTTATTTGAATGTCACAGGAATATGCACAAACCGGATGGCATTTCAATCACATAAACACCTAGAGTAAAAAGGAGTTGAAGAATAAACCGCCGGCGCAAAACCGGGTTTAGGCAATTCCACAACTTATCCTGCTCCGTGTTCTTCCTTTTCTTTGGCTTTCACAATAGCTTGACAAGTACATGGCCACTCAAAAGAGAGATTCAGTGCACAGAGGTATGCAATTAATGCAAGGAAATATTAACTTTTTACCACTACAGGGAAGACTGAAACTATAGGCATGCAAATTAAAGATGCAACTAAGAATTTGAGATGTATGCACCAATTGACATAAGCTTAACTAAATGCAGTGATGGTATGAAACTGAAAATCAAAAGTTAACTTAAACTAAACCTGATGAGGATATGAAATTGAAGTTATGTTATAACTAATATGTTAATGATCAAGATACAGCTACAGATGATGATGATATTATTACAGAGGGCTATATATACATGATAATGAAGCAGTTAACCTATTTTGAAATAGAATCAAAAGCTACTAGCATGATGCAAGATATATAGACAAATGGAATAACTAAATCAACAAAGTTACAGATGAACTACAATCTGAAAAACAAAAATCTAAGATAGAACAAGTTACCCTAAGTTATTCTATAGGACAATGATGCTACTGACACAGGCTACAGCTACATACTGCAATGGTAAGAGGTTTCAAAATAAAACTAAATGGAATTAAAACTCTAAGCAGTGCTTAATGACAGAAGAAACTGATTTACAAGATAAAGATGAATACAACAAAACTAAAAGCAAAACTTTAACTTGTAGTTTGCTAACAAAATCTATAGAAAGTTAAGAAGGAAAAGACTAATTTACTTAGTTACTGAAAACAAACAGAGTTTAAACACTTATATACAAGGACTAAGCTAAAAATCATAAAAGTGAAACTTTGTATCAACTACACTGCCACCAAGTCCCCGGCAACGGCGCCAAAAACTTGGTAGGCTTAGAAAAGTTACCTACAATTAAAACTGCAAGTGCACAGTGACAGATAGTGTAATGTGCAATTACAGGTCGATCCCACAGAGACTTGGAGAGTGTAAGTTAAAGCTTGCTCTTTCTAAACTGATTCAAACAAGAGTAACCAAAAGAGTTTGTTTTGTGTGTCGATACGACAAGATATTTAGTAGTAACTGAATTAAATGCTAAGTAAGAAGTAAGAACAGATTGTGAACAAAGGTAGAGAGCACTAGGGTGATTGAATTCACCTCCTAACCCTATGCTAAGGAAATACAACTCAACCTATGTTCTTGTTCCTTCCTTTGAAGGCTTCAGGTGGAGAAATCATCAACCATTTTCACTAACTTACCCCTAGTATAAGTTGTCTTCTTACAGTACAACTCATCACATGTTCATTTGATCAAAAAGCTAACTAATCAATCCTATTTCAATTAATCACAGCAAGAACACAACTTGAATATGAATTTAACTCAACATGAAATTAGGGGTTTCATCTACACCCTAGCAAAGTGATTTAGAACATGGTAAAAGTGAGTAAAAACACAACTGAATTTGTCTAACAATTCAAACCCTAAAAATTCAGAAGGAGCTTCTTACACAAAGAACAATGCTCTTTTATGCCTCCCAACTCTCTTCTAACACTCACGAAATACAAATTAAATGCCCACCCACCAACCATAAATGCCTGAATTCCTTGTCTCCTCTTTCAATTCACCTCTGCAAATTATTAACTCCATGTCTTGAGAAACCCTAACTTTATCTATCTCGAGCTCAGCTTCTAGGGTGATTGAGAGAAGCTAAAATCGAGAGAGCTAGAGCTAGGGTAAGTGAAGTTAGCTGATCTGGTGCTGGTGTTGTCGGGTGGAGAAGCTGATGGCTCTGCAACTGGTCGGGTGAAGAAATTGCAGAGAAGGAAGAAGAGAGTACTGGTTCTTGTCGGGCAGAAGAAAGAAGAAGTGAAGGTGGGGTGTGTTTGGCTAGGTGCTCGGTTGGGTGAAGGGGGTAAGTGGCTAGGGTGTGAAGCGGGTGCAACGAACTCTGATGCACTACAAGGCAAAGGCGTTAGATGTAGCTGCTAGATCAAATCCAACGGCTCTGGATGGAGCGGGCTTGGATTCGGGTCATGGGTCGGATCTTGGATAGCTCATGCCCATGTATTTGTAAACAGGTTGCAACTGATGCGCACGCGGGTTGCAACTTCTCTTCCACAGCTGCTAGTCTCCAATTTTCTGCTATTTTGGCTCCTCAATTCATCCAAGCTTTATTTGGTACCTAAAAACACAAAATTAATTAGTACAAGAATTTATTCTTGAAAACAAAGAAAATACAGAATTTGGGATAATATCTGATTTTAAAGCGCAAAAGATGAGTTAAATGCCAATAAAAAGGTATAGAAATATGCAATATTCGGCATTCATCAAATACCCCCAAACCTGAATTTTACTTGTCCTCAAGTGAAACAGAAATTAAGAAATCCTAACTATGACATTGTCGCTGGTCTCTCGAATGCAGTTAGCGTATGCACTAAGCCTTTAAACCCCTAGGTGTCCCTAGTTGGACGAGTTGTAGCCTCGTGAGGACCTATCATATATGTACCCACAAAACCTTCTCCAACTTCAGAGCTTAATAGAGTCTTAAGCATCCAAGGAGTTGTCGTCTCGTGAAGGCCTTAACACTTGAACCGAAGTTTGCGAACTTTGTTGATCAAGTGGAACTGGAACGTGAGAAGCAACTCGGTCTGTGAACCCAGTTCGTGAACTGGCGTAAATTCTTGAACTCGAGAATATCTGCTGAAGTTGAAGCTCAGGTGCAGTCCGCGAACCTAGTCCGTGAACTAATGGAAGTTCTCATCCTGAGAAATTCTGTTGGAGTTTATTAACTTCAACCGGTTAGCTTGAGTCCGCGAACTCAGTCCTTGAACTCAAGAGGTTATGTCTGAAAACGTTGTTCGTGAACTTATCTTAAATTATTAAGGAATGCTTTTTCAAACCGTGGCTTTATAGTTCATGATTAATGATTCGAGTGAATCACATCGTTTTTGATTCAATTGTGTCTCTTTTAGTACTTGAGATCTCATAGCAATTGAACAACTCTCTAACTAGTTCATTTGAGTCATTTGGACTATTTATGGTGAAGAAGAATATGGTTGATATGAAAGTTATAATTTGGCTAACCATTTGGTTGACTAATTTTGAACCAACCATTGTACACGTTTGGGTACGTGTTGATGGTAGTTTTTAGCTTAGGGTTAAAATCGTAAAACACTAAACCCTAGCAGACAGTGATGTCACAACATTTAAAGTAACAAGCATTTATTAGGCACATTTACTGAAACCTTTAATGTGTCTCTAAATAATTATCGGGGTACTTTTTTTAAATTAGGGTTACGACAAGCCAAACCCTAATTCCCACGTGTGCCAATGGCAAATCATGCCAGCCACACCGACCGCGCCAAAGCATGTCGACCATGCTAGCCGCACCTATGTTCCAATGGAAAATCATGCCAGCCACACTAACCGCGCCAAAGCATGCCAACCATGCTAGCCGCACCTCTGTGCCAATGGAAAATCACGCAACCCACACCGACAGTGCAAAAACATGCCAACCATGCTAGCCGCACCTTTGTGCCAATGGTAAATCATGCCAGCCACACCGACCGCGCCAAAGTATGACAACCATGCTATCCGCACCTATGTGCTAATCGAAAATCATGCCAGCCACACCGACAGCGCCAAAGCATGCCAACCATGATATCCGCACCTCTGTGCCAATGGAAAATCATGCCAGCCACACCGACCGCGCCAAAGCATGCCAACCATGCTATCCGCACCTCTGTGCCAATGGAAAATCATGCCAGCCATATCGACCGCGCAAAAGCATGCCAACCATGTTAGCCGCACCTCAGTGCCAATGGAAAATCATGCCAGCCACACCTACCGCGCCATTCCAAACGCACCTCGCCCTAACCCCATGTTGCGCCACCATACTGGCCTTCACTACGCGGCTATCAAAACGAAGGCGTGCAACAATCAACGGTTTCCCTTCAATCCCAGGAGCAAATCATGGCCGTCTAAGGTCACCGAACGACCTTTGCCCCAAAACCCTAGCTTGGTCACGCATCTAGCCCAAGGTAGTCACGCCATGCGCCTATGGAAAACCCTTGGCCCCACATGCCAAGCCAAAATCGTACCTAGCCCAAGCTAGTCACGCCATGCGCTTATGGAAAACCGTTGGCCCCATATGCCAAGCCAAAACCGCACCTATCCCAACCTAGTCACGCCATGCGCCTATGATAACCCCTTAGCCCCACATGCTAAGCCAAAACTGCACCTAGCCCAAGCTAGACGCGCCATGCCAAACACACTCTGCCTTGGCCCTAGCTGTGCTAGTCACACCATGCCAAGCCAAACGCCCTTGCCTTGGCCCTAGCCACGCCATGCGCCCATGGAAAACCCTTGGCCCCACATGCCAAGCCAAACCAAACCTAGCCAAGCTAGCCGCGTCATGCCAAACAAACTTTTCCTTGGACCTAGCTATGCTAGTCACATCATGGAAAGCCAAACGCCCTTTCCTTGGCCCTAGCCACGCTATACGCCCATGGAAAACACTTGGCCCCACATGCCAAGCCAAAATCTCACCTAGCCAAAGATAGCCACGCCCAAGGTGAACCCTTGTCCCCACATGCCAAGCCTAACCACACCCTAGCCGTGCCACCCTGTTGGCCTTCCCTACGCGGCCACCAAAATGAAAGCGTGCAACAATCAACGGTTGCCCTTCAATCCCAGGATCAAATCCTAGCCATCCAAGGTTACCAAACGACACATGGTAACCTTTGGCCCAAAAACCTAAGTTTGGCCACACCAAACCTTTCCATGCCAATGGAATGCCAACCTAGCCGCGCCACCACGTTGTCCCTCACTACACGGCTACCAAAACGAAGGCGTGCAACGATCAACGGTTGCCCCTCCTCTCTAGATGCAAAATCTCGACCATTAAAGGTCACCTGGCTAGCAAGTTTCCCGAGATTGACTTGTCATGCCACGATAACATGCTACATGTTTTCCAAAAACATTCGAGACATCAACACAAACTGGGGGATCCTCTTTGGGTATTGGTTTGGCAGTTTACAGCATACGACATACACTACGCCCGTCATAAGGAAGTGTCATAAGGGTGAGGCGGTTAGTAAATACGAGAAGTTATGTGGAAAACGTTCATGGGATATAAAGCACATGCGTTAACAATTTTATGGGACATCTATTCCATATAGTTAGCAGTTTCATAAAAACCAGTTTCATACGTTAACCACTTTATGGAACATCAATTCCATGTATACGGTTACCACCTCCTCATATTTACTTCTCCACTCCTTAATGAGAACATGTTATATTTTTACTCCGACTTGTATAAATAGGTCTTACCTATTTCTATTGAACAACAAGTTCATACGGGAGATACAATACTCAGAAATACTTACTTACTAGCTCACCTTGTTATCTCTCTCACTTTTCTGATAACAAGTCGTAGTAACCCAACTAATCTTCCAGAATCAACTATTCTGGTCTCACCACTATCCTTGCTTCCTTCCCAAAACCAACCCATTCTCCTCCACTTTGTGACCGAAGCAAGTCTGGGACGACCATTTCTTGGTTTAGGCCGGACTTGTACAGATTGATCTCTTGAATCTAAAGTACTCCTTTGTAGTACATTGCTTAGGGTTTAAATTGTTTCTCACCTGCACACCCATAATTACCAAAATCAGAAGAAACCATTTTTACCTACAAACAATTGGCGACCACAGTGGGAGGTTCGATCTTTCGGTTACAATGTCAATTTTCAACCAGCGATCTCATTCTTCGACCCAGACGTCAAGATGGTAGAGGAATGCGATCCACTCCGACTCAGTTACTCGACGACTCGATTATCAGTCATGACACGACAAGGGATGACTGGGGACTTCTCAGAGGCTAGAAGCAAAATAATCTGCCCAGGGATTAACGGCGCAGTTATCAGACAACTCAACAACGACTCAGAAGACTGGGGACTTCCCATGACCATGTTTCTCGAGAGAAAAAAACTTGGTCCTACACTCGGAAAGTTTATTCTCATCAAAAGACCTGAGAAACCGAGTTAGTCTTATCTAAACAAAAATACGTGGTTTGCTTTTCCAAGTTCTGATAAAAACTATAGCCATGTTTCATCCAATGTCATCTACCAACACACGGTTCCATGGTTTTCCTGGGATGTTTGCGTCACTTTCATTCATAGTCAAAGATAATTCAATTCTAAACATTTCATTCAAAAAAATATATAATCCAAAACCGTCAAGGTAGCATTTATCTATTAACCCGAGAAAATCAGAAAATCAAAAACCAAAAACTAGGCGTCTCATTTTCCTTTCAAAAAAAAAAACCTAAAGATAAGAGGTCCAAAAGACAAATATATATTCAAGGGAAGTTTTCCAACAACGGCTTGCTCCTTTTGGCAAAGGCCTCCCTCGTGATTTGGAGAGCAACCCTCTTAATTTTCAGCTTCCTGCATAACTTCTTGAATTCCGCTTCTTGCTTCTTCATCATGTCTACGGAAGGACCTTCAACTGCTCCGGCCAACGACCTTTCAACATTAGAGAAACCTTCAAAGAACCAAGGAACGTTGAATTCGAAGTCCACACACATGTCACGATGGAACCTCCAGCTCGAGATTACATCTTCAAAAACTGTATGACCAGTCACGTTGCACATGTCATCAATTGAAGACAAGGCTTCCTCCACACTCTTGACCAACGCATGTCGACTAGTGATCTTCTTAGTCGTGGAAATGTGATCGTAGATTTCCCAAATCTTGGTGTACAATGTCGCATGTTTAGCTGGAACGCTAAATATACCAATCAACATATGACCTGGGAAAGGGGCCATATACGGAGGATTGAAGGTGGCACCTGCAAATGAATCAGCAACTGGCAGGAGATCCCTAACTATGATTTTACCCCCCGAAGTGCTCTCCTCCACCTGAGTCACGGCAGCGCCCTCGGGACGATGAATCTCCATGTCCAAGTCGCTAGATGGCACTGTTTCTGCAGTGGGAAGTACGGATATGTCTTTACTCTGGTGGTCTTCCACTTCAAGACCATCCCCAAGAACGGTTTCCTCCTAAAAATCAAAATTTAGTTTTACTGCAAAGAAAAAAAAAAAGGAAAGAAGAAAAACATGGAGGGGACTCACCGATTCAGTTTCAGACTGACTAGACGAAGATTCAACACTGTTATCGAAAGAATTGCTCTCGCCATCACTAGACCCTGAACTCTCATCCTTTTCGAGTTCCGCGTCATCATGGGTAGGCTTTGTAATGCCGCTCTCTATCTCGAAAAATAATGTTTTCTGACTGCTCGCAAGTTTAGCAAAGGCATTCGTACTACCGAGACCCTGGACAGAATACAAGGGCGTATTCTCAGAATAGGAACAAGGAAATAAACGATCTAGGCCAAGGTCAAGAGGAGAGCCGTACATACCCGCATATTAGATGAACTAAAAGTCGGCAGAACCGTGGAGTCTAACTGAAAGCCGCATGCACGATCTTTAGATATTCGTTCTTTCACCTATGGACTATCTGCATTTGGACTAACGGATTTTCGCTTGGGATCCCTCAGCAGTGGATGTTCCGCTAAAACCGCAGGAAAAGGCTTATCCTGACGATTCTCTACCACATTATTCACGAATCCATGAATAGTAAGAAACTCATCCTGCCAAAATATGTTGTATTTGGAGGTCGTTGATGGATTCTGTTCCGCGAGGAAAGGAAGACTTTTACCCGACATAAGAGCACTAGCATCAAGAACAGTTGATAATGGGATTTCTTGAACAACCGGCTGACGAACAAGTGGGACCCCTTGGTTAAAACCCATATGTCGAGCAGCCCTATTAACATTGTAAGAGATCGCTTTGCAAGCTCCTCGAAAAAAAGATGGAACGTGGCCAGGCGTGCAGCTACGCATGAACACCATCTCTCCAACGCTCAGGCCCTCCTTATCAGAAGACAAAGACATATTCTAAGCAGGAGGAAAGGTACTAATTTGAGTTATGGACGCATGCACCGGAGCTCATGGACGAAAATTAACCGCATACAAGTTTTCAAGAAAGTTAATCAGTTTTAGACCAGTTTTTCGGCGCCTGTTCGACAAACGCAGTATTCTGGAGCCACCCCAAGACTCAGGAAGTATAGCCAACGGTTTCGGGGCATACTTCTCGAAATGCTCCCACAACCATGCCTGGAGAAAGGCGGTATGAACATACGAATCCACTTTCATATGACCGTTCGAGGTGCGCATGTCCGAAACTAGATGATCCAGGTGTGCATAAAGAGAACAAAGAAACAAACCACTGAGGGGGAGACTGACGCCCTTTGCTAATTTTATGGAAAATGTGATAAGTTCCTATCTTATCTCTTTCTTTCCCGAGACGTCGTAAAAAATATCCCTGGATAGCCAAAGATCTAAGAACGCCGCGACATAAAGTACGATATTCGTCTGGTTCGAATCCAACTCGTCAGGAAACCACTGAGACACCCACCAGTCATAAAAGCACTTCGTCTCGTTTTCCTTCCGAACGAATCCATTTGACTTCATAACCAGGGTGGTGTGAATTTCTTCTTCATCGGCAGACAACCTGACGTCGAGGTTTCTAATTACAGGAAGATTTAGCAACACAACCACGCTCTCCAAAGAAATTGTCATTTCGCCCTACCTGCATACGGTCGTATGGGTGTTTGGACACCATATGGAAACAAAAGCAACCAAACATGGAATGTTTTTCCTAATATGAAGCATTGCGGAAGCCACAACAGTGTCGACAATCTGTGCCCTGGTCAAATTGGTCTTTACAGGTTTCTGCTCCATCATAAATCACGTCAATTTCTCAAAGGAACGCAACGGACTTGCAGGGATTTTAAAGTCGATAGAAGGGGAACGATAATCTTTCCTCTGAAGGCAAAACCTTATTACGCCTCCTAGCCAAACCGATCGATCCTCTCCTTCGCTTTTCGAGCCGCTCAGAAGGATCGGCACGTATTGGGAATGGTTTCTCCTAATCGTGGATGATCCGTGAAGAAATTGTCATCTATGTTTGGCTTGGAATTACCTCCATCCCTCGGTACCGCAAAAACTGTTGACATCTTAACCAAAATTCTTTTACACTGTTTTCATCGCTGCGATGACTACAATGGAATAAGAAGAGAAGGAATTATTACATAAAGCATGTAGAAATTATTCTATTGGACGCAAGGGAGCCACCTCGGAAACAAAATAATTGGTTTTAAAGTCCTTTCGTGCATACGCGAAAAATGGGGACTGGTAGACTCTACATCACCGCTACATGCAGCCGGAAACTCGCGCTCAGCCAGATAGAAGCGCCCCAAACAAAAAAGAGGGGGACCATGTAATACCCTGTATTTTTAGTTACTTTTTTGGGTCGGGTTATACCGAAATTAATTGACTTTGTTTCTTAGGTTATTGTACCTTGGCCTTAGCCTAGGTGGGTTGATTGAACTAGAAAGGCTACATGTTAGGGTAGAAATAGAATAATAAAAATAAAGTTACTAGAAAATGAAAAGATAAATAAAATAGTTTAGAAGAGAAATTATACAAGTTAGAGAACAAAAGGCTAGGGAGAAGAAGAAAGAGATGGAGATAGAGAATTTTAGAGATAAAGGAATAATAAAAATCAAAAGGAGTTTGTAGCAATTGAGAGGTAGAATGTTTAATCCCTTTCTTTTTGTGTTTTTCCTTGTTATACTTTGATTTCAATTTTGTTTATTCTTATATCATTAGGGTTATGAAATTTGTCTATTTAATTTGATACATATTATTGATGATCAGACTTATATTAGGTATATAACATAATTGGGTATCATTAATTAAAATTTGAGAGTATTCCACCATATATTCACCGTTGAAAGTTTGTTTGAATTTGAGTGATATTTTCTGAATTTCTGGACAGTTTCGCCTTGATGTGATTTTGATGTTCTTAGGAAGTCTTAATGATGTTAAAATGATTTGTGGTCTTAATAAACTTTGTAGATAAGCATCTTATCTTTCAGTGTGCTTTTGATTGGGTCAATTTCAGATTTTTATGAATTTATCATGAATTGATTGGTAATGACACGTAATCTGCCCAGTTTTTGGGATATCATTGTAAAACAAATATATTTTGTTTGAACCGTTGTTTTGGTGTGAATTTTGGATATGTTGTACATGATGGTGTCAGGAAGTTCATATGAAATTTTAAGACGATCGGATAAAGTTATCACTATGAAAACTATAATATAAGATTCTGTAGTTAATATATTTGCTTAAATGCTTAAAAGAAATTCATGTTGTTAAGCCATGGTTGCTTGTGTTGTTTGTGAAAATGATTTATAAAAGGAAATGAGTTCATGTTTTACCGTTGTACGGAGCATGTTTCATGCTAACTGCGGGTAATGATCTCCGAGAGTTAAATGAGTAATGATCCCCATGGGTTTCCCGACCGTCGATGGCGGCTGTCCGTGTCGATAAACGATAGGTGGTGTACGAACCAAGGTTTTCATACTGTGAATGAAAAGGGTAATGATCCCCGAGAGTAATAGAAACTTTTGTTCTTGACCATCAATGGCGGCTGTTCGTGCCGATAAACGATAGGTGGGTGTACGAACCAAGGTTTTCGTACCGTGAACTCATGTGTTGAGGTAGATTATAAATATGTGAATAATGTGTTCGGAATCTAAATTAAATGAGTTGTTGGAAACATAATTGGTGTTATGAACTCATTTGTGAAATTCAAATGGATGAATTTTTGTTGTGAATTGATGAGTTGAATCCTAAATGGATGATTTGGTAAATGATTTGTTGATAATAATATAAATGTTGTTAACTCATGGCTTGTTGGTGACAATATTAATTCGTGAATCGTATGATGAAATCTCTATTGAATGATTAGTGGAAACCTTATTGGTTTTATGAACTCAAGCATTGAGATCAGAATTGAAGTATTTGTAGGAAACATTATTAGTATTGCGAACTCACGTGCGATATTTATTTCAATGAATTGTTGAACTCAAGTGTGAACTTAAATGAATGAATTGTGAATTGATGTATTAAATCCAAAATGGATGATTAGTTGACAAAAATAATGGTATTATGAACTCATGGCTTGTTGTGACAATATTAATTTGTGAATCATGTGTTGAAATATAGATTAATTGATTTGTCGGAAACATAATTGGTGTTATGAACTCATGCGTTGAAACTTAAACGGATGATTTGTTGATAATAATATTAATATTGTGAACTCATGGACTAAATTCTAGATTGGATAATTTATCGAAAACAATTGTTGGTATTGTGATTGTTGAATATATCATTGATTCGTTGAAGTTGTATTGTGTTTCTTGTTATATGTTTTTTTCCTTGACAAAATGATTATGTTTGCGCATCTTTAGAGAATTGTGAATGCATTCTATTGAGCTGTCATCTCACCCCAATTGACATCCTTGCAGATTTATCAGAGTTGCGCAGAAGAAGTTAGGAATGAGTTGCTTGGTGATTGCATTGTTTTCTTAAAATTGTTTGAAATGTAAATTTGAACTAAAATGTTTTTAAAGATTTCTAGTAAATTCAAACTCATCACTTCATGTTTCATATGTGTAAACTCTTGTTAGAAAGTCTAAGTTATGTTGTTGTAAGAACTTAAATAAATTTAAGTAAGAGAAATATATGCATAAGTCTCCTCCCGACCCGTAACGCTTCGAATTCGGAGCTCCATATGGGTTTGACCCTGGTCCGGAACTCGGGGTGTTACAAGTTGGTATCAGAGCTCTATAGGTCTTGAATGGGACCGTAAATAAATTGTTTCGTATGTTGTTATGCATGCTTGTATGATTTGAGTGTTGTATTGCTTGCTTCATCATAATAGTTGACTTTGTGTAACTCATGTGAATTGTTCATTTTGCGCTGGATGGAATCGTCATGTTGTTTACTATATTATTTATATTATGTGAATATTTAGGTTTACGTATTTTCTTAATTTCGGGACGAAATTTCTTTTAAGGGTGGTAGAATGTAATACCCTGTATTTTTAGTTAATTTTTTGGGTCGGGTTATACCGAAATTAGTTGACTTTGTGTCTTAGGTTATTGTACCTTAGCCTTAGCCTAGGTGGGTTGATTGAACTAGAAAGGCTACAAGTTAGGGTGGAAATAGAATAATAAAAATAAAGTTAAGAGAAAATGAAAAGATAAGTAAAATAGTTTAGAAGAGAAATTATACAAGTTAGAGAACAAAAGGCTAGGGAGAAGAAGAAAGAGATGGAGCTAGAGAATTTTAGAGATGAAGGAATAATAAAAATCAAAAGGATTTTGTAGAAATTGAGAGGTAGAATGTTTATTCCCTTTCTCTTTGTGTTTTTCCTTGTTATACTTTGATTTCAATTTTGTTTATTCTTATATCATTAGGGTTCTGAAATTTGTCTATTTAATTTGATGCGTATTATTGATGATCAGACTTCTATTATAGGTATATAACATGATTGGGTATCATTAATTAAAATTTGAGAGTATTCCACCATATATTCACCGTTGAAAGTTTGCTTGAATTTGAGTGATATTTTCTGAATTTCTGGACAGTTTTGCCTTGATGTGATTTTGATGTTCTTAGGAAGTCTTAATGATGTTAAAATGATTTGTGGTCTTAATAAACTTTGTAGTTGCAGGAATTCCCACACTACACCCTTGTTAAGATTCTATAGAAATCTGTTGGAATTTGATTAAACTTTAAAGATTAAACGACACTTTATTATTCAAATTTCAGAAATGTTTACAGAATTGGAAGAAATCAAGATTACAAATATTCTCTTGAAGTTTCTCTCTCATTAAGACTCTTTAAACTCTCAAAAATACATCATCATTTTCTGGATCTATCGTGCCCTTTATATAGGGATTTACATAATGGGTGACAGCTAAGTTTTCCTCTTATTTCGGATCTATTCTGCGATCTCATCGTGATCGCTATAATGTTCTCTATCGCAAATATGATGACCATCGCAGGACCAGCATATTATTCTTTTATTATTCCATCGTCAGTTTCTTTTGGGTACTCTGCGATGCTCGTGAAACGTTGCTAAAGAATTGACAGTGACCATCGCAGAAACGTCATTAATATTGCGGGAATAACGATGTAGCGATATTCTGGTCCTACATCTTGCCTCTTCTCATGTCTTTTCTGCGAAGAAGAGAAGGTCATGAGAATTTTAAAATGCCATAACTGCTTATCTTTTCAGATTTCTCTGTTCTGACACGTTTCCATGTCCTTCGCCAGTTGTTTTCACTATTTCTTTCTTCCAATAATTTTTTGACACGTCTCCTCTAACCGCTGCGATCTGGCCAACCACGTCTTTTCTTTTGCATTAATTACCTTCATCTTCTTCGATAAATTTCTTCTTCTATAAATACTCTTCTCATTCCTCTCCTTTTTCTCTTTTACTTTCTTCTTCTTTCATACTCTCTCTGCAAATCTTGCTGTTCTTCCGCGAATTGCGCTTCTGTTATTGCCGTGATTTCTTTCTTCTTTTCGACCTTTTATTTCATTCCCATACTTCAAAAATGGTTGTTGCTGGTTCTAAAAACTTGAAGGCCTTTAATGAGATGCGCGAGAAACTCAAAATTAAAGGTTTTAACTTATCTTTAATTCCATATCAGGATTCTAGATCTGAACTTTCTCTTAAATTATTCACTGATGATCAATGTTCTCGCGAAAAAATCATATTATCGCTAGGAAAACTTGAAGCTGGTCTTCCCATTCCTCTCTATGACCCAAAACTTCCATTATTTTATCAAATAATTTCTGACGAGAGGTTCCCGCGAGCGGTATATCAACTAGGTGGAGATTGCATCAGATTGCTGCTTGAATACGCTTCTCGCGGTGCTAATAAAGGAACTCGTTACCCTGAAGCTCCAAAGAATCCTCTATTTAAATATGTCCCCATTGTTCCTGCGGATTATACTGTGGACAACTTCTTTTTAAATTATAGTATAGTCCCTATGAAGAGGGATAGCACCTTCTGGGGTGTTCGTTTGAAGAAAGAGAAAGTCGCTGGTGACAAAGCTCTTATGATGGATATTTATTTCCATACATCTACCAACCAAGGTCCTCGCCATTCTAGCGATGACAAGTGGTTCATCTTTCCATTACATCTTGAAGGTCCCTATATATATGGTTCTCTCCCATTACCTGCGAGTCTCTCAGAGTATGATCCATGGGTCTTCAATTGGCCTGAAAAATCTAAAGAGGTATATTCTCTCAGCTTTTTATATTATTATCATTTACTGTCTTCTTTATATTCTCGCTAACTATTTTGATTTTTCTCAGATTGATAGAATGAAACTCAGCTATCAAACTCTTAGGAAACCTAGCACTTTCTTGGCTCTGAAATCTTTCACGGATGAAGTAAGAAATATCTCTTCGTAAACTTTTACAATATATTGTTGCCCCTATTTCTTATCTTCATCTGTGCTCACAAGAAATCGAAGAGTTAGAACCATTAATACCCGCAAAAACCAAGGAGAAATCTTCAAAATAGAAATCTGGGAAATCTTCAAAGGAGAAATCTTATGCTTCTTCTAGGGGGAGGTCTTCTGCCCCTCGCAATGAAGAATCTAGCGATCATCCACTAAAGAGAAGGAAAACTCAATCTTCTTCTTCTTCAATTCCTCAAGCAATTCCGGAAAATCCAAGTGTTAATCTTGATAAAGATAATAATGACGAGGATTTTAATGTTAGCGGTTTTCCTTCAATAAAGAATTCTTCTGATTTTGATTCTTCAATGACTCATTTATCCAGAATTTTTAGCGATATTTCCTACAACATTACTTCTAATGATGAAGATGAAATTATTGACAAAACATCCCAAGCCCTCGCTAAGGTTTGCGATGCCCCCATTCTGGTGGACAATGATTCCCTCCAAGGAATCTCAAGATCGCTGACTCCCAGTCTTTTGAATTCTCTTGGTGCCTTGGTATGTTTTCATTTTTTCAGTTTTTTCATATATTTTCTCCATTGCTAGATCTTAATTTATGTTCTTCTTTCACAGGTTGGAAGAGCTTCTTTTGTTGTTGCTTCTGATTTAGATAAAAGATGTGCCAGCTCTGAAGAGAAAGCTGCTAAACTTAGCCAGGATAAACTAAAATTAGAACTTGAAGTTATTGAGCTTCGC
Source organism: Papaver bracteatum (assembly GCA_023529315.1). NCBI lineage: Eukaryota > Viridiplantae > Streptophyta > Magnoliopsida > Ranunculales > Papaveraceae > Papaver > Papaver bracteatum. The sequence continues at coordinate 554,565 of JAJJWX010001118.1, forward strand.
AAGAAGAATAAACATATGGAGACTGAAGCTTCATTTGATAAGCAAAAGATCTTTGATCTTGATAGAGCTAACCAACAACTCTATGGTATGACTGATTTCCTTTCTCTCTTAATTCTTTTTACTCCATCGCAGCTTATTCAAGCGACCATTTTTAACTTGCAGATATTTATGGTCTTACTGACGAGGCTATACTCTTTCAATCTTTTCCTGAACCTGTAAATGATCATACTATTCTTGCATGTCTTAATAATTCTTTAAGTAATTTCTCAGATGATAATATTAGATCCCTCTCCATAGATGAACTTAGATCCAATCTTAATCTCTTAAAAATTGAACACAAATTCAATTTAGGTTTGACTGACAAATATAAGCGCTTTTATCTTAATTCAAAGAAAGAAATAGATAGATTAAGACAGAAGAATAGCGATCTTATTGACGAAAAAGATCTTGCCATCCAAAGGGGATCCAAGACCCTGGCATACTTTCATAAAACTCTCCTTGACGTTCAAACAGACAGAGATAAACTTATCCGCGAGAATGAAGATTTCTTATGAGGGAGACTCAAGTTCGATCTCATCTCCTCATTAATAGCGATGATGAGTTTGCTTGGGCTATGAAGGTTCTTGACAATGCCAGGAATGACTTAGGTGTAAATGTTAGTCTTCAAGTTGAACAAGCGGCCTTAATTAGAGATATGATTTCTGAAAGAGAAGGTTGCTTGATGTTCTTCTTCTCACTATTTTCTTGTTTTTATTACTCTTCTTTATAAAATTTCTAACTTGTTGTCATATATTCTTGCAGGAGCTGAAAAAAGATATCTTGAAAGAATTGGGGAACTTGAAAATACCCTTGCTGCTCGCAATAAGAAATACTCACGATTGAAGGAGCAATTTGACATTACTACCGCGAACTTCAATAGATCTCTCATTGTTGTTCGTAATGATTCCGTTAGGTTGGTCTATAATGATCATGGAATTTCTCCTTCTATATATCCTGATCTTGCAAAGGAAGTCCTTGCAATACTCTCAAATCTTAACATTTCTGATAGCGAAGCTGGGGATTCTGACGAGGATGAAAATGATAATGATGATGACGAAGGGGAAAAATCTGGTGGAGGAGAAGACTCTGATAAGAATGAAGATAGTGATGATAATGATGAAAGGGAGAACTCTGGAGATGAAGAGAAGTCTGATAAAGAGGATGGCGATAGATCTAGCTAGTTTTTCCTTCTATCTTCCTTGTATATTTATTTTCTTCTTTATGTAACATTGCTGTGAGTTTTTCCAATTTTGTGAATCTCTTTTGCTTCTACCTGTATGAATTAGAAAACATCTCTGTTTCTGCAAGTCAATCAATCAATATAATTATTATTCTTTAGTTATCTGCGTGCATTTATCTATGCAATTTTTATATGATAGATGAATAATAATTTCATCGTTCTCATGCATTCCCATACTTGCCTCTATTATTCATCTGCAATATAAAAATTGATTAAAGATTAGATATTAGTGGGAAATAAAATCTTCCTCAATATTGGCGATCTTGTCGTCAGCAATAACTGCGTGAAATCGCAATTCTCATAATATCTGCGAGCATTATCGCAGTAATCTTGTGGTCTTATTACGCCTTCCTAATTAAAGGTCTTATTTTGCCACACTTTTTCTTTCTGCGACAAAATCACAGGACGTCTTTACATTTGCATTATTGACCCATTGATCTTGCCTTATCTTTCTTCTTTGATTGTATTGCGACAATATGACAAGTCTAAGTTCTCTCGCGAGATCAAAGCCTCGTGACATTGCCGTCGTGCGATGAAATCGCAGGACGTCTTTACACTTTTATGTAAAAACCCATTGATCTCATCTTAACTTTTATCTTGTTGCCTCTGTATTATTTACATCACGCGACAATATGACAGGCCTAAATGTTCTTGCGATCATAAAGCCCCATGACATTGCCGTCTTAAGACACTTATCAGCTCCCTAATGGAGGGTGCCTCCCATATCTTCCCCCTGGTTTCCCCTTCAAAGAGGGCACATCGTTCATACAAGACTAGCTCCTCCCATCCAGATTTACCAACAACCAGATGTTTTCGCAGACTCTTGTCCTTTATGCCTATATGGCTTATAGTTACAAGACTGCACCCTAAGTGGGATTTTCTTCAGGCCAAGTGCATCATAGCCAAGACTTACCAAGAATGGCAAGGGAGTTTCGTACGCCCTTGGCACCCTTGGATCAACCGTGTACCTCGGCGCCTTGGTCATACTTTGCACTTCTTGGAAGAGATTATCGGTCGTCCAACCAGGGTATAACCATATATAGTTGGAAATTCAAGATCTCTCTCCCGGATAGGTTTTCTTTAACCTCAACATCTGCATGACTCAGGATCCAGCAGAGGTATAACCTTACCCCTGAATCATGTCAAGAGATACCTCCTCCTATGATGTGCTCGTAGGTCTTACATTTGCCTCTTATGAAATTTTATTCGCAAACTAGGGTGCACGCCATAAAGGTTCATCCCATTCTTTCATCTCTGCGAAATTTTATTCGCATTTCTCGTGAGTATTGTAACTCTGATAAAATTTCATAACTTTTATCTTCTTTCTTTTTGTAAAATCTTGCGATTCTTTCCAGCAGAAAATTATGTTCAATTACATATTCTTCAAACAAATTATTCATAGAATTCTCTAAAGTTCATCGTTTTACGTCTCTACTTACTATTTTCTGATTCCGCTTTTTTGCTATGTTTTACTGTTGTTCCTTTTTCTACGAGACGCTCGTCATCAGTTTCCATATCCTCTTTCCGCTCTATTGTATCAATCATTAACCTTTCACATCTCTGTTGTTGTTTGATTTTGTATCTCCAATTGCTATTCTTTTCAGCTCTTTCTTCACAAGACTTCATATCAATTTCATAACATTTCTTGCTTTCTCCCCAATCTCCTTTAATAACTCCAACACCTTTAGGATGAGGAAATTTGATACACTGGTGATAAGTAGATGCTACACCCAATATCCCATGTAACCAAGGTCTTCCTATCAAAGCATTGTAAGGTGATTCGATGTCCACAACACAAAATAAGATTTTTGAAGATATTCCCTTTAACGGTATTTGCATTTCAATTTCCCCCTTTGGTTTGTTAGTTGTACCGTTAAATCCATAGTTTTTATACGTTGATGGTATCAAATCTTCATCTCTTCCGCCCATGGTTCTATAGGTATGATAGAACAAGATATCAACTGAACTCCCTGTATCTATTAAGACTATGTTGACGGCCCAAGAGTCTTCAATTTTACCATCATTTTCTTCATCTTCTGCTTGCATTTTCTTTGGTTTTATCTCTAACCGTACCACCAATGGGTTGTCATGTTGCTCGCCAAGCTCAGATACATCTTACGCGGTGAAAGATAGAGTTTGCTTCTGCCATTCGTCTAATGGCGAGGCTCTCGCTATATTCATTATCTCTCTTCCATCTGTATTTCTTGCGAAGACTCTACTTAAAATATTATCATGGAAATCTTCCACAGTTCTGAATGAATGCACGATGGAGTTACAAGATAAATCCTTTGCTTTAGCCCCCACTTCTATCACGAATGTTTCTGCTCCTTTGACAGCATTCACCCTGCGAGTTTCTGGTGCTGGCGGCAGTTGATGAGGTTGTGGACGTCCTAATAGAAAGTGATTTAACTTCCCCTGATCAATCATCCACAAAATTATCCTCTTTACATTTCTACAATCATTTATTGAATGGCCATGAAAGTGATGGTAAGGACAAAATTCTTGACTTCTATTGCTTGGATGTGGTTCTTTTCCCATGTTCCATGGGGATGGTATATTTTCCATCAGAATGACAGCTTCCCAAATTTTTTCTATACTAGCATTAAGAGGTGGCATCTTAATTTCTTCCCATATTATCTTTTGATTTCCTTGCCCTCTAAAGTTATTCTGCCTTTGTCCGCCATAAGTTTCTTGCGGATGATCAAGTCTTTGAATCTTATTATTTCCACCGCGATTGTAATAATTCTTCTCCCTTTCATATTCTTCTTGATCTCGACTGCCCATCGCTACCAATTTTTGTTGATTATCAATTACCACTTTCTCTTGTTGTGCCTGCGAAGTGCTCGCCACATTATTTATCATTTTAGGGAGAAAACTTCCACTTGCCGCTAGCGAGCTGGTGTTCGCGATTGGGTATGATTCCATCTCATTTTGTTTCTCCTCCAAAACAATGTATTCTTCTTGTAACTCTCGCAACTCTGTCATGGTGATTGTATTTTTGACTCTGAAAACTTGAATGTACAGCTGATTAGTCGCGAACATTGCATTAATGAAGGATAAGATCAGGTATCTTTCATCTACTCTTCCAGCCATCTCGCTGCACATTCATTTCCACCTTATGGTTAAGTGCTTCAGACTCTCGCCAAATCTCTGTTTTAACCCAAACATATCTTCAATACCCGGTCGTGATGAATTGTTGCTAATATACGCTCCTAAAAATGTAGCTTGTAAATGATCAAAAGAAGTTATGGTATTTTTTGGTAATCCCTCGAACCATTTCAACGCCTCTCCAGTTAAGCTGGATGCAAAATATTTTCATAACACATCATCATGATTCTCCCACCGTAGCATACATCTAACATAAGCTTTGACGTGTTGGACAGCACAAGTAGTCCCATCAAAAATGCTGGTTAATGCTGGTAAATTGCATTTTGGAGGTATCCCTCTTAACTGTACTTCTTGAGTAAATGGAGTTCTCGCAGCTTCTTCAATAGCTTCATCAAGTTGCCTTCTACCTCCTTCTCTTCTATTGTTCATCATTCCTCACATTTCTGCTAATTCTCTCAATATTTGCTCATTCTCAGCTGAGTTTTGTTCCATTGGCCTCTTTAATGCCGTTTCCCTTCTTCTGCGTTCTTTCCTTTCTTGTCTTGCGAGATTTTGTGTATCTCCTTCTTCGTCATCATCTCGTCTTTCTCTGCGATTTTCTCTTTCATCTTCTTCTCTGCGAATTTCTTCATTTCTCCTCATTTCTCTTCGTTGTCTCTCTATCATCCTATGTATCCTATCATACTCCTCTTGAATATTACCATTGTAGCGATTTTGCGTACGTCTTCTTTCTCGATTTTCATAATTATTTTGCCGCACTTCTTCTTGAAATTCATGTTCTTCTACTTCTGCCCTTAATCTTTCCCTCTCACGAGCTAGACGTGCTTGTTCAGCGTAATGTCTCTCAATTTCTTCTTCAATCATTCTTTGATTTATTTGATTCTCTCGCCCATGCAATATCCTCGTACCTTCTTCTAAATTTTCTTCTTCAATTTGGTTAGTTCTTCCCTCTTGATTTATATTGTCACGCGGATTATAGCGATCACCAATTATCTCTTCTTCTCTATGACGTTGTTCTCCATTTGAATTTTGTACTTCTTCTCTAACATTTCCCATTGGGGGATTTTTCCTTGGTTCTTCTCTGAATGATCTTGAATTTGATCTAACATTACTTCTTGACCTCCTTCTTTGTAACCTCAAATTCTCCATTCTTAGATCATGATTTTTTCTTGTTAAATTCGCACGTTCCTCTGCCTCTAATCTCCTTTCTTCCTGTATTATTTGTCTCAAATCATCTATTATTAATCCTCTAGCCATTTCTTGATTTCTTTCTCCTTCTTCTTCATTTCTTAATTGTCGATTTTCTGCTTCTTCCATCGAATCCGACCTCCAAGTATGCACACTCACTCTATCATAATCCACATTCCTATATCGTGTTTGTGCTTGTTGATTCGGCTGTTGAATTGAACTTTCTACTTCATTTCTTATTCTATTTCTCCCTGATCTTATCCTTGAAGATTCTTCCAATTCACATGTTCCCTCACCCGCAAGTCTTTTACTTCTCCTCACAGTTGTCGGTGGTTCTGATGTATTTCTTCTCTTTATAGCCATCTCTTCAACTCTAACAATTTCTTCAAATCCTCAAATTGTAATCAGAGATTTTTTAGTTTTCAATCCCTATTTCTGGGTGCCAAAATGTAGTTGTAGGAATTCCCACACTACACCCTTGTTAAGATTCTATAGAAATCTGTTGGAATTTGATTAAACTTTAAAGATTAAACGACACTTTATTATTCAAATTTCAGAAATGTTTACAGAATTGGAAGAAATCAAGATTACAAATATTCTCTTGAAGTTTCTCTCTCCTCAAGACTCTTTCAACTCTCAAAAATACATCATCCTTTTCTAGATCTATCGTGCCCTTTATATAGGGATTTACATAATGGGTGACAGCTAAGTTTTCCTCTTATTTCGGATCTATTCTGCGATCTCATCGCGATCGCTATAATGTTCTCTATCGCAAATATGATGACCATCGTAGGACCAACATATTATTATTTTATTCTTCCATCGTAAATTTGTTTTGGGTACTCTTCGACGCTCGTGAAACGTTGCTAAAGAATTGACAGTGACTCTCGCAGAAACGTCATTAATATCGCGGGAATAACGATGTAGCGATATTATGGTCCTACAAACTTTGTAGATAAGAATCTTATATTTCAGTATGCTTTTGATTGGGTCAATTTCAGTTTTTTATGAATTTATCATGAATTTTTTGGTAATGACACGTAATCTGCCCAGTTTTTGGGATATCATTGTAAAACAAATATATTTTGTTTCAATCGTTGGTTTGGTGTGAATTTTGGATATGCTGTACATGATGGTGTCAGGAAAGTTCATATGAAATTGGAAGATGATCGGATAAAGTTATCACTATGAAAAATATAATATAAGATTATGTAGTTAATGTATTTGCTTAAATGCTTAAAAGAAATTCATGTTGTTAAGCCATGGTTGCTTGTGTTGTTTGTGAAAATAATTTATAAAAGGAAATGAGTTCATGTTTTACCGTTGTATGGAGCATGTTTCATGATAACGGCGGGTAATGATCCCCGAGAGTTAAATGGGTAATGATCCCCATGGGAACTTGTGTTTCCCGACCGTCGATGGCGGCTGTCCGTGCCGATAAACGATAGGTGGTGTACGAACCAAGGTTTTCGTACTGTGAATGAAAATGTTAATTATCCCCAAGATAAAATGGGTATGATCCCCATAGGAACTTTTGTTCCTGACCATCGATGGCGGCTGTCCGTGCTGATAAACGATAGGTGGGTGTACGAACCAAGGTTTTCGTACCATGAACTCATGGTTTGAGGTGGCTTATAAATATGTGAATAGTGTGTTCGGAATCTAAATTAGATGAGTTGTTGGAAACATAATCGGTGTTATGAACTCATTTGTGAAATTCAAATGGATGAATTGTTGTTGTGAATTGATGAGTTGAATCCTAAATGGATGATTTGATAAATGATTTGTTGATAATTTTATAAATGTTGTTAACTCATGGCTTGTTGGTGACAATATTAATTCGTGAATCGTATGATGAAATCTCTATTGAATGATTAGTGGAAACCTTATTGGTTTTATAAACTCAAGCATTGAGATTAGAATTGAAGTATTTGTAGGAAACATTATTAGTATTGCGAACTCACGTGCAATATCTATTTCAATGAATTGTTGAACTCAAGTGTGAACTTAAATGAATGAATTGTGAATTGATGTATTAAATCCAAAATGGATGATTAGTTGACAAAAATAATGGTATTATGAACTCATGGCTTGTTGTGACAATATTAATTTGTGAATCATGTGTTGAAATATAGATTAATTGATTTGTCGGAAACATAATTGGTGTTATGAACTCATGCATTGAAACTTAAACGGATGATTTGTTGATAATAATATTAATATTGTGAACTCATGGACTGAATTTTAGATTGGATAATTTATCGAAAACAATTGTTGGTATTGTGATTGTTGAATATATCATTGATTCTTTGAAGTTGTACTGTGTTTCTTGTTATATGTTTTTTTCCTTGACAAAATGATTATGTTTGCACATCTTTAGAGAATTGGGAATGCATTCTATTGAGCTGTCATCTCACCCCAATTGACATCCTTGCAGATTTATCAGAGTTGCGCAGCGGAAGTTAGGAATGAGTTGCTTAGTGATTGCATTGTTTTCTTAAAATTGTTTGAAATGTAAATTTGAACTAAAATGTTTTTAAATATTTCTAGTAAATTCAAACTCATCACTTCATGTTTGATATGTGTAAACTCTTGTTAGAAAGGCTAAGTTATGTTGTTGTAAGAACTTAAATAAATTTAAGTAAGAGAAATATATGCATAAGTCTCCTCTCGACCCGTAACGCTTCGATTTCGGAGCTCCATATGGGTTCCCTGGTCCGGAACTCGGGGTGTTACAGACCATGCACACGGCTACACCAAGACAAGGAGTAAACCCTAAAAAACTAGGTTTTCATGGAAAGGGGATAGCAATTATTATCGCGTGCTTACTTTGCACAGCGAGTTGAGGCGGTCAACATTACTACGGTATTCATGCCTAAGTACTACTACGAGCTTGTGCAATACATACCTACGGTTGGGATTTACACCGACACTTTCTACAAGGTCATGGAAAGGTACACCTACAACTAGGGTTTTTTACCAATACAAGATTACAAAAGAAAAGCAAGTCACAGAGGAAGTTCTGGAAGACATACCTAATCCGCTCGCCCGCTACCAAGCAACAAAAGAAGAAACAATAAAGGCGTGAATCAAAGGGAGAGGCCAGCCATCCTTTTTATAGGCGTGATACTTGGGAGTTCGAACAAGAAAAGGATTTCCAATTTTGAGCCAAGGAAGGAAAAGAGGAAACCGGTCCCGCAAAGACTAATTTCCACATCCGAGACCACTCACGCCATACCACGTCCCCACCATTCCTAGACATCCTTGCACGTTCCACCAAGCCATTGTCGCTGCCCCCCTGCCAAGCCATTCGCTCCATTGCCGCGGCCCTACCACGCCTAGCCGTCCGTGTATGTCTCGTCTTGCCAAGGCCACACTATGCCAAGCCGCCTTCTCCACTGTCGCGACCCTATCGTCCATGCGTGTTTGCCTTACCTAGACCATGCCACCTCTTGGCCCCTCGAGCCAAACCGTCCAATGGCGTAGCCTTCCAAGACCTCTCCCCCTTTCCCTTGGAGATGTACGACCATACCAAGCCGGTAACTTTCATCTCACCACTCCATGGTCTGCTTTCCTAGTATAACTTACGCAGGGCCGCCAACAGGGGAAGCCAAAACTCTCTTTACCACTCTAAAAGGTTAGTAGGATTCTCTTGACCAACTTTGCAATTATTTACACCTCGATTCCGTCCTTGTCTGTCACCATCATATGCTTACCTCACAACAAGGCACCTGTTTCGAGCTAAGCAGGGGACTTAATGTTGATGGTGGTTTTTAGCTTAGGGTTAAAATCGTAAAACACTAAACCCTAGCAGACAGTGATGTCACAACATTTAAAGTGACAAGCATTTACTAGGCACATTTACTGAAACCTTTAATGTGTCTCTAAATAATTACCTAGGTATCTTTTTCAAATTAGGGTTACGACAAGACAAACCCTAATTCCCACGTGTGCCAATGGAAAATCATGCCAGCCACACCGACCGCGCCAAAGCATGCCAACCATGCTAGCCGCACCTCTGTGCCAATGGAAAATCATGCCAGCCACACCGACCGCGCCAAAACATGCCAACCATGATATCCGCACCTCTGTGCCAATGGAAAATCATGCCAGCCACACCGACCATGCCAAAGCATGCCAACCATGCTAACCGCACATCTGTGCCAATGGAAAATCATGACAGCCACACCGACCGCGCCAAAGCATGCCAACCATGCTAGTCGCATCTCTGTGCCAATTGCAAATCATGACAGCCACACCGACCGCGCTAAAGCATGCCAACCATGCTAGCCGCACCTCTGTGCCATGGAAAATCATTCCAGCCACACCGACCATGCCAAAGCATGCCAATCATGCTAGATGCACCTCTGTGCCAATGGAAAATCATGCCAGCCACACCGACCGCGCCAAAGCATGCTAACCGCACCTCTGTGCCAATGGCAAATCATGCCAGCCACACCGACCGCGCTAAAGCATGCCAACCATGCTAGCCGCACCTCTGTGCCAATGTAAAATCATGCCAGCCACACCAACCACGCCAAAGCATGCCAACCATGCTAACCGCACCACTGTGCCAATGGCAAATCATGACAGCCACACCGACCGCGCCAAAGCATGCCAACCATGCTAGCCGCATCTCTATGCCAATGGCAAATCATGCCAGCCACACCGACCGTGCCAAAGCATGCCAATCATGCTAGCTGCACCTCTGTGCCAATGGAAAATCATGTCAGCCACACCGACCGCGCCAAAGCATGCCAACCATGCTAGCCGCACCTCTGTGCCAATGACAAATCATGTCATCCACATTGACCGCGCCAAAGCATGCCAACCATGCTAGCCGCACCTCTGTGCCAATGGCAAATCATGCTAGCCATACCGACCGCGCCAAAGCATGCTAACCGCACCTCTGTGCCAATGGAAAATCATTCCATCCACACCGACCGCGCCAAAGCATGCCAACCATGGTAGCTGCACCTTTGTGCCAATGGAAAATCATGCCATCCACATCGACTGCGCCAAAGCATGCCAACCATGCTAGACATACCTCTGTGCCAATGGAAAATCATGCCATCCACACCTACCGCGCCATGCCAAACACACCTCGCCATGGACCCATGCCACGCCACCATACTGGTCTTCACTACGCGTCTATCAAAACGAAGGCGTGCAACAATTAACGGTTTCCCTTCAATCCCAGGAGCAAATTTGATCGCTGTCGTATGCTTAAAAAATAAATTACACTTTCTTACTACTCAAAATATAAATATAGCAAGGGCAAGAAAGGATCGATCCCACAGAGAGGACTAGGTTATCAAGTTGTTTTGGTTTCCTATAAATACCAATGAGGGGTTTTTCTAATTTTTATAAAGTAAAAATAAAATAAAAGTAAACAAAGAAATAAACAAACAAATCAAGGTAGTGAGAATATTGGGTAAAGGTTTCATCTTCAATTGTAAACAAGTTTCTGAATATATGAATAGAATTCGTATTTAATCTCGTTATCATCAAAATCCCTAGAATACCTTATTGCAAGAATACTCCGTAAATTTCCTAAATTTATCAACACACACATTAGAGTTGTGTATGTGAATTCTACCTAAAGAATAACCTCACGCCTTGCGCTAATTAAGTTCAATTCCTAGGAGCATTAAGTTTCAGAAATAAGTTAATCAATGCAATTGGCATACATTGCGCAAACAATTCAAACAAAGGTCAATTTCTACATATGATTACTAGAGTGTATCACTACAAACCGTAATCATATCATGCTACTCATATTCAACGTTATCGCTCGATAAAAGCCCTAAAATAGCTATAGATATGGATGTATGTTCAATCAATTCTAGACTCAAATAAACAAACATTCAATCATATTGCAATACATCAATCATGCAATTATTATAATCAATAGAAAGTGAACGATGGTTTTGAGAGAAAACTAACTCATAAAGATCAAAATTGTTTTCAAAATCCAACTACATCTTTAACCAATAAGAAAACTTAGTTCATATTCATGGAGTTCATAACAAAAAGCATAGAAGAAAGCATCATGTTCTAAACCCTAGAAAACAAAAGTAGTAGCAGCTCCCCCTCATGGAGATGTCTCTAGGTTTAGAAAAGAGATTTTCTATTTATATGCTTTTCTCCCCAAAATGATACTTTCCCAAAATTAGTTGAAGTCTCAAAACCCATCTCTAAGTAGTCCACCAAGCCCATGTGTGAATACCCATTTCAAAATTCTGTGTTAAAAATGGGTCACCGGAAAACTGGGTCACTGCCGGAAGTTGACCGGAATCCGGACACCAGAATTTGTCACCAGAAAACTACCTACATCCGCCTTTGTCATCAGAAACTGTCACCAAGAAATTCTACACTTCCAGTAGCTCAACTTTGCTTCTCTGCAGTCCACACATTCACAAAAACCATTTTATCCAATTCCTTGTTTCTTGCGAAAATGCACCCAAAAGCGTGACCCGTAACTCATATATACGGCCGCCAACTCTTGCATTCGAAACATACCCCCTTCACGATTCATGCTTTAAGTTTCGAAATCCGGCAACCGGAACTAGTACCACCGGCTCGCCATTCTTGCTGCGTTTTCGCACAATCTCTGCAGTTCTGGTTCAGGCACTCTCCTAGTCAGTTTACTCCACTGTCCTCCTTACTGGTTCCATTGCATCTCCATGATCTTTACACCACCTGCGACAGACCCTTCTCTAGTATCAGCTGCAGCATGCCATCGTTTCAGTTTTAGCTTAAAACAACATCACCCAAATCTCCTTGAAGCATCACCATTCCATCCTAGCCATTACAATCCAACTCCAGGCAACTGTGCCACAAAGCATTATGCAATTCATCTCCAAAATCCATCCAACTTTGCTCAAATCCCAGTTGTCAGCTCAAACCTCATCCAAAACATCACTCACTCGCATTAGCTCCAGCTAATGCTCATCTACTTGCAGCTACCAACCATTGCTTCTCCTGAACTCACAACCCTGACGACACACTCCGCGCAGCATCTCAGACGCTCAACTGCAGCTGCGATTCCACCAAAACCAGTCTTGCACACTCTAGGCAGCACACTGTAACTTCCCTGCAGCACTGTGACATCACTATTTCCCCAAGCCATGAATATTACTGCAGTTCCAAGCACCTCCTCTTCCTTGTAAAACAATTCATATCCAGCACCAGTGACTCAAACTACCAAAACCACATCAAACCCCATTTTCCAACTTCTTTGTACCAAACTGCAAATATCAGTTAAATCTCACAAATCAAACCCATGAAAATTGTCACTTCCACCTGCAATCTCTTATACACAACCAACACTGTAACATAACCCATTCTTCCATTTCATCACAAACCCTTCTAACTCTCTTCCAAATTAACCCACTAAGAATATCACAGTTCAACTCAGTCACAACCCATATCAACTTCATAATCACAGCCTATACCTGCAATTCCATAAATCTTTATTCGCAGACCAACATTCACCAGATTTACAACATCAATTCAAAGTCCTTAGCCATACAAAACCATGGCTCATAGCTGCACACACACATAAAACTGCATCTTTCCTTTCTCTACCTGGACTTCCGATAACTCCACCAGAAATCATCCATTCACTCAACTGCACGGCAATAATAACAAATCCCAACTACAGTCAACATCCCCAGTTCAATTGATCCCCAGAACCAAGGGATATAACCATTCTGGCCATGAAATTTAGTAGTGGTAGTAGCACTATTTCTCCCTTATATTCTCAGCTGATATATAGTCTTGAAACTCCACCTTGTGCTCCTCATCTTAGCTCCAGTTCCACATACAGCTGCAAAATCCAGCTCTAATTTCAAAGACAACTGCTCCATCTCGAACTCCATCAACCCATTGAACAAAACCACTGCCAATTATCTCTGCCATCATTCCCTGCCAAATACTGCCAGCCAATTATCAACCAAATCCGGCAGCAAACACAAATCTGCAACCTTTATCTAGCTTAACCCCTTTTAGTGGTTGTAATCATTCCACTTAAGCTTTATTTATCAGTACCAGCTGCCTAAACCTCCAATCCTGTAAGCCTTCACCTACCCTAGCATACACCTGCAATTTCTCGAATTCAAGCTTCTCTTCGGTTTATCTACCTGATTTCACGTCTCAACTTGTTGTATTATCCATTAAAGCCTTGTTCTTCATTTACATCAACCATCGAACCACCATTACCAATTCAAACAAGAACTGACCCAAATCAGCTTCCAATTCGAACCCATTTTCTTCATAAATCTTCCATGCTGGCCAGTTGTTCTAAAAATCATAATCAAACCCAATTCTTCTATCTTTGTGCTTAAAATAGATCTCATTCTCTCAACACAACCCTAATTCTGAATCAATCGAGCACATCTCAGAAATTGGGATTCAGAACCCTAAAATATTCTCAGATTCAATTAATAGAAGATATTTGTTCAAACCATACCAACTCCATGAGTATCTAGGCACTCAGAATTACCAGATCATTTATTTTCTTTACCAGTCTCTGAAATTTCATCATCACTGGATTATAGAGGGGAATAGTCTCAGAAAACCATCCCCGCCTCTCTTTCCTTGCCTCTTCTGAATTTCAGATGAAATGATTGAGAAGAGTCATTTCTCTCAATTTTAGGTCTTTCGTAGTGATGGAAACTGTTAAAAGCACCACTGCTTGGATGAAGACCACATGGAATGGCAGCCCTTATGCACTCTTCTAGTAGTTTCCTCGTATCCATGGCTTAGCTCCCAATATCATCCACCTGTGAATTGACCTTGTTGCCTTTTTGCTCCAAATGAGTAATTTCTCCTTCTTTTGTTTCAAAAGACTCCATAACACCTAATAAACTCAAAATCAAATATAAGAGACATAATTCACAAGGATAATAGCAAATAAAGCATAAATACTAGATATAAAATTTGGTGTTTCATACACCTATCAGATTCCCCCACACTTAGACTTTGCTAGTCCTCGAGCAAATCGAATAAAACAATTCTAAAACATACATACAACTCCGTCTCATCGAGGATACGGTTAATTTTAGCATAAATAACAAGCCTTTGAACCCCTAGGTGTCCCTAGTGGATGAGTTTTAGTCTCGTGAAGGTTTACAAGAGGTCTACCTACAAAACCTATATTTCCAACTCTAGCTACCTGTGACAAATCTATGAAAGAATCCAAAATGACTATTGGAGGAGGTACCCTGACTCAAATTCAATTCATATATAAGCAAATAAAGTTTTTCTTAGAAAGTTGAACACACCACAATACTCGGAATCTGACTAACCACAATCACAATGAAAAGATTAAGAAGATGGATATAGAAGTAGATGTTGCGAATGTTAACAAGTGATCGGTGTTTCCCATATCTGTCTGAAGGTCACCGTCAAGATGAACCTATGCATCCTATTGGATTGATCTACTGGTATAAATTCTAGTGTCAACACACTGGCATATACAAGGGAACCAGGAGTCGACTTTATTCAACACAATAATAATATTTTTTTCTTTTTCACTTTCTTTTTCACTATTTATTATTTATTATTTTTTTAGACAGCATGATTAGATCTTTTGGATCCAAGCGCATGCTTCTTTGTCATCAAGTAAGTGATAGTTGCCTTGGATCCTGCATTCCACGCTTGTTTAGGCGACGGAGACAGGGACAACGTTTCACACATACTGTTATCCAAGTGTCTTTTTTATTCCGATTGGTCTAATTGGTCGGTCTTTTTTTTTTTTAGCAACTCAATCACTCTATTTCATCCTAGCAGTAATAACAATTTGATGTTTAGTGACCCACCAAATCACTTAGATAAATATGGAAAAATAAAAATAGAACGTGATATGGTGATATTCCGAGATATGGTAACAACTATCATATAATTTCTAACACTTGAATAATCCTGTCCCTTTTAGTTAATGGGTTCCTCAACTCCTCCAGCCAAGATGGTTCCATCCATTTAGATTGATAGTGTCATCCTAAAGGCACATGTTTCTAGGTTTCGGAGTTCATAAAGCAAATTTTTTTTTTTTTTACTAAAGGTATCAAACAAACTATACAAACATATAAATTGAATCGTCCAAAGAAAGTCAAGGTGGGAAATCCATAACATGATATATATACACAATATGAAAATAAAATGAATAATAAAAACTCATTACTCCAACTCATAGCTATTTCTGAACAATAGAGGATAAACACTAAACAAGTTATTTAGTTGGCATCTGATCCCAACTCAACCAATATATACACCTCATTGTAAAGAAAAAATTCCATCTACTTAGAAATGCTAGTGTTTATTCTAAATTGTTCAAAAATCTCTAAAAGTTGGAATTTTGATATGCAAATATCCAAAATAAGAAAATAAAAATAAAAGACTTGAGAAATAAAAAGATAAATATAGATACACAAAACCAGCGGGTTGCCTCCCATTTAGCGCTTGTTTTAAAGTCGACGGCCCGACATGAAAGACGAATTCCCCATACACCAATAATCGGAAAAGTTGGGGATCCACCCATAGCACCTATTTTTCAAACACTAGCTTCGCACAAATATTAGTAATAGAAAACAAAAACGAAGCTATTAACCGATAAAAGTTTCCCCCACACTTATTTTTGTCTACAGTTCGAAGTGCATAAAGAATATAGGAGTCGGGTACTACCACGGTTTCTTGTTTACAAACCTGCATAGTATGAGAATCAAGCATCTCTAATGGCGGAAATCGAGATATAAAATCATCTAACAATGTTCTCTAAGCACATACATTCAAACCAACAAGAGGTAAAGGAGAAGAAACAATATGCAAAGGGTTAGACAAACCTTGCACAATCTCTTGTATTACGGAGTCCTCTTCATCCTTGAAAAACTCAAGTGAATTATTCACCTCTTGTATATCATGGTCCTCTATCAAACCTTGCAACCATTCTTCGTCCGTTTCTGCCTTAACCAAAATCTCGGTATCAACATAATCATTACAATCATATGCAAGCTCAATTGGGTCTTCCGCAATATTGGTCATAACGGTCACATTCTCAACACACTCCTCTTTGTTGTAAGGCACATAATCCACTGCGGATCCAAATTTCGCTATAATGAACTTTTTTAGAACACTCAAAAATGCTTCATCCTCAAGCTCCACCCTTTGAATAGGCTCTTGATTATTATTAAGATCAATGCTTGAGAAATCTGCACTAGTGTCGTCATATTCCTCTTCGTCTTCGTATTGATCCCAAAAAGATTCCATTGTACACTCCTTGTTGTTGTCACCATGAGTTGTTTCAAGCGATGTATCATAATCACCGTCACTTTCGTAGTTAACATAAGGTTCTTCGTTGCTGAATTTAATGTTGCTAAACTGTAACTCATCCTTTTGAATAGGGGAATGATCATTAGTAAGATCAAGAGTTGAGTTAGATACATAATTATCAATGAAAGTTCCCAAGGATTGGCCTTTTTCAACATTAGCATCAATCAAATATTCATCACAAACCATATGCACATTAAAATTATCCATATCTTCCTTGCATTGATCAATGCCTCTTCGCAAGTTAGCAATACCTTCACGAAGTTCTTGGAGTTGCTCTTCTCTAGTCTCTTTAGCTTTTTGAAACTCTTGTTGTACAAAGTTGGAAAATTTGTCCAATAAGTTAGAGACTTGTTTTTCACGAGCATAAGAATCCTCCCATCCTTGTGGTTGTTCACACCCATACCCACCATAAGGTTGTTGAGGAAAACCATAAGGTTCCATGGGATATTGGTCATAACCAATAAATTGGTTTTGATTATACCCCTGGAATGGTTGGAAGTTGTCATGTTGTTGAGGTTGTTGGAAACCGTATCCATTGTTCCAATATGCTCCATCCATGAGAAATAAGTACCTGAAACACGATTCTCAAAACAAGATTAAAAACCAGAAAATAAGAAAAACTAAAAACAAAACAAAAAACAAAAACAAGAAACCAAAAACAAGTGACAACCGTTGCCTCCCCGGCAACAGCGCCAAAATTTAATCGCTGTCGTATGCGTCAAAAATAAATTACACTTTCTTACTACTCAAAATATAAATATAGCAAGGGCAAGAAAGGATCGATCCCTCAGAGAGGACTAGGTTATCAAGTTGTTTCGGTTTTCTATAAATACCAATGGGGGGTTTTTCTAATTTTTATAAAGTAAAAATAAAATAAAAGCAAACAAAGAAATAAACAAATAAAGGTAGTGAGAATATTTGGTAAAGGTTTCATCTTCAATTGTAAACAAGTTTCTGAATATATGAATAGAATTCGTATTTAATCTCGTTATCATCAAAAGCCCTAGAATACCTTATTGCAAGAATACTCCGTAAATTTCGTAAATTTATCAACACACACATTAGAGATGCGTATGTGAATTCTACCTAAAGAATAACCTAACGCCTTGCGCTAACTAAGTTCAATTCCTAGGAGCATTAAGTTTCAGAAATAGGCTAATCAATGCAATTGTAATACATTGCGCAAACAATTCGAACAAAGGTCAATTTCTACATATGATTACTAGAGTGTATCACTACAAACCGTAATCATATCATGCTACTCGTTTTCAAGGTTATCGCTCGATGAAAACTCTAAAATATCTATAGATATGGATGTATGTTCAATCAATTCTAGACTCAACTAAACAAACATTCAATCATATTGTAATACATCAATCATGCAATTATTATAATCAGTAGAAAGTGAACGATGGTTTTGAGAGAAAACTAACTCATAAAGATCAAAACTTGTTTTCAAAATCCAACTACATCTTTAACCAATAAGAAAACTTAATTCATATTCATGGAGTTCATAACAAAAAGCATAGAAGAAAGCATCATGTTCTAAACCCTAGAAAACAAAAGTAGTAGCAGCTTCCCCTCATGGAGATGTCTCTAGGTTTAGAAAAGAGATTTTTTATTTATATGCTTTTCTCCCCAAAAGGATACTTTCCAAAAATTAGTTTAAGTCTCAAAACCCATCTCCAAGTAGTCCACCAAGCCCATGTGTGAATACCCATCTCAAAATTTTGTGTGAAAAATGGGTCACCGGAAAACTTAGTCACTGCCGGAAGTTGACCGGAATCCGGTCACTGGAATTTGTCACCGGAAAAATACCTCCGGCCGCCTTTGTCATCAAAAACTGTGACCAGGAAATTCTACACTTCCAGTATCTCAACTTTGCTTCTCTGCAGTCCACACATTCACAAAAACCATTTTAGCCAATTCCTTGTTTCTTACGAAAATGCACCCAAAAGCGTGACCCGTAGCTCATATATACGGCCGCCAACTCTTGCATTCAACACATACCCCCTTCACGATTCACTGAAACATTATGATTCATGCTTTAAGTTCTGAAATCCGGCAACCGGAACTAGTACCACCGGCTCGCCATTCTCGTTGCGTTTTCGCACAATCTCTGCAGTTCTGGTTCAGGCACTCTTCCCTAGTCAGTTTACTCCACTGTCCTCCTTGCTGGTTCCATTGCAGCTCCATGATCTTTACACCACCTGCGACAGACCCTTCTCTAGTATCAGCTGCAGCATGCCATCTTTTCAGTTTCAGCTTAAAACAACATTACCCAAATCTCCTTGAAGCATCACCATTCCATCCTAGCCATTACAATCCAACTCCAGGCAACAGTGCCACAAAGAATTCTGCAATTCATCTCCAAAATCCATCCAACTTTGCTCAAATCCCAGTTGTCAGCTCAAACCTCATCCAAAACATCACTCAATCGCTTTAGCTCCAGCTAATGCTCATCTACTTGCAGCTACCAACCATTGCTGCTCCTGAACTCACAACCCTGACGACACACTCCGCGCAGCATCTCAGACGCTCAACTGCAGCTGTGATTCCACCAGAACCAGTCTTGCACACTCTAGGCAGCACACTGTAACTTCCCTGCAGCACTGTGACATCACTATTTCCCCAAGACATGAATATTACTGCAGTTCCAAGCACCTCATCTTCCTTGTAAAACAATTCATATCCAGCACCAGTGACTCAAACTACCAAAACCACATCAAACCCCATTTTCCAACTTCTTTGTACCAAACTGCAAATATCAGTTCAATCTCACAAATCAAACCCATGAAAATTGTCACTTCCACCTGCGATCTCCTATACACAACCAGCACTGCAACATAACCCATTCTTCCATTTCATCACAAACCCTTCTAACTCTCTGCCAAATTAACCAACTAAGAACATCACAGTTCAACTCAGTCAAAACCCATGTCAACTTCATAATCACAGCCCAGACCTGCAATTCCATAAAGCTTTATTTACAGACCAACATTCACCAGATTTACAGCATCAATTCAAAGTCCTTAGCCATACAAAACCATGGATCATAGCTGCACACACACAACAAAACTGCATCTTTCCTTCCTCTACCTGGACTGCCGATAACTCCACCTGAAATCATCCATTCACTCAACTGCACAACAATAACAACAACTCCCAACTGCAATCAACAACCCCAGTTCAATTTATCCCAAGAACCAAGGGATATAACCATTCTGGCCATGAAATTTAGTGGTGGAAGTAGCACCATTTCTCCCTTATATTCTCAACTGATATATAGTCTTGAAACTCCACCTTGTGCACCTCATCTTAGCTCCAGTTCCACATACAACTGCAAAATTCAGGGCTAACTTCAAAGACAACTGCTCCATCTCGAACTCCATCAACCCATTGAAAAAAACCACTGCCAATTATCTCTGCAATCATTCCCTGCCAAATACTGCCAGCCAATTATCAACCAAATCCAGCAGTAAACACAAATCAACAGTCTTTATCGAGCTTAAATCCATTTAGTGGTTGCAATCATTCCACTTAAGCTTTCTTTACCAGTACCAGCTGCCTAAACCTACAACCTTTTAAGCCTTCACCTACCCTAGCATACACCTGCAATTTCTCGAATTCAAGCTTCTCTCCGGTTTATCTACCTGATTTCTCGGCTCAGCTTGTTGTATTATCCCTTAATGCCTTGTTCTTCATTTACATCAACCATCGAACCACCATTACCAATTCAAACAAGAACTGACCCAAATCAGCTTCCAATTCGAACCCATTTTCTTCATAAATCTTCCTTGCAGGCCAGTTGTTCTAAAAATCAGAATCAAACCCAATTCTTCTATCTTTGTGCTTAAAGAAGATCTCATTCTCTCAACACAACCCTAATTCGGAATCAATCGAGCACATCTCAAAAATTGGGATTCAGAACCCTAAAATATTCTCAGATTCAATTAATAGCAGATATTTGTTCAAACCCTACCAACTCCATGAGTATCAGGGCACTCATAATTACCAGATCATTCATTTTCTTTACCAGTCTCTGAAATTTCATCATCACTGGATTACAGAGGGGAATAGTCTCAGACAACCATCTCCGCCTTTCTTTCCTTTCCTCTTCTGAATTTCAGATGAAATGATTGAGAAGAGTCATTTCTCTCAATTTTAGGGCTTTGGTAGTGATGGAAACTGTTAAAAGCACCGCTGCTTGGATGCAGACCACCTGGAATGGCAGCCCTTATGCACTCTTTTAGTAGTTTCCTCGTATCCATGGCTTAGCTCCCAATATCATCTACCTGTGAATTGACCTTGTTGCCTTTTTGCTCCAAATGAGTAATTTCTCCTTCTTTTGTTTCAAAAGACTCCATAACACCTAATAAACTCAAAATCAAACATAAGAGACATAATTCACAAGGATAATAGCAAAGAAAGCATAAATACTAGATATAAAATTAGGTTTTTAGACACCTATCACAAATCATGGCCGTCTAAGGTTACCGAACGACCTTTGCCCCAAAACGCTAGCTTGTTCACGTATCTAGCCCAAGGTAGTCAAGCCATGTGCCTATGGCAAACCCTTGGCCCCACATGCCAAGCCAAAACCGCACCTAGCCCAAGCTAGTCACGCCATGTGCCTATGGCAAACCCTTGGCCCCACAAACAAAGCCAAAAATGTACCTAGCCCAAGCTAGTCACGCCATGCGCCTATGGCAAACCCTTGGCCCCACATGCCAAGCCAAAACCGCACCTAGCCCAATCTAGTCACGCCATGCGCCTATGGCAAACCCTTGGCCCCACATGCCAAGCCAAAACCGCACCTAAACCAAACTAGTCATGCCATGCGCCTATGGAAAACCCTTGGCCCCACATGCCAAGCCAAAACCGCACCTAGCCCAAGCTAGTCACGCCATCCGCCTATGGAAACCCCTTGGCCCCACATGCCAAGCCAAAACCGCACCTAGCCCAAGCTAGCCGCGCCATGCCAAACACACTCTGCCTTGGCCCTAGCTATGCTAGTCACACCATGCCAAGCGAAACTCCCTTGCCTTGGCCCTAACCACGCCATGCGCCCATGGCAAACCCTTGGCCCCACATGCCAAGCCAAACCAAACCTAGCCAAGCTAGCCGCGCCATGCTAAACACATTTTTCCTTAGCCCTAGCCATGCTAGTCACATCATTCCAAGACAAACGCCCTTGCCTTGGCCCTAGCCATGCCATACGCCCATGGAAAACCCTTGGCCCCACATGCCAAGCCAAAATCGCACCTAGCCAAAGCTAGCCACGCCCAAGGCGAACCCTTGGCCCCACATGCCAAGCCAAACCACACCCTAGCCGCGCCACCCCGTTGGCCTTCCCTACGCGGCCACCAAAACGAAGGCGTGCAACAATCAACGGTTGCCCTTCAATCCCATGAGCAAATCCTAGCCATCCAAGGTTAATAGACGACACATGGTAACTTTGGCCCGAAAACCTAAGTTTGGCCACGCCAAACCTTGCCATGCCAACAACATGCCAACCTAGCCGTGCCACCACGTTGGCCCTCACTATGCGGCTACCAGAATAAAGGCGTGCAACGATTAACGGTTTCCCCTCCTCTTAAGATGAAAAATCTCGACCGTCGAAGGTCACTAGGCTAGTAAGTTTCCCGAGCTTGACTTGCCAAGCCACAACAACATGCTACATGTTTTCCAAAAATATTCGAGACATCAACACAAATTGGGGGATCCTCTTTGGGTATTGGTTTGGCGGTTTACAGCGTGCGGCGACGCGCCCGACAATTAGGGTCAAAACCCGCGGGTCAACCCTAACCCGACCCGCCTAAACCCGCCCCTAACCCAGCTTGGTTGTTAATAGGTCCGAGCTAGGGTTGATCTTTTAGGACTCGTTGGCTAAACGGGTTGACCCGCATAACCCGCGGGTTAACCCGCCAACCCGCCAAATCCCTTTGTTTTGTGCATTTGAGGGGTTCAGTTGTAAAATTTAGAACAGAGTTTCCATTAATCGTAAAAAAATTAACAATATCATCAATTAAACCTACCCAAATCTTAATATTACATCAAAAAATTCTCAAAAAAGAAAAAAACAACTACAATCATCTTTATTTACATAATCAAACAAAAAAAAAATCAGTGATCATTTCATTAATTAGTTAGATGGGTCAATTGTTCATAGTACATATTCATATGAAAAAATAATTTAAAGATCAAACCCTAAAATCTAAATATTGATCAATGAATTCCGTAACACCACCAGAAAATTAAATGAATTGTGAACAGAGAGGCTTATGAGAAGATGGATAAAAAAACGTAGCAGATCCATTAATAAAGAAATAGGAAAGAGATCTATTATATTCTTTACTGTGATCGAGTGATGGTGGGGACGACGCTGGGAGAAGAAGGAAGGAACGATAAAGAGAGGATGTCAATGGAGAGAGAATGATTTGGAGAGCACAAAGGGTGTTGCTACTTATTTTATTGTTGGTAATCTGGCCTAGTGTAGCTTGATTGTCTTTTATAAGTTGTAATTAATAAAATGATCATCGCATCACGTCCCACAGAGTAGTGGTGCATCTATTACTATGTAACCTTGATGTGTGGGGTTCGAATCTTTGTACCTACTTTCATTTTTTGGTTAAGTGAATTTCCGTCGTTGTTGCCTGTTGATATGTAGGGCCAACCTGCCGAGTTAACCCGCTTAGGGCTAGGGTTAGCAAAACTAAACCCGTAAGGAGAACGAGCTGGGCTAGGGTTGAACATAATGAGAACCCGTAACCCATCAAACCTGCCACGGGTTGACCCTAACCCGGCCCGTTGCCAGGTCTATGCGGCGTACACTACGCCCGTCATAAGGAAGTGTCATAAGGGTGAGGAGGTTAGTAAATACGGGAAGTTATGTGGGAAACGTTCATGGGACATAAAGCACATGCATTAACAATTTTATGGGACATCAATTCCATAACGTTAGCAGTTTCATGCGTTAACCACTTTATGAAACATCAATTCCATACATACGGTTACCACCTCCTCCCATTTACTTCCCCACTCCTTAATGAGACCAGGGTACGTTTTTACTCCGACTTGTATAAATAGGTCTTACTTATTTCCATTGAACAACAAGTTCATATGGGAGATACAACACTCAGAAATACTTACTTGCTATCTCACCTTGTTAGCACTCTCACTTTTCTGATAACAAGTCGCAGTAACCCAACTACTCTTCTAGAATCAACTATTCTGGTCTCACCACTTTCCTTGCTTCCCTCCCCAAAACCAACCCATTCTCCTCCACTTTGTGACTGAAGCAAGTCTGGAATGACCATTTCTTGGTTTAGGCTGGACTTGTACAGATTGATCTCTCGAATCTAAAGTACTCCTTTGCAGTACATTGTTTAGGGTTTAAATTATTTCTCACCTACACACCCGTAATTACCGAAATCAGCACAAACTATTTTCACCTATAAACAGTACGGTTACACGAACTCAAAATGTCAAGTACATGTGTGTATGACAAGCTAAGTTTTTGATCTAACAGTTGAGAGATATTAGCTTGTATCTAATCAGGTTTTTATCTAACGGTGAATATTGAATGCTTTGTTACTAAGCTAACATTCTAACATTGATTGCAAACCCTGATTTGAAAGACTATATAAGGGAGAACTCTAGCAACTTGGAAACCTAATACCCACACATTCTGTGTGATACTAGTTTGTTAAAGCTAGAGTCGATTCTCCTTTAACCTTTGGTTTTCTTCTCTAAAACTAGGTTAACGACTTAAAGACGTCATTGGGATTGTGAAGCCAGACCGATACTACTTATTTCTATCATACGAGTACAATTGTAATAATTGTCTTGAGATTTCTATCTCCGATAGGCAAGATAAAAGTAGTCACAAACATCTTCGTCTCATTGTTTGTGATTCCTCAATAATCTTCTTCGCTGCGTTGATTAAGTTTATTATGAGGTAATTGATGAAACTGAGTTGTTCTTCGGGAATATAAGTCTGGTTTTATCGATTGGTTCTTGTCCACCTTGATTTATCAAAAGACGGAATAAAAATCATAGGTTTATTCGTGGGAGACGAATTTATCTATTACCTGTAGACTTTTCTATGTAAAACAGATTTGTTTGCTAAAGTCTTCGACTTTGGGTCGTAGAAACTCTTGGTTGTGGGTGAGATAATCTAAGGGAATGAAGTGCGCAGTATCCTGCTGGGATCAGAGGAGTAGGAGCATAACTGTACCTTGGATCAGTGTGAGATTGGTTGGGGTTTAACTACAGTCCAGACCGAAGTTAATTTGGAGTAGGCTAGTGTCTATAGCGGCTTAATACAGTGTATGTTTAATCTAGACTAGGTCCCGGGGTTTTCCTGCATTTGCGATTTCCTCGTTAACAAAATTCTGGTGTTTGTGTTATTTCTTTTCCGCATTATATTTTTATATAATTGAAATAATACAGGTTGTGCGTTGTTCAATCGATTAGAATATCCGACCTTATTGGTTTTTGATTTAAATCGATTGACACTTGGATATTGGTATTTGGTACCATCCAAGTTATCTCTCTTTGATTAGGCTCGCGAATTACATTTGCTTGAGTAAATCAAATCGAGAGATTGCGATAATAACTCATTGAGTATTTTTTATTGATTGAGTCTTGTTGATTCTCTAGAAAACAACTCGGAGTGTCCATACAGATTGCTAATCAAAATATTGGGTGAGGTTGTTAGACCCACGCTTTTTCAATTGGTATCAGAGCAGGCAAACACGTTAAAGACCTTACAAGTCTGTGTTTGTGGCAATCTGAGTCTGTGGACGAAATCTCTGTTGCTCATACCAAAATGTGTCCTAAAGCTTTTGACCGTGACAAGTGTCTTGAAAATACCTCAAAGGATTATTCCTTAGTTGATTCTTCCGAATCCCGAGATAGAAGGAATGTTCAATGTGATAATGACATTTCTTCCTCTTATGAGGCATGTGACACTTTGACAGAAGCTGAAAAGGAACTCACCAGAATTTCAAAACATACAGCTGAAGATGTTAATTTTAATAATCATGATCAGCTCATTGATGAATTTGAAAAGTCTCTTAATCGAGAACGTGATCTCTATCATATCATAAAGTCCTTCTCTAAGAACATTGAGAAACTTTTACAAGAAACTACTCTACAACATGAAAAGATTAGTACTCTTGAGGAAGTTGTTAAATAGGACTCCATTAGAGAAACACATTTACTCGAGACTCATTCATCAGATCTCAACAGACTTCGTGCTGAAAAAGAGAAACTTTGTGCATCGCTTACTCTAGCCCATGAATAGTGTAAATCCTTGAAAAAGTACAACTCTGTCCTAAGGAGAAATTCTTCTGTGACTAATTCTCAGGAATTACCATATATGAAGAAATGTTCTCCAGAAGAAGATTGTGTCAAGAAAAGTTTGCATAACTTCCAATATTCTCATATGGCTATGAAGTTTAAATAGGTGCCAGTTATTGCTTCTCCTCTACGAACCTGTACTTTTTGTGGGAAACAGAATCACTATGCTATTCATTGCTTTGCAAGATGGAAACAAATTTCTAAGCTTTGTAATTTTCTTCTTTTCAATGTCAATGGAACAGAAAGTCAGTTGACTAAAGTAGTGAATCGTATGCCCACAAGAAATCAGAAACCTTATGAGAATGATCTCTACTCTAGATATCATCACATGGATAAAATTCTTTTTGTCAATCCTTTTTGCTGTATTAATAAGAACAATTATTGTACTTATAAGGATGTTTCTGATAAATTTAAATCTAGAAAATGGATTCCTATCTATTCGGATCCTGTTGAACCTATTGCTAGAGGTCCTAGATTTAGTTCTCAGAGAAAATCATCTGACGAATATGTGAAAAGCACCATGACCTATTCTTCAGGGACACAGGTTAACCGAAGAAAGTCGAAGAGTACAAAAATCAAACAATCTGATGATATATACAACACCTTTCTCAACAATCACAGTAGAACTTGTTTCCACACAATCACCTGATTCCAGGTATTTGTTTCCTTGTTTCTAACTTGAGAGGTACAAGGAAAAATATTGAGGAATACTCAAGTATGTTGTATATTATTTCTATTTGAGTCTTTTTATTGGTAGTCCACAAACTTTCGCGTCCTCCTCTTGTATATCTCCAGGGTTTTCAAAACCAAAGTTTTTGTACTCTCATTGACGAACGCATATATACCTTGTCTATATTGTGATTGTCCCTGACCTAGAACTCTATGGAGAATTCTGCAAAATCTCTAGAGATTGTGCATCTTGATATGGAGGAAGACATTCAGGAACGTAAGTCGATTCAGGAGATGGTTCTAAAGAAGATGCTTGAAAGAAAGGATCACAACACCTGGATTGATGATTTCTGTCAAGGATTTAACTCGTTTTCAGAATGATTCAAAGGTCGAGTTTGCAAATCTTCAATTGCAAATAAACCAACTTCTAGATGGTCAGACCAGATTTTTTTCTAATCAAAACATTCTGATACGGAATCAAAATAAGCTTATCATGGACTATGCCAAAGCTAGACAGATTTCTCGGGTGGTTGATCACAAAGTTAGTGTTCTAACTCACGAACATGGTGTGTCTACGGTCAAGAGAATAAAGGAAATCAGCGATGCCTTCTTTGATGGCTTCATTGAAAGATACGAGGTTCTTAATGAACTCTGATTTCTCTTATTATCTAGTAAATCTTCTATGTTTTCTATTTTATTTAGAAGAATAACTAGTGTTTTGGAATAGCAATGATTGTGATTACACATAGTTATATCCAATGATTTCATCTTCTTGTTTTTAGATTTATTGGTTTAAATTTTAAATTGGTTTGGAAGATGATGGTTGCAGTATTAATCTTTTTGATTTTATATATTGCAATATTTTGATGGGATTTGTATGTTTACGTCCGTGAACTTGATTATCCCATATTTTGTCAAAAGTAAAGTCGTTCATGTATTGGTATGCAAATATTGATAAAGGAATGAATGGAATTTTGGCAAAACACAAAAGTTAAGCCTATATTGTCAATTGTTGATGTAAGATAGGTTAAAATCTTTTGTGATTCAAGGATAAAGTCTATTATGTCACTTTGTGATGGAAAAATAAAATAGGTCCTTGTTTTGTTATCCATGGTATAAAGCTTAATTGTTCCATATTATTATGTATTACCGTGAAGGTTCCATTGTGTATCTCATGTTGAGCACGATACAACTAAGTCGATTTCTTATTGGCATGGTTGGTTGTTCCATGAGATTCTATATGTTGAGCCTTAAGAACTAAATTAATCAACTTGTGTGGTTATTTAGTTTGTATTCCATAAGTTCTCTCATGTTGAGTACATGTACGGTTAAGGTTGTCATTTCTTATGATAATCTTATTCGGGGTTCAATAATCTCTTATGTTGAGCCCAAATGAACTAAATCAATCATCTTATGTGATTATTTAGTTAGCACTACATAGATTTTTCTCATGTCGATTGTGGACAATTGAATTGATTACTTTGTGATTAGTTTAATTGTGTAATATGGATAGAATATTTATGGGTTTTCTTGTGAATAATCTAATCAATGAATTAAGTCTCCATATGTTTACTTGTGTTGAGCATATTTAGTCAAATTAATCATGGTTCGCTTTGGTTAATATGATTGAATATTTTGGATTCCAAATTCATACTTGTATGTAATTTGTTGAGTCTAAAGAAATCCTTCTTTTCTCTTGAAATTAAAGTCGCTCTTGTTGTTCCTTTGGGAATGACATCTTATGGGGGAGAGTTCTTTTGAACTAGTGCCTAATTTCCAAATCTTTGTGGGGAGTGCGTCTGTGGAATATTTAGGGGTTATCTTGTATTTTTATAAACTCCTTGATGAATGCATTTAGCCTCGGCTTTATGATTGCATCTAAACAAGATGATAGAACATTTACCTTTGGTCATGAAATGTCTCTTACAAAAATTTCATTAGGATCCCGTTCTTGTACCTTTGCCAATTTTATTGACAAAAAGGGGGAGAATTAATTGTAGTTCACACTACAAATACATATGGTTTTCGGATCATTATGTAAGGGGGAGTGGTTTCCATGTGAGATGGAGTATTGACTAAGGGGGAGAGAAGTATCACCATAGTATTGTTGTCGAAGTTGTGATGCAATTGGACTTTGATGTTGTGTAATAATACTATGACAATGTATAACAATGATTGAGAACCAATGCTTTTCTCATTGTTATAGCTACGGATTTTAAACAACGATGATACTAAACTTACAACCTTTGGGATCATTGGACTACTTGGAAGTGACGAAAATTTCGAGTATTGTTGAAGATTAGGCATGTGGAATAGGAGCTACAAAGTTTATTTATATAATTTTTATATTCCATGTGTATTAATAGTTTTGCCACTAAAATTGACAAAGGGGGAGATTGTTAGAGCACTGCTCAGTAAAACTCGCATGCGTTGCTATATCAAGCATGTTTGTAAATCTTAGTGATCAAAACTATATAGTCTTGATTTCTTGTCTACTATAGCTAAGGTCTCGGACTAGGATAAAAAGTGTAGTTGAGCTCAAGAACTCCATGGAAATCATCATTCAAGACGAAGGACTACTCAAGGAACTAGTGGATCTTCATCGACTAAAAGGTATGTGGAGACTTGAACTTATCTATCACTCAAAAGTTTATCTACTATATCTCCTATCTTGAGACAAAAGTCGTTTTACTATATAGACTAAGAATATGCACATGTGACATTTCGAGCTGAGTATATCTCGCTTATCTATTTCTCGAAATATGTGTTGGTAAAGCTTTCGCTTTAGCCAAGTTCATCTTTGCCTAGTGTCGAAAGTCATGTTATGTTTCAATCACTTTGGAAATTTATCTGACGAAAACTAGTTCGTGAAAACAACTATATGACGTCCTCTGAGAATGTTTTAATGATTTAAATGAGAGTTTAGACTATATAACCATTGTGGGATATAAACATTGTTGTGACAACACATATATGTATAAGTCCTTAACACTTGAACCGAAGTTTGCAAACTTTGTTGATCAAGTGGAACCAGAACGTGAGCAACAACTCAATCCGCAAACTCAGTCCTTGAACCCAGTCCGTGAACTGGCGTAAGTTCTCGAACTCGAGAATATCTGCTGAAGTTGAAGCTCAGGTGCAGTCCGCGAACCCAGTCCGCAAACTAACGGAAGTTCTCATTCCGAGAAATTCTGCTGGAGTTTATTAACTTCAACCGGTTAGCTTGAGTCCGCGAACTCATTCCGCGAACTCAATAAGTTATGTCTAAAAACGTTGTTCGTGAACTTATCTTAAATTATTAAGGAATGCTTTTGCAAACCGTGGCTTTATAGTTCATGATTAATGATTCGAGTGAATCACATCGTTTTTTATTCAATTGTGTCTCTTGTAGTACTTGAGATCTCATACCAATTGAACAACTATCTAACTAGTTCATTTGAGTCATTTGGACTAGTTATGGTGAAGAATAATATGGTTGATATGAAAGTTATCATTTGGCTAACCATTTGGTTGACTAATATTGAACCAACTATTGTACACGTTTGGGTACGGTTACACGAACTCAAAACATCAAGTACATGTGTGTATGACAAGCTAAGTTTTCGATCTAACTGTTGAGAGATATTATCTTGTATCTAATCAGGTTTTCATCTAATGGTGAATATTAAATGCTTTGTTATTAAGCGAACATTGATTGCAAACCCTGATTTGAAAGACTATATAAGGGAGAACTCTAGCAACTGGGAAACCTAATCCCCACACATTCTGTGTGATACTAGTTTGCTAAAGCTAGAGTCGATTCTCCTTTAACCTTTGGTTTTCTTTTCTGAAACCAGGTTAACAACTTAAAGACTTCATTGGGATTGTGAAGCCAGACCGATACTACTTATCTTGTAGTTGTGTGATCTGATCTTGCTATTTCTATCGTACGAGTACAATTGTAATAACTGTCTTGAGATTTCTATCTCCGATAGGCAAGATAAAAGTAGTCACAAACATCTTCATATCATTGTTTGTGATTCCTCAATAATCTTCTTCGCTGCATCGATTAAGTTTATTGTGAGGTGATTGATGAAACTGAGCTGTTCTTCGGGAATATAAGTATGGTTTTATCGATTGGTTCCTGTTCACCTTGATTTATCAAAATACAGAACAAAACTCATAGGTTTATTCTTGGGAGACAAATTTATCTATTACCTATATACTTTTCTGTGTGAGACAGATTTGTTTGTTAAAGTCTTCGACTTTGGGTCGTAGCAACTCTTGGTTATGGGTGAGATCAACTAAGGTAATCAAGTGCGCAGTATCCTACTGGGATCAGAGGCGTAGAAGCATAACTGTACCTTGGATAAGTGTGAGATTGGTTGGGGTTCAACTATAGTTCAGACCGAAGTTAATTTGGAGTAGGATAGTGTCTGTAGCGGCTTAATACAGTGTATGTTTAATCTGGACTAGGTCCCTGGGTTTTTCTGCATTTTTGGTTTCCTCGTTAACAAAATTCTGGTGCCTGTGTTATTTCTTTTCCGCATTATATTTTTATATAATTGAAATAATACAGGTTGTGCGTTGTTCAATCGATTATAATATCCGACCTTATTGGTTGTTGATTTAAATCGATTGACACTAGGATATTAGTCTTTGGTACTGTAGTTGCAGGAATTCCCACACTACACCCTATTCAAGAATCTATCAATATTTATGACATAATTTGAAGATTAAGAACACTTTTTTTTTAATATGACCTTATGGAATTACAGAAATCAAGAACACAGAACACTTAACAAAGATTTTTCTCTCTCCTAAAAACTTTCCTAACACTCAAAAACTCCACTCTTCTCTGGAACTATTCACCTCCTTTATATAGGTATTTACATAGTGGATTACAGCTCATGACAACTCATTTACAGCTAAGATTCCCTTTAATTTCGGATCTGAGTTCTTGCGATAAATCGCAGCTGGCACCTCCTTTATCTTTCACAGGTTTTATTGATATACCGCAAACATGTCACACTTTCTTCGTGTTTTTGTCATTTTCAGTCATTACGTCATTCTTTAAGTCATCTTTGGATGTGTCACAGAATATCACTGATGTGCCGCAGAGTAATTCGTTTATTATCGATGCATCGCAGAACAGTGACAATATTCTGCCCCTACATCTTGCCTCTTCTCATATCTTTTCTGCGAAGAAGACAAAGATCATGAGAATTTAAATTTCTTGATTTGCCGCAACTCATATTTTTCGAGAATATCAAATACATCTTGTCTTTTCATATTTCCTTTATTTTGACACGTCTCTATATCCATCGCTAAATATCCTACACATGTTTTTCTTTTCTCCATTTATTCCTTGACACGTATTCTTCCAACCGTTGAGTTCTGACCATTCACGTCCTTTCTTCATTGAATGCACATTGATAATCTCGAAAATTTTCCTCTCTTATAAATATCGTCTATGCTAATCCCTCTTCTTCTTTTTACTTTCGCTTTTCTTCTCTGCAACTTCACTATTCATCGTCTTCTTCCGCAAATTCCGGATCTCAATTATTCTTTCAGTTTTTCTTCTTTATTCTTCTTCGCCTTAACCATCATTCCCATATTAAGAAATGGCTCCTGCTAAAAAATTAGGTCAATCCACTTTCAAAAAGCACCAGCAGAAGCCTCAATCCTTAGGTTTCACACTTTCTGAAATCCCTGATCAATCTTCAGAATCTGATCTCTCCATTGATCTTGTTTCAAAATTTCCTTCTTCTAATGAGAAGATCTTTGTTTTGCTAGGTCAATTAGAAGCTGGCCTTCCTATTCCTCTTTATAACCCAGATCTCCCTATTTTTTATGAGATTATTTCTCATGCTAAACTTTCGCGAGCAATCTGCCAACTAAGTGGAGATTGTATTCGCCTCATTCTTGAATATGCTTCCCATGGAGCTGGTAAAGGATCTCTTTATCCTGATGATGCGAAACATCCTGATTATAAGAAAATTCCAATTATTCCAGCGAAATATACCGTGGAAAACTTCTTTGCGAATTATCAAGTGATTCCAATGAAGAAAGAAAGCACGTGTTGGGCTATTCGTTTGAATAGGGATAAAAAAGTTGTGAAAGATAAAATCCTTATGCAAGATATAGACTATCATTCCACCAGAAACAATATTCCACGCTTCTCCAAAGATGATAAATGGTGTAGATTTCCTCTCCTCCTTGAAGGTCCATATATTTCTGGTACTCTTAACCTTCCTGCTAATCCTGCATATCTTGCGGCTTATCATCCTTGGATTTTTAATTGGCCGAAAAGAATTTGAGGTATATCTCGCGAAGTTAATCATTATTCGCAAATTCAGATAAATATACTATTCTTACTAGTTATTGAATTATTTGTTATCAGATTGGAAAAATGAAGGCTAGCTACATCAGTACTGGGAATCCCAATCTCCTAATTTTTTTGAAAACCTTCACAGATGAAGTAAGAAACATTCTCTTATAACTTTTAACAATATATTGTTGCCCCTGTTTCTTATCTTCATGTGTGGTTATTTTCTAGGAAATCCCATTTGTCGCAGTAGTTGAAGCCAAGGATAAAGGCAAAAAAGTAATAACTCCAAATGAGAGTTCTGGCACTTCTCCTCATCGCAAAGAGAATCAAACTGTTGAGAGTCCTCCAAAAAATAGAAGAAAAACTCAACCACTTAAAGACATTTCTTCTGTCGCTGAAAAATATAATGAGGTTGAAGAGAGCGGAAGAATTAATAATGATGCTACCATGAGCACCTCTTCATTACGTTTTTCCTTCGCAAGAGTTAGATCTGCGATGGGTCTTTCTCAACCTGAGACTCCTATGGATCAATTGTCAAATATCTTTAGAAATCCCATGCAAGGTATTGGTGATGACGATATTGCTCATGCTTGCAATTATCTCTAAAAAAATCTGCGATGCTTCCATCTTAACCAATAATAAAGATCTTAAAGGAGTCTCGAGATTTATCAATCCAGATTTTCTTCATGCACTAGCTTCATTGGTATGCCCCTTTACACTTGTCATGAATTCCGAAGATCTTCTTTTTACCCTTACTTATTTTCTCTTATCTGCCACAGACTGCTAGAACTTCTTTTTCCGTTACTTCGGAATTAGAAAATAGATTATCATTATCGCAAATAAGGCTTACTGATTCACAATCCGAGTCTGCGAAACTTCGCGAAAATAATAAGCAATACGAAGATGAAATATCCATTCTTCGCGAAAAATGTAAACAATTGGAAGTATTTGGGAATACTGAGCTCCTTAACAAGAATAAATCGCTTGAAGTAGATGTTGAAGTTCTTCAACAAAAACTAGCTGACAAGGAGAAGTTCTGCAAACAAATTATTGGTATGATTTATTTTATTTTATTTTTACTTTCTTCTTTCTTGCTATTTTAGCTTATTTAAACAACCATTTTGCAGATGCCTATAACCTTACTGATGAAGCTCTTATTCTTAATTCTTTTGATGAACCCATAGATGAATCCATTCTTCTTCAGCGTCTTAATGACGCTTTAAATAATTATTCCGATGAAAAAATTAATGCTCTATCTATCGATGAACTTAGATTTCACATTTCCCTTATAAGAATGGATTATAGATATACTTTGAGTATATCCAATAGTTTTAAGACTTGTAGAGATGAATTTGGAAAAAGAATCAAAACCTTGAAAACCCAAAAGAAGGAACTTGTGAAGGAGAAAGAACGCATTACTCTTCAAGGCGCTGAAGCTCTATCAAAGTTCCGCAATTCCCTTATTGACACTGAACTTGAGAGAGATAGACTTAAGGATGAAAATATTGAACTTCTTAAAAGAGAAAAACAGATCCGTTCCCATCTTCTCATTCAAAATGATGATGAATTCGCATGGGCTGCGACAGTTCTCGATAATGCTAGGAAAAACTTAGCAATAGATGTCAGTCTTCACACCGAACAGGCAACCTTGATACAAGAAATGATTCATGAAAGAGAAGGTTATTTATTTCTCCTCTAACATCTTTATATTTTTTGTAAATTCTTGATAAATTTCTAACTTGTTATTGTGTTATCGCAGAATCTGAAGAAAAACATGCTAAAAGGATCGCAGAACTTGAAGAAGAAAAAAGTGGTCTTGCGAATAATCTTGCTTCCCGCAATGATAAGATCACTAGACTGCGAAAGAAGATAAAAATATCTAACTCCAATTTGCATAGTAATCTTCTCACTGTTCGCAATAACGTTATTGAGAAAGTCTGCAATGATAATAACCTCTCTCTTAGCCTATATCCCTACCTCTTGGAAAATATCCCAGCCAGATCTGAAGTACCAGTTATTTCTGACAGTGAGGCTGATATAGATGAGAATGAAAGCGAAGATGACAAAGAAACTGATGATGAAGATAATGAAGACAAAGATGAAGATAATGGTGAAGATAAATCTCAATAATTTTGCTTCTTCTTTTTGATCTTCGTCTGTATTTTTCTCTTCCTTTCTTGCGATAATTATCTTTGGAAAATTGTATCATCCTTTCCACAAGATACTTGTAACTCCTGATGTTCTTCAATATATATAAATTCCCTTTTTGCTTCTATCCATCCGTTACTTATATGAATTTATCATATAATGATGAATAACAATATTTATCATTCTTATACATCGTTCCCATACTTGCCTCTTGTTATTAATCTGCAATATGATAAATGAATTATCGCAAATATTTCTGCGAACAATTTATTATATGTTTCGCAGACATATCTTTTCTTGTGGTCTTATTTCGCCTTCCTAGTTAAAGGTCTTATTATGCCACTTTTATGCGACAAGATCCCAGGATATTCTTACCTTATATGTAATAATCCATTGATCTTGCCTTATCATTATTTTATTTTCTGCGAAAATATGATAAATCTAAGCCATCTTGTGAGAGATTAATTCTCTCTTTGCTTTTTAAGATTTATGACATTGTCGTCTTTGCGATGAAATCGCAGGACGTCTTTGCGATTTATTTCCTCTTATTATTGATTTCATTTATCTCATCTTTTGATCTTATCGCAAAAACCCATTGACCTCATCTTAACATTTCTCTTTAGGCTTTTTGGCCAGTCATGCGGCAATATGACGGGCCTAAATATTCTTGCGAATATAAAGTCCCATGATATTGTTGTCTCTGTCACGCGACAATATGACGGGCCTAAACATTCTTGCGAATATAAATCCCCATGACATTGCCGTGTTTTTTGATACAAAGCTCCCTAATGGAGGGTATCGCCCTTATCTCTCCCCCCGGTTACCCCTTCAAGGATTATACATCGGCCATACAAGACTAGCACTTTCCCATCCGGTTCTGCCAATAACCAGTTGTTTTCGCAGCCTTGTACTTTATGCCTTATATGGCTTATAGTTACAAGACTACACCCTAAGTGGGGTTTTCTTCGGGCCGAACACATTGTAAGCCAAGACTTTCCATGGATGGCCAGGGTAGGTTCATCCATCCCGGGCACCCACAGCTCAACCGTGTACCTCGGCGCCTTGATCATATGTTGCATTCCTTAGGAGAAACTCTCGGGCGCCCAACCAGGGTATAACCTTATATAGTTGGGAATCCAAGTTATCTCTCCTGGATGTATTTTCTATAATCCCAATCTCCATGACTAGGTTCCAGCAGCGGTATAGCCTTTCCCATAGCCATGCAAAGAGATACCCCCCTTATGACGCACTTTAAGGACATTGCCTCTTACGGAATAGAATCCGCGAACTAAGGTGTACCCAATAAAAGTTCGTCCCATTCTTATGATAATTGAAAGTAAAGAAGATACCCCCCTTATGACGCACTTTAAGGACATTGCCTCTTACGGAATAGAATCCGCGAACTAAGGTGTACGCCATAAAAGTTCATCCCGTTCTTATATGTTTTTAGGCAATTTGCGCCCGTCTTATGCATTTGCATTAAAAATTCTTATATGATTAGAAATCACCATCTCTTTCTTTTTAATAGAAAAATTTCTCATTTTGAGAAGAATTTTTCTTTTAATATTCGAAATCATTTTGTTTTTTAATTGTTCGCAAAATGATATTGTTGTACTTCTTTTCTTCTGTGACAAATGATTATTCGCAACTTCATGTTTTTGTGCTCCTGCGAAAAATGAATATTTCAACTTTTCCCCATTTTTGTATGATTTATCGCCATTGAATGTTTTGAGACAAACTATTCTTGAAGTATATCCTTTCCCCGCAATTCTATATTGTCCACCATCAATTTCTCAGCTCTCTGAT
This sequence comes from Papaver bracteatum, assembly GCA_023529315.1. Taxonomy (NCBI): domain Eukaryota; kingdom Viridiplantae; phylum Streptophyta; class Magnoliopsida; order Ranunculales; family Papaveraceae; genus Papaver; species Papaver bracteatum. The sequence goes on from JAJJWX010001118.1 coordinate 591,770, forward strand.
TTTGCTTCCTGTTATGTTTCCAATTACGATTTTGAGCATTCCTTTCTTCGCAAGTATTAATGTCAACTTCATAACACTTTTTGCCTTCAAACCAATCACCTTTAATTATCCCAATACCATGAGGATGTGGAAATTTTATGCATTGATGATATGTTGATGCTATGCCCAAGATCCCATGGAGCCATGGCCTTCCAATTAAGACATTGTAAGGAGATTCTATATCCACTACACAAAACTTGATTTTTGAAGATATCTTGTTCAATGGAATTTCCATAGTAATTTCTCCTTTTGGCTTGTTTGCGGTGCCATTAAAACCATAGATCTTGTAAGTTGAAGGGATTAGCTCATCATTTTTTCCACCCATTGTGCGATAAGTATGATAAAACAAAATATCCACCGAGCTACCAGTGTCAATCAGAACTTTATCTATTTCCCAGGAATCATTTGCTGCATCATCATCATCATCATCATATTCTCCTCTATATTTTGGATTTATCTCTAATTTCACCACCAATGGATTGTCATGCATCTTCCCAGGATCTGGTATCTCTTATGCAGTAAAAGAGATAACTTGTTTCTGCCATTCTTCTAACGGAGAAATCTTCGCAATATTCATCACCTCTCTTCTCTCTATATCCCTTGCAAATACTCTGCTTAACACATTAATATGGAAATCCTTTATCGTTTTTTGTGAATGTACAATTGAATTGCAAAATAGATTTTTTGATGTAGCTCCTACTTCAATGACAAATGTTTCTGCTTCTTTCGCAACATTAACTCTGCGAATTTCTGGTGCTTGCGGCAATTGCTGCGGTTGTAAATATCTTGCTAAAAAATGATTTAATTTTCCTTGTTCGATCATTCGCAAAATGATTTTTTCACATTCCTACAATTATTCACAGAATGACCATAAAAATGATGATAAGGACAAAATTCTTGATTGTGATTGTTGGGATGTGGTTCCTTCCCCATGTTCTAGGGTGAGGGTATGTTCTCCATTAAAATAATCGCTTCCCAAATCTTATTTATACCAGTATTTAAAGGCGGCAATTTGATATCTTCCCACATATTCCTCTGACCTCTTTGCTCTCTTGAATAATTTTGCCTCTGTCCACCATAAGTTTCCAACGTTTGATCAAACCGTGGGACCTTATTATTGTTATTGCGATTATAAAAATTTCTCTCTTTTTCTAATTCCTCTTGATCTCTACTCCCCATTGCTACTATCTTAAGTTGATTATCAGTCTCCATTTTCTCTCGCAGATTTTGGGAAGTACTTTCTACTGTATTAATCATCCTTGGTAACAAACTTCCATTTGCTGCGGATAAACTTGTTCCTAAAAGAGTTGGATAAGATTCCATTTCATTTTGTTTTTTCTCTAAAGCAATATATTCCTCTTGCAATTCTCGCAACTCTGTCATAGTGATTGTGTTTTTGACTCTGAAGACCTGGATGTATAATAGATTTGTCGCAAACATAGCATTTATGAAGGAAAAAATGAGATATCTTTCATCTACTCTTCCTGACATTTCACTACACATTGTCCTCCACCTTATGGTTAAGTGTTCAAACTCTCACCAACTCTCTGTTTTAATCCAAACACATCTTCAATTCCAGGTCGCGCAGAATTATTGCTGATGTAGGCTCCTAAGAAAGTGGTTTGCAAGTGCATAAATGAAGTTATTGTATTCTTGGGAAGACTTTCGAACCACTTCAATGCTTCGCTAGTTAAACTTGACGCAAAATATTTGCACAAAACGACATCATGGTTCTCCCATTGTAGCATACATCGAATATAAGCTTTGATATGTTGGACAGCACACGTAGTTCCATCAAATATACTGGTCAACACCGGTAAATTACATTTTAGAGGTATCCCTCCTAATTGTACCTCTTGAGTAAATGGAGTTTTCGCAGCCTCTTCGATTGCCTCATCAAGTTGTCTTCTTCCTCCTTCTCTTCTGTTATTTATTATTCCTCTCATTTCTGCCAATTCTCGCAAGATTTGTTCATTCCTATCAGAATTTTTATCAATTGGTCTTTTCAACACAGCTTCTCTTCGTCTGCGTTCATGCCTTTCTCGTCTTGCGATATTTCTCGCTTCTTCCTCAACATCTTGGTTTTGCCTTCTTCTACGACTTTCTTCTTCTTGCAAGTTAATTTGTCTTTCATTCTCTTCTCCATGAATTTCCTCATCCCTTACTGTTTCTCTTCGTTGCCTTTCTATGTCTCTGCGAATTCTCTCATATTCCTCATTGAGATTATCATTATTACGATTTTGCACACGTCGTCTTTCTCGATTGTCATGATTATTCTGACGCAACGCTGCTTGAATTTCTTGCTCTTCTACTTCTGCTCGCAATCTCTCTCTTTCTCCTGCTAAACGTATTTGCTCAATATAATGTCTCTCAATATCATCTTCGATAATCTTGCGATTTCTTCGAATCTCTTCATCACGTAACATTCTCCTTCTCTCTTCTTGATTTTCTCCTTCTATCTGATTATGTCTAATGTCTAAAGTTTCATCGCGTGGAGCATAACGATCATTTATCAAATTTTCCTCAATATTTTGTATAGGAATATTTTTCCTTGCTTCTTCTCTATATGATCTTGAATTTGATCTCATGCTGCTTCTTGATCTTCTGTTTTGTAACCTCAAATTTTCCATTCTTAATTCATGATTTTGCCTTGTAAGATTAGCACGTTCTTCTGCCTCTAACCTTCTTTCTTCCTGTATCCTTTGTCTCAAACCATCTTCCACTTCACGTCCTTCATGAATTAATCCTTCCTCCATTTCTTGATTTCTTTCCTCTTCTTGACTTTCCGCCTCTTCTATCGAATCCGACCTCCAAGTATGCACACTTAATCTATCATGATCCATGTTTCTATCTTGTGCTCGTGTTTTTTGATTTGGTGGTTGGTTCGAATTTTCTGCTCCATTTCTCATTCTACTTCTTCCTGATCTGTTCCTTAAAGATCCTTCCAATTCACCTGTTCCTTCCCCTGCAATTATTTTACTTCTTCTCACTGTTGTTGGTGGTTCTGATGTATTTCTCCTCCTTCTAGCCATTTCTCTTCAATTCTAATAATTTCTTCAAATCTTCAAACTGCAATTTGAAATTTCTCAAGCTTGATTCTCCCTGTTTCTGGGCGCCAAAATGTAGTTGCAGGAATTCCCACACTACACCCTATTCAAGAATCTATCAATATTTATGACATAATTTGAAGATTAAGAACACGTTTTTTTTTAATATGACCTTATGGAATTACAGAAATCAAGAACACAGAACACTTAACAAAGATTTTTCTCTCTCCTAAAAACTTTCCTAACACTCAAAAACTCCTCTCTTCTCTGGAACTATTCACCTCCTTTATATAGGTATTTACATAGTGGATTACAGCTCATTTACAGCTAAGATTCCCTTCAATTTCGGATCTGAGTTCTTGCGATAAATCGCAGCTGGCACCTTTTTTTATCTTTCGCAGGTTTTATTGATATACCGCAAACATGTCACACTTTCTTCGTGTTTCTGTCGTTTTCAGTCATTACGTCATTGTTTAAGTCATCTTTGGATGTGTCGCAGAATATCACTGATGTGCCGCAGAGTAATTCGTTTATTATCGATGCATCACAGAACAGTGACAATATTTTGCCCCTACAGGTACCATCCAAGTTATCTCTGTTTGATTAGGCTCGCGAGTTACATGTGCTTGAGTAAATCAAATCGAGAGATTGGGATAATAACTCCTTGAGTATTTTCTATTGATTGAGTCTTGTTGATTCTCTAGAAAATAACTCAGAGTTGTCCATACAGATTGCTAATCTAAATACTGGGTGAGGTTGTTAGACCCCCGCTTTTTCAAAACTGAACATCTATGGAATCATGGGAGTACTTGTAAAAGACAAAGTTTTCGAGTAATGTTGAAGCACAAAGGAGATCAAGCATGTGGACGAGAAGCTACAAAGTTTTATCTATTTTGTAATCTATATGTATTGATAGTTTTGTCACTAAAATTGACAAAGGGGGAGATCGTTGGAGCATTACTTGGTCGAACTCACAAGCATTGTTATCTCAAGCTTGTTTGTCAAATTTAGTTGTCAAAACTATATGTCTTGATTTCTAGTCTACTTATAGATCAATCTCGGACTAGGATAGTTAAGTGTAGTTGAGATCCAGACTCCATGGCGATCATCTTATGAAGAAGAAGAAGTACTCAAGGAACCAGTAGAACTTCATCCGACTAAAAGGTATGTGGAAACTTAAACTTATCTACCACTCAAAAGTCTATCTACTCAATCTCCTACTCTTGAGACAAAAGTCGTATAAGTATGATAGTTTTCATACATACACATTTGCTATTTCGATCCGAGTTTACTCGCCTATCTATTTCTCGAAATATGTGTTTGTAAGCTTTCGGTTTAACCATTTTTCATCTTTACCCGTGACGAAAGTCATGATGACGTTTCAATCTTGAAAATAGCTTTGATGACGATAGTTGTGAATAACGACTGTTATAACATTATAGAAGAATGTTTCAATGATTGAAATGTAGAGATGAGATTACCATCTATGGATATAAGCATATATAGTGTGTTCCCACATTAGTGTATAAATCCATGTGCCGGAAACCAAGTGTATGCATACGGTATTGGTAAAGGAGACAGGTTGGGTGCGCGTACCCGTATGAGTACTGGCAGAACTTTTCTTCCCAGAAAATTCTGCTGAGTTTGGAGTTTACGAACTCATAAACTAGTTACCTTGGATACGCGTACTGACGGAACTTTTATACCCAAAAATTATGTTGAGTTTGGAGACTCAAATATGGTAGCCAAGGTACGCATACCCGTGCATGTACCCAAGCTGGTTATTTCTCAAATCGGTAGTTCATGAACTTAAAACAATAAATTATAAAGAATGCAATCTTTGAAAACCGTGGCTATATTGTTCATGAATTGATTCAAATGAATCAAACCGATTTTGTTTCAATTCAGTCTATGTATAAAGACCTAAGAAATTGAATAACTCTTCAAATAGTTATTTTGAAGTCATTTGAACTAGTTTTGAGAAAGATGAATACGGTTAATATGAAAGTGCTCATATGGCTAACCATTGGTTAACTATTTGTGAACCAACTAAGTGTACACGTTTAGGTACAGTTACTCAAACCTAAATGAAATACATTTCATTTGTGTGTGTGACAAGCTAAGTTTCGATCTAACGTTTGAAAGATATTAGCTTGGATAAGTCAGGTTTTTCATCTAACGGTGAATATTGAATGCTTTGTTACTAAGCTAACATTGATTGTAAACCCTGATTTGAAAATTATATAATAGAGAACTCTAGCAACTGGAAAAACTAATCCCCACACCTCCTGTGTGATACTAGTTAGTTTAGATAGAGTCGATTCTTCTTTAACCTTAGGTTTCTTCTCGAGATCATGTAGGTCAACGATTTAAAGACTTCATTGGGATTGTGAAGCCAGAAGAAACTACTTCTATTGTAGTTGGGCGAACTGATCTTGCAATTTTCTATTGTACGAGTTCAATTGAAAGGTTGACTTGAGATTATATCTCCGATAGGGAAAGATAAAAAGAAATCACAAACATCTTCGTCTCATTGTTTGTGATTCCGTAATATCTTATTTCTATACCATACGATTAAGATTATTGTGAGGTGATTGATAATTCTAGGCTTTTCTTCCAGAATATAAGTCTGGGTTATCGATTGGTTCCTGTTCACCTTGATTTCTATCAAAATACGGAACAAACTCATAGGTTTATCACACCTTGATTTCCTTAGTGATTTCTATCACACCTTAAATCAGTGTGAGATTGATTAGGGTTCAACTACAGTCCACACCGAAATTAGTTTGTAGTAGGCTAGTGTCTGTAACGGCTTAATACAGTGTGATGTTCAATCTAGACTAGATCCCGGGGTTTTTCTGCATTTGCGGTTTCCTCGTTAACAAAACTTATGGTGTCTGTGTTATTTCTATTCCACATTATATTTTGTTATATAATTAAAATATCACAGCCTGTGCGTTGTATCGATCAATTGTGAAATCCAACCTTTGGTTGTTGATTGTAAATTGATTGATCCTTGGATATTGGTCTTTGGTACCATCCAAGTTTATATCTCTTGTATTTGATAAAGACTCACAGATTTATATTTTTTTGAGTATAGATCAAATCGAGAGACAGAGATGTAAACTCCTTGAAATAATTTTTATTAAGATTGAGTCTGACTGTCTAGTTGATTATATTAAAAGTATATTCGATTTAGTCCATACATATTCCTAATCGAAATATTGGGTGAGGTTGTTAGACCACCGCATTTTCAGCCTCCAACTTGTAATAAGTCGCGCCCTTGGAACAATTCCTTTGGTTCGTATTCCAAACAGTAAAGGAACAACAAATATGTTCGGTAATAACTATTTTCAAACAATATGATATGAGTTTGACAAAGGATCTTCCTGTTTAACTAATAAACTCATTTTTCAGGTCCGAGATCTATCTAAAAATACAACTACCAAAGTAGTTGGGTTTATATTTTGCAATCAATACTCTTAGTCACAAAGATAATATATTGATGCCGATCTACACAACTAATCAATCAAGTTTATCACAAAGATAAACCGATTATAGTTGAATCCCTCCAGCCGATCAAGTTATGTGCACACCAAAGATTATGAACCCAAATATCTTATTTGTCTTCAAATCTTCAATAAAAACCCGGACACAAACAACTTGAATCTCTTGTGATCAATCACACAAAGAACGAAGTATGTTAACGATAAAGTATCACAAAACATCTTTAGATCTACAAACAGTTCCAAAGATCCCCGTCGATACTTCGATCTAGTTTGAGTGAATCTTATATCAGAAGAGAAGATTCTCAAACATAAACAAACTAGGTGCAATCAAATTTCAACAACCGTTAGTCAATCAAATCAAATCGAAAACTAATAATACTGTAATTATCTAGTTTCCCACCAACGGTACTCGTAGAGCTTATCAATCCCAAAGAAGTCTTTAAAACGAGCGGTCGTAAGAGATTTCGCCTACGTAGGGTACTTTCCTCTCCGAATAGACGACTCCACCAGTAACAACACAACTAGGTAGTTTTGTTGGCTCTGAGGATTAGTTTGCTCAAATGCAAACTTCGGTATTTATAGACAAAGGAATTTTGGACACCAAGGAATTTCTGAAACCGAATATTCTCAAAGATATGTAATAAATCCAAAATTTATTTTCTTAATTCCGGGAAATGCACTGTCCAAATATTGACCGAAATCTCAGTAGAAAATCTCCAATTAGTAAATGCGCATTACTAATTTTTATTTTCTAAAGATATACATTTAATTGCTGGAAATTAAAAGCATATTAAAACTAAAAACCTTAATTAAAAGATTCTGAATTTATTTCAATCTGGGATTCTCCTTTAGTTATTAAGGAACAACTTTGAACAATAACAGATAAGAATTATTGCACATGTTCAAAGTATGTCGACATCTTTACTTTGTAAATCCTTTTTCATATTTATAATCTTGGAACCGATTTGCCACACTTCCAAACGAGTTTAAAATTGGTTCATTTGTCTTCCAAGAACTATGTGATTGATTATCCTATCAAATCACCATTAATGGGTTTCATGGTTCTACTAAAACACAAAGTTTGGTTATACCTCCTTGTGGGTACTTGGATCGGTCACACTAGTTTTCATGTAGTTGCAGAATAACCTACAACTACACCCTCAATAGAATTAGTGAAAACTAAAGAAGTTCTTGATGATGAATAACAATTTTCTTATTAATGTTCTCAATTGATTACAAAGAAGTACCTAAATGGAATTAGAATAGTTACAACTTTCTCTATTCTCTTTCCTAAAATATTTTCTAACACTCACTAAAAGAACCTCTCGAATTTTACATTTGAACTCCTATTTATAGTAAAACTTATACAGATGTATATGAATTGCGAAGTATCGCAACTCATACTCGCAAAATTACTTCATCCTCGCAAAACTTCATATTTCTCCGCGCTACTTCTATCATCGTATCATTTTATATCTCTTTTCTCCTTTATTTATTACGATACTCGTGAACTATTATCTTGCGATATTCATTACTTACATCTTGCCTCTTCTCATGTCAATTCTACGAAGAAGAAATGTCATGAGAATCCCTATTTTCGTAAATTTAGTGTAGTTATTACCACCCATCAAGTTCG